>CM069453.1:18770009-18873242 GCA_035610835.1 Ophiura sarsii
ATCCTGGTCTCATAACCGAGGGATTTATAACCAATCCATCATTAAACTGAATCGCCAGGGGAGTTATATTTTAATCATGAACTGGAAGGCTTCTTTCTTTAGCTTTGATTACAGTTCTATCAGCTAATACCCCACGTCTGCATTCACACACTTTCTAGCTAGTCTCTATTGCTGTATGGCATCTTTGTCACTAGTCAGACTGCAGCAGTTAGATCCGGGGGGGGGGGGGGGGGGGGCGGGGGTACTCGGATTTGGTTTGGTCAGGGGTGTGCTGCTGGAGATTCAAAACCCATACCCATTTCTAAGGGTGATTTTTCGCGAAAATAGACCTAATTTTGGCAAATTTTCGCGAAAATCGCGAAAACAGGACCCATGTCTAAGGATTTGTCACTGAAAAGCCTACCCATGGCTAAAGATGTCTCATGAAAAAACGACCCACTGGAGCGGCACGTCCCCATATACCTTACATACGTGAGTACCCCCCCCCCCCCCCCCCCCCCCCCCCCCGGAGTTAGATAAGCCTAGCCTAAAGTAACAAATCGTGTTAACATGATACACTGGATATGTAAATTACACGGTAGTTTTAGTAAAACTACTTATTGCATTTGTGTTAGGGTCTCACTGAAACAGATTTTACATGTGTCATGTGTGCCTTTCTGGTGATCCAAAAGGGGTGCTGGTTGCAAACTGTCAAATTTCTACTTTGAAAATTAGCGTTACAAGGACTAACACGGTATACAGAAAAGAGGATGATGATAGTTCTTGAGCATAATGTGCTCCATACTGCATATCTGAATCCCCGATTCAAGCAAGTGTCAGCTTGTGTATCAGTGAATGTATTTTCACACTAGTTCCATATTGTTTGTTAATTGCATCTGTACTATGATATACCCCTTAGGCAAAAAACAGCACCCTGTTCTACGGGCCCGACCGACCCATTTGTTTAGAAAATGGGTGAAAAATTGTTCATGTGTATGAATGCCGACGCAAAAATAAAATTTTGCTTAAAACGGCAAAATGTTTACAGAATTTTAACGGTATATTTTGAATGAAAAAAACCCAGGAGGAAATGGTGCCTGACCGACCAACCCAACCTGAGAAGTCCGTTTGGCCATAGAACAGATGGTTTTCCTCATCGCCTTCGTGTTACAGTTATGCCTTCAAAATTAGTGATGTGTTCACTTCCACTTCCCCACCTCATAGCCATGTGGAAAAAGTATACTAACCAAAGTCAAAATTCTGGCATTTTAAAAAATCACTGAATTGTTTGGCATTCTATAATTAGCCATACACATTCCTTTTAGTTTTGCAAAGATTCTATTATTATTTTAGTGGCATCCTGTTTTCTCCCTACTGAACCATTAACATTAAAATTGTTGAAAACTAATATTTTCATGATTGATATGTTTTTACATACAATATCTATGGGGTCTGTTTGAACTAATGATATAAAAGTAAATGTGGAAAAAACAAAGAACCCTGCCATGATTTTGTGTTTTTCAACTGACTTTTAAAAATTCTTTAAAATGATAAAAAGTAATATCCTTTAGCTCTATCCTTGTGGCTGTGAATAACGCTATTCATAGGAAAACTACAAGAACCACAATTTTTTTAATACAAATTTGAATTGTATGTACAAAGGGCCATACAAATTGAACAGGGGGAGTCAACTATGATGTTGTAAGCATGCAGTAGCACATATTTTTCCACACAACCTTTTTCTTGAAAATGGTTATTTTTAGACCCTATTAATGCGTTACACGCATAAAGCACTGTATCTCAAAAACAACCCTTATTACACGTTTTTGTAGTGCTTAATGTGTAATGGTCAACCGACCCCCCCCCCCCCCCTCCCCTTTAGGGAATGGCAAGAGCAAATAAGCGTTATTGATGCTATCCCTGACAGGATACAACACAATAAAGTCAATCATTGGGTTTTCATCAAACACTGTCCAAGAACAGTTTGAGGTTTTCCCAAGATCATACATGATCATATTAGATTAACAAAAATGTACTTCACAGGAAATTTACTCCTTAGGCGAGAAGAAAAAAAATCCTGTTGTACAAGCAAACGGACCTCTCGGGTTGGGTCGGTTGGTCAGGCTTTTTTTCTTCTTCATTTTTGTTATTTTCCCTTGAAAATGACCGTATAAATCATAAAAAATCTGTTAACATTTTAACAAATCTTTAAACATTTTGATGGTTTTTGAAAGCAAAAAAATATATTTTGGGTCAGTATTCATTTGCATGTGAAAGTTTTTTTCCAAAGATTTCAAAAAAATGGGTCGGTTAGGCCCATTATAACAGGATTTCTTTTTTTCCGGCGCCTTAGTACGAAAGTTTGACTATTTCCATGGGTCTATTCTCAATCATATGCAAAGATCAATGGACTATAATCAAGGGACCAGCTGCATCATCACCTGTCATTTGTCAGGATTTATTGGGATTGTCAGCTTCTTTATATTAGTTGTCAAGACAGGAAATCCATCATCGTTTTACCTAAATACCAACTATTTACTTCGTTCAGTCACAGTCAAAATCTTTCCAAAGATTTATCTCTGCTGGGACTGTCACATCTGCATAAAAGAAAAAGCGCTATCTTCAAAAGATAGCACCTTGCGCATTAAAACAGCAATGACATCTACACTACAAATAACGTATTCATAAAAGAAAGAAAAATCTATCGTCAAAATTGTATAGTTGACTTTGTGCACGGGTTTAATAGATGTGATTTGACTTTTCAAGGGACCAAGTGTCTCTGAATGAAGCAATCACTTTAAACAAATATTTGTGCTATTTTAAAAGATAAATAGATGTGGCAGACCTTTTAGAGTAAGAAATACAGGTTGTTTTAAATGGCTTTGGATCAAGCATCCCTGCTGTTTTTAGATTTATTATGTTATTATATAGTCAATGAAGGTGATAAGTGGACAGTGGTGTAAACTACTTTTTGACATGGGGGAATCGGTTTATCAAATCATTCCTGAAGTTGACATAATTCAGCATCGTTTCAGGTACAGAATGATTTTAATGTTACATATGTGCTGCATGCGAAGCGTACCGGTACTTATTTTTATTTGTTCAATATTGAAGCAATAATGGTAAAATTCAATTAAAGATTTCGTTAAAATAGCCTGATCAGTCAAAATCACACATGGATCATCTTCTTAAGATAGCACTTTGCATAACAAACAGCAATGTGCCATCTGAAAAAAAAGAAATAATATGCACACAAAAAAACGGAATATGCTATCTTCATAAGAAAGCACTTCGCACACACACAAGAAACAAAACAAAAAACACCAACAGAATATGCCGTCTTCAGAAGATAGCACTTTGCACAAAACAGTGATATGTCAGCATCAGAAGATAGGACATTGCACAAAAACAGTGATATGCTATCTTCAGAAGATAGGACATTGCACAAAAACAGTGATATGCTATCTTCAGAAGATAGCACTTTGCACAAAAACAGTGATATGCTATCTTCAGAAGATTGCACAAAAACAGTGATATGCTATCTTCACAAGATAGGACATTGCACAAAAACAGTGATATGCTATCTTCAGAAGATAGCACTTTGCACAAAAACAGTGATATGCTATCTTCAGAAGATAGCACTTTGCACAAAAACAGTGATATGCTATCTTCAGAAGATAGGTAAAGGACATTGCACAAACAGTGATATGCCATCTTCTAAATAAGTAAAATATCAACAAAAAGGTTACTTTTTTCAAAATCATGTGACAGGATTTTGAAATAAAGACCCTTTTTTTGAAAATGGACGATTTGAGACCCTGTTAATGCGTTACACGCATAAAGCACCGCATCTCAAAAAACAACCCTTTTACACGTTTTAGTAGTGACACATGCTTAATGTGTAATGGTCAACTGACCCCTCCCCCCCCTCCCCTTTAGGGACTGGCAAGAGCAAATAAGCGTTATTAATGCTATCCCTGACAGGATACAACACAATAAAGTCAATCATTGGGTTTTCATCAAACACTGTCCAAGAACAGTTTGAGGTTTTACCAAGATCATACATGATCATATTAGATTAACAAAAATGTACTTCACAGGAAATTTACTCCTTAGGCGAAAAAAAAAAAAATCCTGTTGTACGGGCAAACAGACCTCTCAGGTCAGGTCGTCCGGGCAGGCTTTTTTTCTTCTTCATTTTTCTTATTTCCCCTTGAAATCTGTAAACATTTTTAATGTGTTTTAAAAAGCAAACAAAATATTTTTGGTCAGTATTCATTCGCACATGATTTTCCCCCACCTATTTCTAAAGAAATGGGTCGTTTAACTATTTCCATGGGGCTATTCTCAATCATATGCAAAGATCAACATGATCAATGGAACTATCAGCGTGTTTTTACTGAAGAAAAAAAGCAGGCATATGACTGCTAAACGGATTAAAATCTGTTGTCTTTTAATCCGTTAGCAGTCATATGCCTGCTTTTTTTCTTCAGTAAAAACACACTGTATAATCAAGGGACCAGATATATCATCACCTGTCATTTGTCAGGATTTATTGGGATTGTTAGCTTCTTTATATTTGTTATCAAGACAGGAAATCCATCATCGTCGTGCATAAATACAAACTACTTACTGATTCAGTCACAGTCAAAATCTTTCCTACGATTTATCTTTGTTGCGCCAGTCACTATTCCCTCAACTCCTGTGTGTAAATCCATAGTTTCCATAAAGATTGACTGATGTACCATAGTTGCACTTTTCTTTTGAAGATCTCCAAGTAGAGATTGTAAATTGGTTCAAAAGATGCAACTTTGCATAAAAACAACAATAGGCCTATGCCATCTACATATAACATCTGTATAAAAGAGGAACAAATCTATCTATCTTCCAAAGATAGCACCTTGCTAGCAATATGACATCTACACTACAAATAACATCTGCATTAAAGAAAAAGTGCTATTTTGCATTAAACAGCAATATCCCATCTACAGATGGCATCAGCATAAAAGAAACAGGTAGTTTTAAATGGCTATTGGATCAATCATCCCTGCCGTTTTTAGATTTAGTATGTTATTAAAGTCAATGAAGGTGATAGTGGACAGTGACGTAAACCACTTTTTGAAATGGGGGAATCGGTTTATCAACACATTCCTGAAGTTGAGATAAATCAGCATCCTTTCAGGTACAGAATAATTTTAATGCTACATATGTGCTGTATGTGAAGCATACTTATTTTTATTTGTTCAATATTGAAGCAATAATGGTTAAATCAGTCAATTAAAAATTTAGTTAAAATAGCCTGATCAGTCAAAATCACACATGGAGCATCTTCTTAAGACAGCACTTTGCATAACAAACAGCAATGTGCCATCTAAAGAAAGGAAATAATTTGCACACAAAAACAGAATATGCTATCTTCATAAGAAAGCACTTCACATACACACAAGAAACAAAACAAAAACACCAACAGAATATGCCGTCTTCAGAAGAAAGCATTGATATGCCATCTTCAGAAGATAGCACTTTGCACAAAAATAGTGATATGCTATCTTCAAAAGATAGGATATTGCACAAAAATAGTGATATGCCATCTTCAGAAGATAGCACTTTGCACAAATACAGTGATATGCTATCTTCAGAAGATAGGAAAAGGACATTGCACAAATACAGTGATATACCATCTTCAGGAGATAGGACCTTGCACAAGCACAGTGATATGCTATCTTCAGAAGATAGGACATTGCACAAAAACAGTGATATGCTATCTTCAGAAGATAGGACATTGCACAAGAACAGTGATATGCTATCTTCAGAAGATAGGATAGCACATAAACAGTGATATACCATCTTCAGAAGATAGCACTTTGCACAAAACCAGTGATATGCTATCTTCAGAAGATAGGACATTGCACATAAACAGTGATATGCCATCTTCAGAAGATAGCACTTTGCACAAAAACAATGATATGCTATCTTCAGAAGATAGGACATTGCACAAAAACAGCGTGATATGCTATCTGCAGAAGATAGGACATTGTACATAAACAGTGATATACCATCTTCAGAAGATAGGGACATTGTACATAAACAGTGATATCCTATCTTCAGAAGATAGCACTTTGCACAAAAACAGTGATATGCTATCTTCAGAAGATAGCCCTTTGCACATAAATAGTGATATGCTATCTTCAGAAGATAGGACATTGCACAAAAACAGCCTGATATGATATCTCCAGAAGATGTAAATATTGAAAACGTACATATTGCAGATGATGGGAGAAAAAATTCTGGTTAACCTTAAGATTAATGATGCTTTAATGACAGTAGTTAACATATATGCGCCTACAATACATAGGAACAGAGAAGTCTTTTTTTTTTAAACGTACCATTGGATAAAAAGAAATGCAAAATATGATGATCTTATGATTGGAGGTGATTTTAACTGTGTTCAAAATAAATGTAAGGATACAAATAATGTAAAAGGGAAATGTATGAAATACAAACATTTACAAAAACTTATGAAATATTTCAATCTTGTTGATATTTGGAGAAAAAGATGGCCCAATAAACGACAATTTACCTGGCGACAATTATCTCTTGGTATTGCATCCAGATTGGATTATTGGTTAATAAAAGACAACTTAAACAATTATGTAGAATCAACTGATATTAGACCTTCTGTAAAATCAGACCATAATGCTATTTCGCTGAAGCTAAGAAATGGTACACGAATAAACGGCCCTAGTTATTGGAAATTTAATGCATCGCTAACAACTGATGTAGAATACATTGAAAGAATCAAAAATGTTATAACAAATTGTTTATATGATTGTAACAGTCAGAGATTATCACATCAATTGACCTGGGAGACGTGTAAGATTGCCATTAAGTCCTTTTTGATTGATTATTGTAAAGAAAAATCTAAAGATAGAAATAAAGAGGTGATCCAATTACAGATCGATGTTAAAAAACCTGGAGGAAAAAATGGATTGTAATCCGACTAGGTTTAAACAAGATTATGTAGATGCTAAGTCAAAGCTTGACAAAATATATACAAGTATTACAAAAGGTGCAATTATCCGATCAAGAATAAAGTGGTACGAAGAAGGTGAAACCAACACTAAATATTTTATGAATTTAGAAAAATACAAAGGTGAGAAGAATTCAATAGTAGAATTAAAAACACAGAGAGGTAAAAATCTAACTAAATTAAATGACATATTGAAAGAGACGGTAGCATTATTATCATGATCTATATAAATCAAAAAAAGTAGAATGTGATGTTATTAATAATTATGTTAACAATACAAATGTTAAGCAATTATCAGAAGACGATGCAAATATTTGCGAAGGTATGTTATCTATTGATGAGTGTACGAAAGCTGTAAGTAAATTAAAATTAAATAAATCACCTGGCAGCGATGGCTTAACGCCAGAATTTTATAAAACATTTTGGGAAGATATAAAAGAAATCGTTACTGATTCACTTAATGAAGGCTTCAACATAGGAGAACTTTCATTTTCACAAAAAAGAGGTGTCATAAAACTCTTATATAAAAAGGGAGAAAGAAATGATCTAAACAATTATCGACCAATATCTCTTTTAAACTATGATTATAAGATATGTACGTTAGCTTTAACTACGAGATTGCAAAATATTGTTGGGAATATAGTTAGTGAAGATCAAACAGGGTATATTAAAGGGAGGTTTATTGGACAAAACATACGACTAATTGATGACGTTATAAATTACTACACAGAGAATGATAAGGATGGTGCAATACTCTTTGTGGATTTTCAAAAAGCTTTTAACTCGCTGGAAATTAATTTTTTAATATCATGTCTAAACAAAATGGGCTTTGGCCCACAATTCATATCATGGGTAAACACTTTGTATAAGAATATAAATAGCTGTATTTCTGTAAATGGTTGGGTATCTAAATCATTTAGTCTTGGTAGAGGAATTCGACACTCAGCTGTCCGCTCTCTGCACTGCTTTTTATTATAGCGGCTGAATTCATGTCTACCAATATAAGAAATGCTGATCACATAAATGGTGTAAAATTCGATAATGACAAAAATCTAGAAGTTAAAATAACACAATTAGCCGATGATACTACAATATTTGTAAATTATATTCATTCTGTTACGACTGTTATAGATACAATAACAAAATTCAGTAATGCCTCGGGTGTAACAATGAATCTAAGCAAAAGTGAAGGCATGTGGTTAGGTAAAACAATACCTGTTAATTTAAACAAAGACATCAAATGGACAAACAAACCGGTGAAATGTTTAGGAGTTTATTTCAGCAAAGACAAACAAGTAGCAGAAGACCTTAACTGGAAACCCAAAATAGATAAAATATATAACATTTTAAATGGCTGGAAAGCAAGAAAACTTACATACTACGGGAAGGTAAAAGCAATCAATACTAAACTATTCAGGTATCTTTGGGGTTCTAACTGTGAAAAGGTCAAAAGAGATACAATCACTGGATATATGGAATATGGTGGCTTAAATATGCCTAATGTAGAATATCACATAATAGCTCTAAAAATCAAATGGATTTCAAGATTACTTGACCAGAATGAAGATGCCACGTGGAAACGAGTTGTGAAACAATGGTTTGATCCACTTGGTGGCTTATCTTTTCTACTTGATCTCAATTGTAAAAGTGAAGATGTATCTATATACTAATTTTCGGTCCCTCGCCTGATTAGATAGTTCAATAATAATTTTACACTCGCGTCCCTCTTCAACTGAAAAAGCGTGGGAATTGCGCCTCTAATACACGAGCTAATTAGATAGTTCAATACCAGTATTTTCACGTTTTCAGACATGCGCAGAAAGGATCACAGATGATAATCCGAAATGTTGAATTTATTTTACTCGGATAGCTACTGTTCGGGCAAAAATTGTGGTTTTCGGAGTGAGTGATGACATATGGTCTTCACCCAAAATATTTTCATCAGGGATATAGCTACATTTCTGTATATGCGGCCGTTTGTTATTCTTAAAGATCGCATGAGTACAAGCATTTATACGTGACTATCCGTCCGACAAATAAAATTATTTTACGACATTTTCTAAATGTAAATAAAAACTCTTACACAGATCTTAAAGTGACACTCTCGCATTAGTAACATAGATGAACGCGTAGTTTGCTAACGATAAAGAAACTGTGGCGGTACCATAACAACAGTTTCTATGTTGAAGCTGCGCGACCGCGTTTATCATGGCGCGCGAGATTCAGCGCACACGTAATGACGCATATAAAGTGTATACGCGTTTGTGGCGCAAACTGCACATTGTAACGTGGCAGGGTGAAAGCAGGCAGTCCGTACACTCTAAGAAAAAGGATGCTTCAGGGGTTCTTGGCTGTCCCGTATGGAACCCTTATCACCTTAAAAGGTTCCAAAAAGAACCATTTTAAGGTTCAAAGTGGGCAAAATATGGGCAAACATTGGTCTTTAGAACCGCTAAAGGTTCTCCACAAGAACCTTTTGGGGGCCTTTAAAATCATAGAACCTTTAAACCATATACGGGACAGCCAAGAACCCCTCTGAAGCACCCTTTTTTCTAATAGTGTACCCTAAAGCCACCTCCTCCTCTCCGCACTTGGATATAAGGGCACATGGGGCATCTGGATAAACGGAACGTGTTTTTTGTGTGGTACATTATCATGATTATTATAGAGTGTCTGGATTATTAAGGGCATCCGTGGTATCTGGATTACGGGGTTCACTATAAAACGAGTCTCAAATTACCTGGATACTAATACTATGCACAGGTGGGCCACCTGTGATAACTGCATTTTAAGGGTGTACACTCAGATAGTATCTCGGGAGGCTTTATAGAACACAGCAAACATGACAAAGGGACTACATACTATACGTTAAGGCCCCACATGCCTATTGGAGGAATAATGTATTTAATGTAAATAGGCCAAACAAAACCCGGATGGCACACATTGTGTAAAGTACAAGCGTGGAATGGTACAAGTGATCTTGATGATAGAATCGGACGACCATAAAACTAAACGACCGACTATAAAACTATAACGCTCAGAACGTAGGCCTACTGAATTACCGTGGATACAGTATGTGCATGCATATATGGGAAGTGGCGACACCAGCACCAAAATGTTAAAGGAGGAAAACGGTGTGGTGGGGCAATAAAAGAATCGGGGGAGACATTTAAAATCTAAATTTTAAGTAACTTTCAATTTTGACATTAAAATTCAACTTTTTATTATTTGGGGTACAAAATAGGTAGAGACATGTGCTGACAGGAGGTACTAACTGGGTATTAAGAACACGTTGATGGAGTAAGCCTACTTGGATTAGGAACATGGGTATCTGTATTATTTAAGAGCACATTGGGCCTAGGCTCATGGTGTATTAAGGGCACCATGTCACTTACATGATATCAAGGGCACTTTAGTACCTGAATTATTTAAGGACATACTCTTGATATTTATATAAACATTTATAACGCTATGATATACTCACCTCTGCCTATGTGATAGGCCTATGACTTTTACTGCCCGCTATCTTCGGCACCCGCGTTTAATTTACTTGACTATGATAAAGTAAGGGCACCTGGGTATCTCGAGATAACGGCACACTGCAGTAGGCCTACCTTGATTATGTGGTATTCGGTGCATTGTTAAGGGCACCAGGGGTAACTGGATTAGGGGGTAGGGCTTAGGCCTATGAGGTCCCTGGATGTAATGGGACAACGGGTAGGCCTACCTGCATTTCAGGTCTCATGGGAGGCCTATACATAGGTATCTGGAAACACAAACGTAGGCCTACCTAGATTAACATGAGTAAGGCACATGTATACCTGGATTATCAAAAGCACCTGCGCTATTCGGATTATTTATAGGGCCCTGTCTGCATTATGTATACATATATAGGACATGTTCTTGATATTATTGTATCAAATTTTCTTACGCTTTGTTTACTTATTCCCCGTGAAATCTTCTAGCGGGTCCAGCGCGAAGCGCTGGTGCCCGCTAGTATGATATAACTAAAGGTAAATTACCATCTTTTTATCAAGATTTATTAGAATCATGGTTTTATTTACAAAATAAACGTAATAAGGATAATTCAAACAATGCTATGTTATGGGGAAATGATAATGTAAGAAATGGTGGTAAAGTTTTGTTTTTTCGTAAATGGATACACGCTCATATATATTATTTGAGTGATATTATTGTTGATAATAGATTTGTTAACTTGAGAGAACTCGAGAGTATTATAAAATGTCCTTTTAACATGTTTAATTTACACAAGCTGTTAACATCATTACCTAAACGTTGGAAAGAGAGGATCAAAAAAGGAGATTTAAGATGGTGTGAACAAATTAAACAAAATACTTTTTTTGAAATAAATGACCAAAATGTACATGTTTCTATGTTAAGTTCGAAAAACATTTATATGTTGTTAAATCAAGATAAACAACAAGCAAAATGTATTAACTATTGGGAACAAAAGTTGACACCAAGAAATGACTGGCACAACATATTCTTGTTTAAGATTAAGAATAGAATTCTAAACAAGATTGGTCACTTTCAATTTAACCTGATTTATAACCTACTTCCATGCAAAAAAAATCTATATAAATGGAAATTAGTAGAATCAGACAAATGTATTTTAATCATCAACTTGATGATTATACACATTTTTTTGTCTCATGTATCAAGAATAAGTCCTTTTGGAAACAAATAGCAACATGTTTGAGAACTCTTAAATATAATTCTTTCAGAATATCCCTTGAATACGTAATTTGTGGCTGGAAAATAAATAACTCTGAATTTGATATAGCCAATGTTATAATTATCCTTGCATGTTATGCAATATACAAGTTTCGCATGATATATAATGAAACCCAAAAAGAGATTCCAATATTCCATTTGTTTTATTTAGAAGTTAAAAAACTTAATGATCTACTTCTTCTTCTTCTTCTTCTTCGGCCTCCGTCAGATATGACGACTGGCTGCCATACGATCACATCTCCGGATCATCTTTCTCCAAGCTACTCTGTCTTGTGCCAGACGCTTGGCCTTTATAAGACTCATACCAGTCCATTCCTTGATGTTGTCAAACCATTGTTTCCTTTGACGACCCCTTTTCCTGCTGCCTTCCACTTTCCCTTCTATGATGTGGAGTGCCAGTAAGCTACCACTGCCTCTAATGATGTGCCCGAAGTAGGCCAGCTTTCTTTTGATAAGCTCTCCTAGCAGTTGTCTCTTTACACCAAGTTCTTTCAGGATACTTACTTATGATCTACTAGCTAATTCAAAAAAACACCAGAGGATTCCAATCACAAATACAGAACAATGGAACGAATTAAAAATGTGTCTAAACATATAAATTAGTTTATTTATTTTGTTTGTTTTTGTTATATATCTCTATCAAAATATATTGTATTTGTTTGTCGACTCGACTGAGAGCGTCATGTATCTTTGAAAATCGTGAACCACTAAGCTAAGGTTAAACGATATCTGATGGTATAGGTGACTCTCTGATCGAGGCATGAATTTTTCTTTGTAACTTATCAACAATAACAAAAATGAATATTCTTAATACTATGTTATAAATATGTTATGATTAAGAAAATAAAAGCACGAGTGCTCCATGCACTGTGGAAACGTTAAAAAAACCACCCAAAACCCAAAAAACTGATTGGTTTTGGTTTGTAAACAAACTCTTGTATGAATCCCATGATTATATTATTTTATGAAAGTGCGTAAACGAAAGGAACAAGCTAGATTTTTCGTACAAGATGCATTGTGATTTTATGTAATTGTTTTAATAATTTTGTGATTACCAAGAATATTGATGAAATGAGAATTGTAATATGATGCTCAAAAGAGAAACCCATTAGACGGGTATGGAAATATTAATTTACATTTAAAAAATAAATAAATAAATAAATAAATAAATAAATCTCCAGAAGATAGGACATTGTACATAAAACAGTGATATCCTATCTTCAGAAGATACATGTATATAGGAAATTGCACACAAAACAGTGATGTGCTAACACAAAAAAGAAGAAATGCCAATATGCTATCTTAGGCTTAAGAAAATGAGTGTCTTACACAGTTACATATTTTAAGGAAACACTATGCAACATGTGCACACTAATAGCAATTTGTAATCTTCAGAAGATAGTGGTGGTGAGTGAACTTTCCTCTTGTAACAAAATGTAAGTCTTCATTTCTGTATTGTTATGTCTCAGATGTATCAACTTTTATTGATGACCATTTAAACCCTTAGGACCTGCCCCTTAATAATAATAATAATAATCATTTATGAAGCGCATTAAACATGTGATACCTATGCGCTGTACAACTAACAAACTACTAAAGACCAGTAGGAATGGAATGGAACCCCCACCCCTCAAACCCTTAACCTGAGGGGTTGGGGTTCCGTTCCAAAAAATGAGTGACATCCAGGATGATTGGCCACAATCACACCTTTTTTAACAGTTGTCAGTTGTCACTAGATGACCCGTCTTAATCTATCCTCACCCAATTCACTCTTTTTTGAAAACCTGTCATGAATGAACCTCATTGTAAAACACTTGTCTCACATATTGTAATACAATTGTCTCACTGTAGATGCCCACTTATGAAGAAGGTCTGGTCACAATTTAAGATCCTCATTAAATGACCCCCTTTTTGGACAAAGTGTAGAAACAGATCAACCACTATTTATTTACATGTGTTGCAGTGACCATTCCTCCATTCCATATCCTCTTGTATATTGCATTTATGCTACTACAAATCTGTGCCAGGTCTATATCAATATCACACAACTAAAGTTTATTTAGATGTGGAACGGAAGAATTGTCTAAATAAATCAACAAGCCTCCCACACGGTGTTGATTTAGACCTAATGGTCGTTTAGACTCAACCAGTCTCATATGCAACTACACTTTGTAGAACTTTCTATATTTTTGAGAATTCTATTGAATGCATCAGAAGGACGTGAAAATACAAAGATCAAAATCAATGGATAGGCAAAATAATCTTGTCTCATTATGTGCACATTTTGTTGTTGAGTGTGTGCTGGTTTATATCCTACTAATTCTGATTGTAAACTCTCCAATTTACAATTTATGATATGTCAATTTTGGCGCAAAGATCAACTAAAAACACAACACAACTACCATTCTACAAGTTTGTAGCAACAACAAACAACACTTTTTTTGCTTAGGCCTAGCCCTAAAGGTTTTTTGTTTTGTTTGTAAAGGAAGAGAAATCATGGATAAAGTGTAGTTTAGGTCCTAGGTATGCATCAATTACACAGTAGAAAATAAAATCTCATTGTGATTATGGATGATGCACTTTATTCTTTCATGGCTTGGACCTAAAGTACAGTATTTCAAAAAAATCTTATTTGACTTGAGGAAGCTGAACAATTTGTTGTCATGGGGTTGTCATCTATTGAGTTACACAGGGAAATAGCAATTTTGTTATTAAAATTCCTTTAAACCTAACACTTTTGGGATGGAAATGTTGAAAAAAAATCTAGCGGTTAAAACCGGACTGGCCAGCAACAGGATTCGACTCCGGGGTCTTCCAGCATGGAATTCAGTATCTTAGTCTACTTGGCCAGGGGTCACGTGCCCATAATTAACAATTCTGTGCGAATTTATCACCCGCCGTGAGCGCTCGGCGAGATATAGGCTAAGGCGACACATGCTGCCAGCATAGTTTTCAAATGGAATTTGGGTTCGGGCTAGTAAGGATGATTAAAAACAAATCATGATGAGAGTTTCTGTCACCAATGCAATGCATTAATCATACAGCGGACCTCACACTCCCTGAGGATTAAGCGATCATGGTGATCAAATTGGAAAGTATTAGAGCAGGACAACACACATTATTATCTTGAGCTCACGACATCATAGGAAAATTATGTTGACAGGAGGAAGTCAAAAGAGTATAAGGCAAACCTCTCCAGTATATCTCACATCCTTATACTGGAACTTAAATATCATTAATTCAATATTGATTGATATTGTCACAAAAAGATGACAGGTCATAAGGTGTTTGCCTATCTGTAGATATGGGTTGTTTTGTCATGTCTCTTCCTATCTGTAGATATGGGTTGTTTTGCATAATGTCTTTTTCCACCTGTAGCTGTGAAGGAGTATAAAACAAAATATAGAAAGTGCATGGATTGGAAAATGTTGCACTTAGTAATATCAGAATAAGAGCATGTTTCTACTGGGCAACTTAACGATAAACGGTAAACCAACCAGCCTTTTTCTAACGGCAAAAACCTACAAAAAATAGGTTTGGTAATGGTAATTACCGCTAACTTGCTCATTAGAAGCAGCAACATTATCAATCTTATCATAAGTTCTCATGACCCGGAAGTATACACATACTTTTTAACATGTTAATGTAAAAAATATGCATTGGTCCACAGATTTGACTATCTGTGATTGGTCTGACCTCTCCACTTATCATCGCCATCGTATTCAAACGATATGTGACAACTAATACTTTCTGAACTTGAATTCAACTTACTGGTCCAAATATCAACTTGATGTTTTCTACTCTACATGAAGGGTCGTCCTTAAAATAGTCGTATTCCAAAGTGTGAGTTGCATAACTCCAATGGTTCTTATTCTATAGAAGCACAAGGTGACATGAAAATTGCCTATTAACTGAGTAGTCCACAAACTGGCCGGGTGGTTAGCCACCTTTGGCAGTAATTCACTGCATTTTGGCCTATAGCGTCTAAATGGAACATATCTTGCGCCAAACATTTTATAGAAATCATGAGAAAATATGGAGTTTCTTCTGATATCAAAATATGTTGATAGGCAAAAAAAAGCTAAAGTGAACCTTTAAAATTATTTTATAAAATACACCTGAAAATTGGGGCTTATGATCAATAATGTAATCTTCCAATGTATGCAAGGTGCTTGTGTATTGCATGGCACGGATGGGCAAGTAAACTTACCGGAAGTTTCACAAGTAGAAACAGGTAGGTAAAATATTTAACGGTAAATACTGTTATCTCAAATAGCGCCTCAGTAGAAACACGCTCTAAGTATATCAGTTGGAGGTGGAAGGAAAGGGTGCTACTGTAGGCCTACTCAACATGTTTGTTTATTTAAATGTATACAGTAAATTAATATCAGCTAAATTGGGATTTATAAAAAAATCTGATATCTGATATTTATAAGCTAATGTGAAATCCAGGAAAATCAACATCAATTGGAGTTGTATTCTGGATATATAAAATGTTCATATCCACTGTTAAAATATGTAATATTTATGCTGCACAAAGATGTCTACTTTAAAAGTATCTTAGCAATTAATTACCTGC
Source organism: Ophiura sarsii (assembly GCA_035610835.1). Classification (NCBI taxonomy): domain Eukaryota; kingdom Metazoa; phylum Echinodermata; class Ophiuroidea; order Amphilepidida; family Ophiuridae; genus Ophiura; species Ophiura sarsii. The sequence continues at coordinate 18,786,353 of CM069453.1, forward strand.
AATCCTCTAACGGTTTCTTTGATTGGATCTATAACTAAAACGGCTCTATTTGTAGCCAATCAGAAGAGGTGATAGCAGCTAAATCTGTCCATATATGATTTACATCTCTGTAATTTCCTGCGGCTATGGACACTGACCTAATATAATTGGACAGATATAGTCTATAAATATCATAGTTAACCTTAAGGCATTATTATTTTATGAAAGACGACACAAAAGATTGTCCTCACTTGATCAAAATTAATATACAATATTAAAAATAAAGATGACCAATCAGTTTACATGAAGAATTTGACATATTATTGTTGGCATGAGTATAATTGTAATCCCCTTTGGCACAGCAGACGTCAATCACTTTAATTACAATTTTTGTTTTTGTTGTTGTTTTCTATTTTTCCTAGAATTTCATCTTTTGCCTTAGATTAAAGATAGCCATATCATACCAAGGAGTTATCATAGTTAATATAATAACTCCTTGATCATACTATCATAGATTGAATGACAATGAGATATCTTTATCAACGCACAGTGTCATTGTGATCACCCAGAGTGTAGACTTGGTTGAATCATTGACATTAAAATTACCTAAAAGAACAATAATGACACATGGAACCTTTGTTGTACATTTGGTTAAAATAAACACCAATTATTACTCTCTAAATGTAAAACGAGTGGAAAGAGTGGAAATTCACTCAAAAAGGGAGTGAAGTGAAGGGAGTGAAACGCAGGACAACCCATTTTAGAGTGGAAAATTTCCACTCTAAAATTTCCGCTCTAAAATGGGTGTGAAAGTTAATTTTTCAATCTCAACATAGTGGAACATTGTCATATAAAATCCCCTTTCACTCCTCTTAGAGTGTTTTTCCACTAAAAAATGTGGTGTCCTGTATTTAACTCCTTGAAAGAGTGGAAAACCACTCTTTTACATTTAGAGAGTATGATATTCATAAATCTATTGACCATGCTATTGCAAATGGTTCATTTACACCAAACCACCTGCACCACTCAAAGAGTACCATTAATAAATGTCATTTGATTTTCAACACGCCACCCATCACAATGATAAGTGCTTATCATTTGAAGCGTGGCATGCATGGTGAATAGTTAGTATGAATGGTGCATATTAAAGCAAAACATGTGTTGTGTGGTTGTGCAGTGGTGGCAGAGGCATCCACATTTAGGGGGATGGAGGGTCAGGTCGAAGACGTTGAATATATGTGTTGTCAAGGGCATCCCCAGAGGGCGTGTGTGTGTGGGCCCCCCCCCCACCCATTAATCAAATCTGTCGGCAAAATCTGCCCCATTCATCAAATCTGTCGGTACAAATGAGCTTCCATCGGTACATTTGCGATTTTGACCACAACAATTCTGTAAAAAATAAATTGTCGGTGGGTGGTGCTTTCAGTAGCATGCGCAAAAGGGTGGGGGTGACTGGTGATTGGCCCGGATTGGCCATTTCTTGTTGACTGCTGTTTTTTTTTACTGTGCGATTTTGTGACTGTGCGATTATTTATGACCATGCAAAATCTTTTGAGCGTGCGATTATTTTTGACCGTGCACATTTTTTTGACTGTGCGATTGTTTGTGACCTTGCAAATTTTCTTGACCGTGCATATTCACGAGGTAAAAAAAAGTTGGGGCTACCTTTTACTTTTTTTGGAATGCTTGTCGGCAATCAGGACCTCTACACCCCCATTCAAAGGGTCTGGGGACGCCCCTGTGTGTAGTATGGGATATTTGGCCAATTTGAGGAGGGTCGCAGAGGGGGTCATGAAATAGAGGTCAGGACCCCGCATCCCCCACCGCTTCCACCACCTGTGTATGTGCACTGACTTACAAACTAAGTAAAGCCTGCATTTATATTTATCATAAATAAATTCTTTTACTGGTGATGGTTTTTAATAGAAATTTTGCAAAAAGGGGAACACATGCTTTCTGGGCCTCCAAAATTTGCAAATTAAGCCTTTTGTTTATACGATTTGGAAAATAATAATAATAATAATAATAATCAGTATTTATATAGCGCCTTTTCCAAATGGCTCAAAGAGCTGTAATTTTGCTGCTGGTGAATAATCATTATCAGGATGCTGCCAATTTAGAGATGAGGAGGTCGCTTGTTAGGCTCGCCACCACTCAAATCTAGCGCAAACCTATCCGCACTTAGATTGTAACATCCACCATTTTTCAATGCAGCTCCCCAAATAAAAGCACCAACGTAGGCCTATTGCTCCTTTGGACAATTCTAAGGTTGGGACCCAAACCATACCTGCACACAAGCATGCTGTATTATGGAAACCATAATCTGTGCATGGTTCTAAACAGCAGGTTCATCAATAAGAGATCTCCTACTTTGTAATATCCGACCGAGTTCTTGAAATCAATTGAAACGTACCCCACCTGATTTTCTGATAGTAGATGCATGTATGTCACAAAGTAGAGCAGACTACAATGGGTTGACCTATATTAGTAGGCATAGTATAGAAGAATATACATATTGGGATGCCCTTGAGCAGAAAACCCTTCCTCTATAATAATAGCATGTCTGAAAGGTATTAGTCAGGTGCAATTGTTATAATAACAAGTATTTACAATATTTTTGAAGAAAAAAATTGAAATATTTTAGATTACACTCTTTTTTGGACATTTAAATTTGGTTTGGAATATTTCTAATTTTTTATGAAACGGTAAGCATGGATTACAGCATCTAGAAGGACATTATGATGAATAATTAGTCGGGTGACGGAATAAAACTAAGTTAAGTATATTATGCTTTATTCCTTTTAGACGCTGTAATCCAATGCTTACTATTTTGAAAGCAAATAACCTTTTAAAAAACACCTTGGAGAACAAGCATTGAAGGAGGAAAACATTTGCACATACAATGTATATGATATAATTATGTACTCAGTGCCATTTAGGAATTGAATCCACAATCTACAGTCCTAAAAAACCCTGCTGACCAGGTTATCAACCCAGGTAATAAATATACTCATAACTCTAATAATATGTTCCAACTTTAAAATATTCAATTACAAAATTATGAAATAATTTCTCCTCTTCAATTAGAGACATCATTCACGGAGATTGGTTAACAATTAAGAACGTTACATCGAAAAGAATGAAACAAAGTGCTGTTTTCATTTTCGCATTTGGGATTTGAACACGCAGGAGAAGTGTGACAGGTATGTGTATGGGCCACATTGATCAACTGAAGCATCCCCAATCCATCATCTAACTTGATTATTAATCAATAATCTACCAAGACTGTATGTAGAAGAACAAAATGCTAAAATGACAAACAGATCGATTTGTTTTGGTTTTAGACACATAGCTGTGTTAATATTCAGCCAATCAAATTAAAGAGAAGAAATTTGAAGAAATTTCTTTACAAATGTGTAATTATTTTGAAAATATTGAAATAATGAATAATGAAAGATAGTTTGTCATTGGTTGGCCGTGAGGCAATTGTTTGATGATTTAATCTACATGTATGTGTTCAAAATATTGCTGTCTTTGCCACTCGTTTATTGTTGTTGTTGTGTCTGTCATTGCAGAATAATTTGGGAGCTACATGTATAGCCTATGTCATTTTGTGTTTACTATTTATTATATGTAAGTGTTAGCTGTCAACAGATAAGGTATTACCATTGTGATTATACTCATGTTAGCTGATACTGGCATCTTTTTCCACAATCTTTGCAAAAATGTTAAAAAAAAATTTAAAAATGTAATGTTGTCCTCGACCACCCGCTCGTCAGATTCAGGGCCGCTCCGATTTTTTTTTTTCCCAGATTTTTTCCAGATTTTTTTTTCTCCGGATTTTTTTTAATTTTTCAGATTTTTTTAAAAATGGCATTGAATATTAAATTAAGTGTTTATAACATATATGTGCGACTCTTAGAGTGATTACAACTCCTTGTTGGCTGAAATTTGAGCTTCCGCTGGTATAAGAAAATTTAAATTTTAAAAAAAATGATAAAAAATAAAAATCTGCTCACCCACCCCTCCTCTCTGAAAGCTGTGGAGGACAACATTACTTCTTCTTTTTTGGCCTAAGGAAAATCTCATGCAATACATGTTATTTCAAGATTGTAGATAGTGACACTTTTATTGATATAAAATTGGATGGATTGAGCGTGATACACAAAGATATTGGTCGAGCTATGAGTTTTAAAAAATATTGTGCGAGACGCAGTCGAGCACAATATTTTTAAAACTCATAGCGAGACCAATATATTTGTGTATCATGCGAAAAAATCCGTCCGATTTTATCATTATTATGCAGTGAGAATCTGACTTGACAAAAAAATTAAAAAATAAAAATAAAAATAAAAATAAAAAAATCACCATAATATTGTAAAAATATCAATAACATTTTTTGTTCCAAAGTACAGACAATTAATTTTGTTTCCTAAAAAAAAAGGGGAAACAAATCCTAATTTTTTTTTTCCTACATTTTTTTTTTTAAAAATCCCAAAAAATTCTCACAAAATTGTAATTTAAAAAAAAAAAAACATTCCCAAAAAAATTTCACAATATTTCAAAAATTCAAAAAGACAAAATTCACACACAAACAAATTCTACTGCATTTTTTGACTGCTACTATAAGAGTGTATTCATGCAGGTAACCAAACTAACCAAGTTCTAATAAACTTGGTCGACCAAGTTCACTCCAGTGACATAATGTTCAGAATAATTGGTCTTTACTAATGCATTGCAAGTATGGGATGGAAGATTCGAACTGCATAATAATGGATGAACTTGGTTGATTTGGAAATACTAGTACCCAGGCTGCGACAAATCGCCTGCCCGATAGCCTGGGGCAACCATTTTTTTGTCCGGGCTAGCTGAACCACAGGACATGTTTCCCAATCAGGCAATACAAATGCTCACAAGAAGAAAGCATAATAAAGTTACCAATTGGGCAATAATATCCAAAGTTTTACTCTGTAAATATAAAACGAGTGGAAAGAGTGGAAATTCAATCGAAAAGGAGTGAAGGGAGTGAAACGCAAGACAACCCGTTTTAGAATTTCCACTCTAAAATGAGTGCGAAAATTAATTTTTCACTCTCAATAGTGAGTGGAACACTGACATATAAAATCCCCTTTCACTCCTTTTAGAGTGTTTTTCCAATCAAAAACAAAGTTGTTCTGCATTTAACTCCTTGAAAGAGTGGAAAACCACTCTTTTACATTTAGAGAGTATCTTTGTAAATATAATGACACAAAGATGTACCCATATTTCTTCTTTAATTCCCTTCCATTATCTGGGGCTCAAATAGGTACATGTAGTCCTATGATAGAATGGAACTAGTGTCAACCAATAAAACAAGATGGAAAATAATTAATTGTAAATTAAGAAAAAGGAATGAACATTTTTGCGACAAAAGTAAAGCTTAAAAAGAAGGGGCTCTTTAGCATATAAAATGATGAAATCAACCTAAAAGCTGGAATTTCAACCAAGTGTAAAAGGAATACTGAACCACATAATGTGGTTCAGTATTATATTCAAATATGAGGTAATTATTTGTGGCTGTTGATAGACGCTGGATTGGGCATTGATGATTTGCTGTAGTCAGTGAGATAAGAACGTGACTTCATGCATCCTTCAAAGGCTCAAACGACTTTATTGTTCAAATCTGGGACTTATATTATATTAAAGGGATGCAGTATCTACCTGCACAATACTACATGGCAATTGGGTCAGATGTGATAAATGAAGAACATACAGGCTACCTAAACCTTTCCTCCTATATTAATCAAGTTCTTCCTATATCAAAATACTCTCCCCTTTAGGGCTGTCTTCAGTAGATAACATCAACTACTCTATAATAGCTAAAAGCGTTACTGCTGTGTTTTGCTAATGATGCCTTCAGTAGGTAGCACCAACTGACTTGTAGCTGTTAAAGAGTAATCCCTGTGTTATGCTAATGCTGTCTTCAGTAGATAGCACCAGCTGATTTATTGGTATTATAGAGTAATCCCTGTGTTGGGCTAATACTGTCTTCAGTAGATAGCACCAACTGATTTATTGCTAATATAGAGTTATCTTTATGTTGGGCTAATACTGTCTTCAGTAGATAGCACAACAGATTTATTGCTGTTATAGAGTTATCCCTATGTTAGGCTAATGTTGTCTTCAGTAGATAGCACAACTGATTTATTGCTATTATAGAGTTATCCCTGTTGGGCTTATACTGTCTTCAGTAGATTGCACCAACTGATTTTTTGCTAATATAGAGTTATCCCTATGTTGGGCTTATACTGTCTTCAGTAGATTGCACCAACTGATTTTTTGCTGCTATTCAGGGTGAGTCAGAAAGAACAGGCACTTTTTGGCAAAAGTGCCACAGAAATATTAGGCCTGCATATTCAAAATCAAATATAGTGTTACAAATAAAACATATTTGGCTTCATTCAAAAAAATAATTTTTGAATTCGAACATTGCGTCATAAAGTTGCAACCATTTGAGTAGAACCCAGTATTTTAAAGCTAATCCACGGAATGGCAATATAGTATTGTTGGTTGCCTGATTCAGAGATGCTGATCAATGAAACTAGTGAACAAACTGAAAAGGCACATGAATGTTGGATACAATATCTTAAAATGACTGGAAATAATTAGATATGTCTAATTATGAGTAATAAAAAGCCTGAAATCAAGAATGAAATGTAAAAGGAGGCAATATCTACTGATTCAGGAGATAAACCCCATTAGAATACTCTCAGGAATGGCTTTTCAATTTGACCATTCTGTGGATTTGCTTCAGATTTTTGGGGCTATACTCAAATTAGTGTAACATGATAAGAAATGGTCAATTTTTAAAATTCTTTTTTTGAATGAAAGCCAAATTGTAGGTCTTGAGAGCGCTACCATTATTTTTGAATATGCATGCCTTCATCTTTTGTAACGCTTTTGTGAAAAAAGTGCCCATTCTTTCTAACTCACCCTCTAGAGTTATCCCTATGTTGGACTAATACTGTTTTCAGTAGATAGCACAACTGAATTATTGCTATTATAGAGTTATCCATGTGTTCATTCATTCATTCATTCATAAAAGGTTTATTAACAATTGTTATAGCAGAATAACATCTGAATTGCAACAATTTTACAATATAAAAACATGTATAAATATCAAAATACAATTGCACAAGCCCATCAGTATTTAACCAAATAAATGAACCACACATTACATACACACCCCACAAACCATTCCACCCCCACCTGGCATACCTTCTACACACACCTACATACAACCCCCCCCCCCCCCCCCTCCCCCACCCCCACACCCCAACACACAGACAGAAACACCTTACGCCCAACACTCACCCACCACGTCCACATACATTCAAAGCAAACTTACAACTCACATTAAATAATTTAAATGATCACAATATTATACACAGCTAAAAGGACGAAATGTATGCACAGGATAAAAGTTGAATACCAACAAGTGACCAGTTCATTGCACTAAAAGAGCAGTATTGAAAACACTAATGAGTCTTATTCCAGAGATCGGCCATATGCAAAAGAGGACTCTTTCTACATCGTATTGTGTTTACCCTTGAGATACTTAATCTGTCGGAGTTCCTAAGATTTCTTTGATGCACAGAGCTTCTGGTAGGTGGGACCCAGGAACAAAATTGCTCAGACTTCATGAGAGAATTCAAGAAGTTTAGACTTAGTTGCTCTCTTCTTTGTGTTACGCTAATGTTGTCTTCTGTAGATAGCACCCACTGATTTATAGCTGTTATAGAGTTTTCCTTGTGTTGGGCTAATGCTGTCTTCAGTAGATAGCACCCACTGATTTATAGCTGTTATAGAGTTTTCCTTGTGTTGGGCTAATGTTGTCTTCTGTAGATAGCACCCACTGATTTATAGCTGTTATAGAGTTTTCCTTGTGTTGGGCTAATGCTGTCTTCAGTAGATAGCACCAACTGATTTATAGCTGTTATAGAGTTTTCCTTGTGTTGGGCTAATGCTGTCTTCAGTAGATAGCACCAACTGATTTATAGCTGTTATAGAGTTTTCCTTGTGTTGGGCTAATGCTGTATTCAGTAGATAGCACAACTGATTTATTGCTATTATAGAGTTATCCATGTGTTACGCTAATGTTGTCTTCAGTAGATAGCACCCACTGATTTATAGCTGTTATAGAGTTTTCCTTGTGTTGGGCTAATGCTGTCTTTAGTAGATAGCACAACTGATTTATTGCTGTTATAGAGTTATCCCTATGTTGGTGTGATGTCTTCAGTAGATAGCACCCATTGATTTATAGCTGTTATAGAGTTTTCCTTGTGTTGGGCTAATGCTGTATTCAGTAGATAGCACAACTGATTTATTGCTATTATAGAGTTATCCATGTGTTACGCTAATGTTGTCTTCAGTAGATAGCACTAACTGATTTATAGCTGTTGTAGAGTTTTCCTTGTGTTGGGCTAATGCTGTCTTTAGTAGATAGCACAACTGATTGATTGCTGTTATAGAGTTATCCCTATGTTGGTGTGATACTGTCTTCAGTAGATAGCACAACTGATTTAATGCTGTTATAGAGTTATCCTTGTGTTGGGCTAATGCTGTCTTCAGTAGATAGCACCCACTGATTTATAGCTGTTATAGAGTTTTCATTGTGTTGGGCTAATACTGTCTTCAGTAGATAGCACAACTGATTTATTGCTTTTATAGAGTTATCCCTGTGTTACACAATATCTGTCTTCAGAAGATAGCATACACTGCTTTATATATGAATGTTATGGTCAATGTTCTCTATACGAGGTCATATGGTGCTCAATTGACCTAGCATGTCGACTTGGTCTAGATCAATTTGATAAACAAATAAAATAAAATGACCTTTCAACTGCTTTTCGAGTAAATTTTACCCCAAAATGACAAGATTGGCTCAAGCGCAAAGTCCTTAAAAGGTGAGTCAGAAAGAATGGGCACTTTCTTCACAAAGGCATCATAAAAGAAATCAGGCTTGCATACAAAACCAGTAATAGTGCTTAGAAGAACATTTATTTGGCTTTCATTAGAAAAAGAATGGTATAGAAATCTACCATTGCTTTATCATGTTACCCTAATTTAGGTAAAGCCCTCTATTTTAAAGCCAATCCACAAGATGGTCAAATTATCACACCATTCTTCAATATATTCAAATGAAGCGCACTATCTTAAATCAACTGAGATGACTCTTTTCAGTTTTATTTTCTTGAATTCAATCATTTCCCTACTCAAGTTTCCACAGTTCTATTTATTTTCAGTCATTTTAAGATTTTATCTCAAAATCCATGCACTTTTTATAGGTTTTCCACCAGTTTCATTTATACCCAACCAACACGTATGCATGGCCCCAAGTGGCCCTTTATGGGCGACTTTAGGCCCGACATGGACCGCCCCACATGGGATCCTTAATATTTTGGCCACTTTATGGCACCCATGGGTCCAATGTGTGATTTGCATAGGTTTGCCCTGATGTAACCCATATGGGAATCAAAATATCAGCCTATATGGGACCCTGATAGGTTTACCCAAACGTAGCCCATTATGTCCCTTGTAAAACCCATATGGGACCCAAGTGGTCAGCCCGTACATAACCCTTGACCTCATTAGCCCTGATTGCCCACATGTAGCCTGTATGGGGCCATGGATCTGTGGTGGGTGGGTGGGTACCTAGTGGCATCTCTGAAACAGCCAGCCATCACAATACTATGTGTTCTTACCATTCCAGTGGATGGATTGGCTTTGAAATATCGGGCTCTACTCAAATTGATGACGCAAATGTCAAATTCAAAATATCTATTTTTGAATGAAAGCCAAATATATGGTCTTTTTAGCACTATTACTGGTTTTAACTATGCAGGCCTGAAGTTTTCGCTCACCCTGTATAGGGAACATTGTTTTCTGCTAAGATAAATAAATGAGTGTTGACACACTTCTCCTCTAATGCAGAAAATCGCTATTGTCATGAATTGACGAGATTGTTGAGCAGAGATGATATACACAGTTACCATGACAACATAATACCACAATGGTCCTATTTCAAAACTAGGCATCCAGAAGGCTTCATTTTCATATCATTTGGTATCTATTTATAGAAGCAGATTTGTTTTTTACAAAACACTGAACCCTCATGAGGAATTATGTTATCGTGTATTGCGCTGTATAAGTTATAAAATGATTGTCAGATTCAGTATTTCTTAGACAAAAACATCATGAACTTGATGTTAAGCACGCATTGTGTTGCCTTGTACTAGTATAGTCATTCACTTGTGTAATGAATAAGTGCTCTGATGGTGAAACTCGCTAGAGTTTCAACATCTAAGCGCTCCAATATGGACCATGTTTTTTTAATATCAACCTCAAGTGCCAAGTAGTTTCAAATCTCACTTGTGTAATAGTATTGCTGGTATGCAGGCATACTTTCTGAAACAGTCCAAGGTATTGTGATTCGAACTATAGTCACGAGGGGTTTCCCAGATGGTTTTACTCCTACCAGCTTCCAGTGATTTAAAGGGGCACTGAGAGATTGCAGAGAAAAGTGAAATTTGGAAAAAACAAATTGTTTCAATTTATAAGATACGCGCACATATTAGTATGTGGAGTCACTTTTGTTGCATAACCCTATACGTGATTGATAAGCCTGTGTTTTGGGTGTTTGTTTTTGTTTTTTCAGTTGTCCGAAAAAAAAGGTTTAAATCACATATCGTATAGGTATTTTTCTCAAATGTGTGTGAGACAGACCATTTGTTTTATATGTCTTACAGCAGGGGTGGGCAACCTACCGCCCGCCAGTGGGTTTTTTGTGGCCCGCAAGATGTCTCAAGAAAAAGAAAGAAAATCAATCTATTTGACATCATCACAAAAAACGAGCTAGCTGCTTAGCATTTATGGGCACAAATGATGTTGCTCTACGTGTGTGCGTAGGTCTATTTTCCCCATTAATTACGTTTTTGTGAAGATAGATTATTAAGCACACACACCTATTGCTTGAAAGTCTTCGGAATCAAAGGTTTGAAATCAACAGCAGGTCATTGCTAGAAAATTTGGTTAGGTGTGGCCCATTCAATTGTTCACTCCTTATATCTTGCCCATTCATTCAAAAAGGTTGCCCACCCCTGCCTTACAGGATAGAATATTTTTGGAACCAATTAGAATATCGTCTGGTAGGGTTTTAGTCTGATCTAATGTTTTGAGAACCTGATATTATATAACTCCCCAGTGGTAATATTATCCCACGCACATAGATATTGAATATAAATTTGGAATAGACGGTAATGCACACACACTATCCACTGAACAAAAATGTAATGGGAATTTAACATCATATTACCTCAATATGTAACAATGAATGCATCATATGTGACGTGTTCTACCAAAACTAGATGAATTGGGCAGAGCTCCAAACTGAGAAATAGCTCAAAACATAATTGGTGGTGATTTTTTTGGAATTTGAGTTTCTTGTAAATAATTAATCTTCAGAGTGTTTATAACATTATTGGGAAAGTTTCAGATTAAAAAAATCAAAAAAGAAAATGCAATTAATGTTTTAAAATAATTTTAAAAAAAGTACAATGTTGTAAGAAGTACCTTTAAAGGGCGATATCTCAGTTTGGAGTTTTCATAATGATGAACTTGAAAATGATTTAACTACATTTTGGGAAGACCAATTAAAAAAAGAAAAGTACCATTGTAAAGCTGAAGATCTCTACTTTAATAATCAATTACTAACTCAATTTGATATCTTGCCCAATTGTGTTTAGTTTCGGTAGAACACTTCACATATAAGCGTGTTTGGTAGGGGTTCTGTTAGGGCTCCTAGCCTCATCGTGAACTTGTACTATTATTTGCATTCATAGTGCTGAATAGATTGTTGAATTGATATGAGAAACTGAATTGAATTGAAAAACTGAATTGAATTGAAAGACTGAATTGAATTGAAATACTGAATTGAATTGAAATACTGAATTGAATTGAAAAAATGAATTGAATAACTGAATTGAATTGAAATACTGAATTGAATTGAAAAACTGAATTGAATTGAAATACTGAATTGAAAAACTGAATTGAATTGAAAGACTGAATTGAATTGAAATACTGAATTGAATTGAAAAACTGAATTGAATAACTGAATTGAATTGAAATACTGAATTTTATTGAAAAACTGAATTTTATTGAAAAACTGAATTGAATTGAAAATCTGAGTTGAATAACTAAATTGAATTCAAAACTGAATCGAATTGAAAAACTGAATTGAATTCAAAACTGAATTGAATTGAAAAAGTTATTTGAATTGGAACCAATTGCATTGAAAAACTGAATTGAATTGAAAAACTTAATTGAATTGAACAACTTAATTGAATGGAAATACTAGTACTGAATTGAAAACTGAATCAAATTAAATCTAAAAACTGAATTGAATTGGAACACTGAATTGAATTGGAACACTGAATTGAATAGGAACACTGAATTGAATTGGAACACTGAATTGAATATAAAAACTGAATTATATTGAAATCCTAATTGAATTGATTTCAAATATCTGTTTGAATATTAATGGCCATCAATTCTGCCTCTACTCCAAGGTAAAATCTCAAATACCAGTGTGTTTTCATACAAACTATTGCCTTAACAAAAGTAGCTTTCGTACTGATTAAAACTCTTTTAGCAGAATAACAGTTATGTGTGACGTAGGAGATGTGCAGATATGTTTCAATCACACCAAACTGAGATATCCATGATTTCTGGCTCTGCTTTGATGCCAAATAAATTTCATTTGAGGAAAAAATAAACATACAGGGTGTATCAAAAAAATATGACTCTGCTACATGACGGTGCAATTCTTATTATAATCATTGGACCGTGACAAATTTAGTCTCAATGTAAAGCCCAATTAATTATTATATATATGATATCCTGAAAATATGAAATCAATCCATGAAAAATAAGAAAACTAGCGTACTTTGTGTAAACCATGTCATTTACTGGTTTGTACAATGGGAATTCATACAGTATAAAACAGTCAAGTAACATGAAATGTAACTCAATGAACCATCCACAGTGGGCTCGAGAATAACAAAACTTTTTTTAATTTGCACAGAATATGCATGCATCTGTTTTGCGGATTGTTTTAGCTAGTATTGATTTGTGCCAGAATTAAATGGATTACCAAACTAAACTTTGCTATTGACTGATAGATTATTTACTATGTTGACAATTATTATAACGTATTGAAACATAAGCCATGTTATTTACTGGTCTGTACATGTAGATCCCATTGTACAAACCAATAAATGACATGGTTTACGCAAAGTATGCTAGTTTTCTTATTTTGCATTGGATTGATCTCATATTTTCAGGATATCATAATAATTAATTGGGCTTTACATTGAGACTTAATTGGTAATGGTTCAATGATTGTAATGAGAATTACACCGTCATGAAACAGAGTCCTATTTTTTTTGATACACCCTGTACATGAAATCCTCCTACCCCTTGTTTGAGCACATCTTCTGTTACACTGACACTCAATGCAATTATATTTTACCTAAATGTCATGTGTGTTGGTGATAACACAGGCTCATATTATTAGTCTATCATTTACCCATAAGGCGACATCAATAATTAAAAAACCTGTTCTACGGGCCCGACAGACCTATTTTTCTAAATTGATTTTTTTTTTTAAACAATTTATTTTTGACAAGTTTTTTAAAAATATTTAGGAAATTGTTGAAAATTCACTAAAAATGTCACGATATATTTTGAGAAAAAAACACCCAAAAACAAATGGCCGCTCGACCGACTCGACTACCTGAGAAGTCCCTTTGCCGTAGAACAGAGTGTATTTTTTCTTTTCTCCCTTAAAGCTATTGAGTATAGCCACAACATTCAAAACAAGTGAGAACTTGTCTTCCGTTTCAAGAATTTATCCTTGAATATGACACAATCACAAGAACATATCCTCTGGTCACGGTAGCGTGGCTAATTAGTTACCTCTATATAATGCATAGAGAAATGTCAAAATTGACAGCTAATGTTGAACATCCTAAACTTTAATATACAGTCAAGTTTGTGAAAATGTCATGAACTACAAAATAATCCACTATATATAATGGTTCATCTACCTCTCTGCGCAGTGACAACAGAGTATATTCCAGTGATTGGTACAGCATTTACATGTAGGTATATATACATGTATACCAGCACATTAGAATAACATGTGAAATACCATGGTGCACTTTACTGGAATACACTGTGAGGTCACTGCATCAGAGGTTGGTGAGTGGAATGTAATATACTTTTATTGACAATGGAAATATATATACAGTGTTCAAAAAGTAAGTTACCAGGTAATAAATACGTGCATAACTCCATCATTATAGCTCCAGCGTAAAAATGTTGAATCATTGTCTGTTTACAGGGTCGATCCGTACGGACCCACGCTTGAGTCCTGAAGGGACCAGACTCAAGCGAAATGAAAAGAATGAAGTAAAAACAGCCACTCCCAACAAATGAAGTTAACAATTTTGCTTTCAGCCTTTGGACACAAGAAAAGAATAGTCTTGATCCAATCTCATTTGCCACATAGGTAATTGTGAAGAAATGTCTTCTCATTAATGTGAGATATTGTACATGAAGATTGGTGGAATATTAAGAACGTATGTGAAGATTGGTTGAATATAACTAGAGTTCTGTGCCATAAACCATAACAAAGTATGATTTTCATTTTTGCACCTGGTTTTTCAACATGTGGGATAGTATAAAATGTAAAAAGAAGAATCCAACGGAACCAGGAACAAAACACACCAAGGATCAGAAAACTGATACAAGAGGATATCTCGAAAATGTAAAAATGCTAAGAGTAAAAGCAAGATATACCAACAGGGTGTGGGGAAACAGGTTATAGCAAGGGAGAATAACGCGATAAAACAGATAAATAACAAAAACAATAACACACGGAAATGCACTGGGACAAGCAATAAAAATTGCTATGTAATGAAACAACAAAGATATATGGTAACAATAAAGACCGACGTTTCGTATCGCGTTATTCTCCCTTGTTATAACCTGTTTCCCCACACCCTGTTGGTATATCTTGCTTTTACTCTTAGCATGTGGGATAGTGTTAAAGGTATATTGTGTGAAGCAGGTATTGTACAATAGACACATCCCAGTTCGCAACACACTTTTGAGCGTTGAGTTGTCGCTACTAGTTGATCAATAACTTATGTGCCTATTACTACACCAAGCATGTTGAAAAACTAAGTGCAACATAATGACAATTTTACTTTTTGTTGTTTTTGGTAGCTTTCTTGATATTTAACCAATCTCTAACTGCAATACCTCAAATTAAAGAGAAGAACATTCCTTACAATTCTAATATTTAATATGTTGGCATTGGAGCTCTAATTTTGGAGATATGACGCTGTTTATTATCTGGTATACTACTTTTTTCAGCTGTGTAGTTTGAATAACATATTCAATCAGCTGGATTAATATATCAGCTTTTGGTATGGTGCAACACTAATTAAAGGGACACAGTGTCATGTTGAATTTTTTTAAGTTTAATTAATTTACTTCCAAATTCAAGATGAACATTAAAAATTGTAATTGCCATTATTGTTGTTTCTAAAAAATAGCAAAACCAGCAAAACTAAATTAAAACAATGTTTTAAATATGTTGGAATACCACCCTTAACCATGTAAAATGCTGATCGGGCTTGATCAGCATTTTTTTAATCAACGTTTTGTTGTACAAAGAGAGCTGATTTTTCTTAATCCTTATAGGTGTAAGTTCATACATGTAATACAATTGTAAAAATATACAAATCCCAGTTTTTATCATATATTTTGGTAATTGAGGGCGCTGCCTCCACCACATCCCTTAATGCCCCTTTAATGACAGTACAGAGCAACGTCTGTTTGAAAATGGTACTTTTTCTGTGAGTGCTGTTCACTGAAGATGGGTGCTGTCTACTGGAGATAGTAACTCTCACAGCTATGATGAATGTGATTATATCTCTGAAGATAGCACAAACTCTTTACTATTCCAATAATCAGAACTGAAGTGATAAAAGAATGTAATTGTATTAAATTACTAGCAGTAATGGAAATACCCACATGACTGTCTACCCTAATAATCTCAGCTCTAGTCAAACTATTGTGTGTGCTGATCATAAAAGTAGTATCGCTTTATTCTGTAATGCTTAACTGGAATAAAATCATGTCCTGGTCAGTTCACCCCTCGCTGGTCTAGTGGTTGAGAGACATGCTTTGAAATGAGGTCTATGATTCAAATCCCACTAGGACCACTTTTTCAACTGATTTATTTCCTTTTGTAAAGGTTACGGTTAGAAATATATTCAAAGTTCACACAAATTGTGTAGTTCCTACCTAGACAACCTGGTTAGAGAGTCATGTGGGTATTTCCAATGCTGTGTATTAAAGGGACATTAAGTGGTGTTGACAATTTTAAATGTTTAAAAATTTACTTCAGAATTCAAGATGAACATCAAAAATTGCTATTATTGTTGTTTCTACTAACAAAAACACAGCAAAACTTGATTAAAACAATATCATCGCTATTTATTGAAAAACGCCCTCTATGCAAATATGGTTCACGTAATGTATCACGCGTACTGCAGTGGGATACTGTCGGACATAAAATCGACGTTTCCTTGTACAAAGAGGGCTGATTTTTCTTAATCCTTATAGGTGTAAGTTCATACAGGTAATACAATTATAAAAATATACTAATCCCAGTTTTTATCATAATTGAGGGCGCAGCCTCCAACACATCTCTTAGTGTCCCTTTAAACTAATGTATTTTCTATGGATGCTATCTACTGAAGACAGCATTAGTGCAACAAAGCTGCAATTCTCATAGCTATAAAGCAGTTGATGCTATCTACTGAAAACAGCATTAGTGCAACAAAGCTGCAATTCTCATAGCTATAAAGCAGTTGATGCTATCTACTGAAGACAGCATTAGTGCAACAAAGCTGCAATTCTCATAGCTATAAAGCAGTTGATGCTATCTACTGAAGACAGCATAAGTGCAACAAAGCTGCAATTCTCATAGCTATAAAGCAGTTGATGCTATCTACTGAAGACAGCATTAGTGCAACAAAGCTGCAATTCTCAAAGCAGTTGATGCAGTGGCGTAGCTAGGATTTTTTTCAGGGGGGGCAAGATTTCTAAAATTTTCGTAAAAGGTTGCCCCAATTTTTTTTCTAGTGACTTACCTCGTGAAATTCACGTAAGTGGGGGGGGGGGGGGGGGGGGTGGTGGGTGAGGTCAAAAAATTTCGCACAGTCCAAAAAAAATCGCTCAGTCACAAAAAATCGCATAGTAAATGTACTACATGTACAATTTTGCCTTCTATTTGGCTAATAACCTCGGTCTTTTTTCGCAATTTTTTCCTATTTCCTTTTTTTCTCACCCCTTTTTTTTTTAGGGTGGTGGGGGGCGGGGGCACAAATCGTTTTTTTCGTCAGGGGGGGCATTTGCCCCCCCCTGCCCCCGAGCTACGCCACTGAGTTGATGCTATCTACTGAAGACAGCATTAGTACAGTAAGCTTACCCCTGGCAGCAACTCGTTTGCTTTTCATCAGCCCTAATATCTCATGAGGGTGCTGTTGACAGCAGCTGTATTGGGTTTGTCGACCACCACCCAGTGACTTAATAGTGGGGGTGTAGACTGCTGGAAGTAATGGTGTCCTACCATCTGTGTTAAATGAGTTGCAGTCGACCCTGATGCGGGCGCCTTCCTGTACTCCTTGGTCATACCAAGAGGGATCAGAGTCAAGAATTCTCATCTGTTGGAATAGAATGTTTTATCTTCTTGGCATATTGAGTTGGATCAACAATGAAAGACGTAATATATATAGGCACTTGGTTGGAAAGTTTTCACTTTAAATTTTTACTCTACTTCAAAACAACATTTTGAAATTGATAACATTTGACTAAATCGTGCCTTACTTTACTATTTGCATATCATACCTATAATAGTCTGCTTGGTGTAAAGTGATCCTGATGTTTTGACGAAGCATACACTCTTAAACCAACAGGTCATTTTGACTACGGATGGCATAGACTTTGCTCCCAACCTAAAAAGCGGGGTCAAATTTTTAAAACTTCATTTTAAGAGTGTATTCGTCTGATATTAGCTGTGTCTGCTCATCTTACTGTCCCTCAGGGTACAATGAGAGAAGGATACCCATGTGGTTTCAAAGCTAGCTTATAACTGCACGAAACCGTATATGGTAGCTTGTTATCACAATCGGTGCTTGATAAAGTCTAAGAAATCCAATATTTGCCCTGTGGAATTGGGGACGTACAGGAATGGGGACATATACAAAGAATTAAGTGTATCATGTGCTGGATGCTAGATCGATATCCAGACAGTAATGCGTTTGCTGAGTTATTACGCTATATGTTGGTCATTCAAATGCTGCTCATAAGTGATGTCAATAGAGAGGGGAAAAAAGCCTAATAAGGTGAAAACAGTGATATTAAATTGTTGAGAAATGAGCACATTTTCTTAATTCCGTACAACTGAATAATATTTGGGTGTAATACTGCCATGGCAATGCTAAAACCCATTTATCAATGGCTTGCATGTGAACTTGCCTAAAAAATGTGACCTGTCACATCAAAAAAGACATGTGGCCGCAAACACAGTTTTGAGATAGATGCCAATATATTTGGTGAAATATAAAGAAAATAATAGAAAAATATGCTTCTTCAAATCATATCTTGTGATTACAAAGCCCTATTATCTTATGGTATCATTTCAAAGCTTAAAATGTGCTCCTTCAAGTCATACTAATGAATCAGATTTGACTTGGGCCTCCAGCATGTCCATATTGATGAGACGGGTCACAAATAACATAGCTTCAAATGCCATATAGAGGCAACTTGCTAAACTGACATTCTGTTGATATAATAAAACTCCTAGGGCATTGACATATTATTATTATTATTATTATTTAATCTTTCTTTATTGAGGGTAAACAGCTTCAGTGTCAAGCACTGCTTTCCAAGCAGGCCCTCATTTCACAGAGAAAAATACATAATTATTTACAATATATATACATGTACATGGAAAATAACAACTATTTACATAAATATATACAGAACCATCAGATAAATTCAGCAAGGAAATGCAGAATTGTAATATACTTTAGAACACAAAATTTAAATTCCATGGATCTTTGTTTTAAATTGTTGCACTGACATATTCTCAAGTTCGGTTCTGATTGTTGATGGCAAGTTGTGAGGATAAAGGGTGAGGATAAAGGATTGATGGCAAGTTGTAAAGATAAAGGGTGAGGATAACAGAAAGTGGATAGTGGGTAATGTTAGTTTTCTCTGGTTAGGATTTAGTGCTTTGGGCACAGATTGCACTGAAGGAATCTCACTTAACAGACAATCTTTGACATTATACCCTTGACATTTAGTCTCACCTCAGAGAGGGGGAGGACACTGAGTATAATAAGGACTAACTGTTCAACAATATCGAAAAGGGGAATTATTTCACTTCATGGAGTTTACATCTTTTTGGAAAAGTTTTTGTTTTGTTTTTGTAAATTCAACTACGGTTTAGGGTTTTATACATTGTCCTGATCAGGGGTGGAAATAAGACCCGCCCACCCGCCCATAGCGCGTAACTTTCGTGTCGGGCGGGTGAAGATGCAAAGGTACCCGTCCGACTGGCGGGTAACATTTTTGAAGCTCAAAGTGTAAGTAAGAGTAAGTTTAGGGTAATATCATCATCAGACCGTGTGTCATGATGACAGAGGATATCAGGTTGATAGGAGATTAAAGACAGTATTGGATTGATGAACATGCTGAATACGAGGAGCTGTTATGGGCTAGGGTTATACGGTGGAACATCGTACAATAAAGACAAAAATATGTAATTGTATCATCATTTAAAAGTAGTCTTGCTTTTAATTGTTTGCTGCAGAATATTATGAAAAAACCTTGGGCTGGTGGAAATTTTGTCAGGCAGGTAATTTCTGTGAGTTACCTGCCCGGCTACTGGCTAATTGAAAAAAATCTGAAGTTCCACCACTGGTCCTGATTGTCCTGATTGCTCTTTTGTTTGTTTATCATCTATTAGAGGGCATGAATTATTGAGTGAGTGAGTCCAGTGTGCAAGTGTCTACACCATTTGTGCTTACGATTTCACGATTGACCAATCAGGACGCAGTCATTTTTGAAAGCGTGCGGTACGCATTTCTGGGTTTACGCGCACACCCATTCGTACACATGTACTCACACCCCCACATATTATTAGAATTATGTCCATAGCATTATGATGCTGACTATACACTGTCCCCAATCACTACTCAGTTTTATCAAGCCAATGTACTCTATTTCAACTGACATATGAATGTAATGTCAGTGTATTCCTGTGGCTGAATTATAAAATCACATACTGGTGTATATACTGGTGTTATTTAAGAATCCAGTTATAGGCAAAAAACCTCCAAAACAACAACTATGGGAAGATGGAACTGTCAGATAGGGTCAGTCAGTTAGGCTTTTTTTCAAACTTTTTCTGGAAAATTTTGTATAATTTTACAGAACAAAAAACAAATAAATAAAAACATTTCAATTTTATCATTTAACTGTCAAATTTTGTCAAACATGTTGGGGGAAAAATCACTGTAGTTCAGTCAGTTCCAAATTGGCAAAACCTGTGAATGAATTCAGAAGAGCGTATGCCAAAATTGCGCTTATACGATTTTTCGCGCGGAAAGATAAAAACCGAATATTTCTCGCCAACTTGGAACTGACTGAACTATAGACTCGTAGAACAGGTTATTTATTCCATTGGTCATGGTGCATTGATGCTCAGTCTAACACTAGATTGATTTGCACTGATATCTCATTATCAGATGGAAAGTAGTCTATAAATATTTCTTTATGAGTTTGATATTTGACAGTTTCATGCACAATATAACAACACTTTGCTGGTCTAATAATTTCAAACAGCGCAATATGAGCATAAATAAATAGACACATCAATCAGTGCAGGATGAGGCACTGTGGGGTCTGTTAAAGAAGAAAGCATTAAGCTCAGTTAACACGATGTGTAAAATGTATATATTTTCTGCAACGCTCTGCTACAGGGGTGATCCCATGCGTAAAATGCAATGTCTAAACCAACTTACCTATATGGACAAATGTGTGTGAAATCTTCCACAAGGTTTAGAACACTGCTTTAATCTTGGGGAGTATAGGATTTTGGCCAGTTTGACTATGACATTCACGGTCTCAGGGTAAACATAGATAGAACTGGAAATGGTCGCTAGGTGGTCACTCTAGAGCAGGGGTGGGCAACCTTTTTGAATGAATGGGCCAGATATATTAAGAAGTGAAAAATTGACTGGGCCGCAAATTAGCTGTTGATTTCAAACCTTTGATTCCGAAGACTTTCAAGCATGCAATAGGTGTGTGTGCTTAATAATCTATCTTCTCAAAAAAGTAACTCAATACAGTACAGATGACAGTGGCGTAACTAGGTTTTTCATATGGGGGGGGGCAAGAATGAAAGTCAACTGACAAGATTATTCTGAGTCCAGAAATGCGCGTGCGCGTAGCGAACGAACATTTTCAACTTTACACTTATGTTTGTACGATTGAGGTATATTTTGGCTCTAAACAAGCCTTTACTATAGAATATTGCATTTGGGGACACATTTTCATCTGTGTACTTTTGACCATCATAATTCCATGATTCCTCTTGTCAAATGACAGTGCTAATCTCAACCGACACAACGTCAATATTGGGGGGGGGGCAATGACAAGGGAACGAAAATAGACCCACGCACTTTGAGGAACATCATTTGTGCCGATAAATGCTAAGCAGCTAGCTCGTTTCTTGTGATGATGTAATTTTTTTTATTTTTTTCCTTTTTATTGATACCTTTCATGGGCTGCCAAAAAAACACTGGCGGGCCGCAGGTTGCCCTACCCTGCTCTACAGTAACGTCGGAGCCCAGGTGGGGCCATAGGCCTGCACCGCCGCACTGGCTTGGTTTTCGACCAAGCCACTTTTGAAGTGGAGCCACTTCAAAAGGAAAAAGAAAAATGCCATTCTTTTTTGTTCTTGGATTTATTTTGTTTTTGTTTTTCTTATCTGATTTTTTCACACAAAATGAATCCAAATTGGACTGAAAATATCACATGTGATATATAACACCTAGCCCCACAGGGATGAAAAATGAGTCACTTTATGGGGAAAGTCTGGGCTCTACCAGCGTTGGGAATCAAACTTGGGGTGCCATGAGACAGACTGGGAAGTGCGCGCCAGCAGAGTGTAGTGGTTTGTATTTGTAGTGGGTGAGGGTTAATGAAAGGGTTTCATTGGATTAGCAATATGTCATATATTTTGTATAAAATAAACATAGTTTTGTGCATATTGACCTATAAAATAACTTTTCAAACAATGGTAAATGATACGTTCAAAATATCTTCAAAACCGGCACAACAAATTTTATAATGCATCCGTCAAAAAGTTCTCAACTTTTAAATGTTTATTATTTACATACTGTTAGCATAAAACATGTTTGTATACTCATGCAAAAAGTCCAGTTTACACATTTACAATTTACAATTTACAAAAAAGCTTAAAATATATTCCTCTTTCAATATACAATAATTACACTTTACACCCACCCAAGGTAAACCATGGATATGGTATTTTAAATAAAAATAGTTTAAACAGATTTGAATGGTGGTAATAATAACTTACTTTTCCTGACACAATTACAACTCAAACTTACAAAATACTGAACATAAACTACTGCATAGAATGATTGCTATGCCTTATGGATTACTAAGCTTAATTTACTTGACATGTGATGAATAAATAACCATAAAATAATATGTAAACATTAAAAACACAAATTGAAATCAATATCAATTATGCAAAAATGAAAGATTGAGCTGGTGATTGGGATTTACCAACATTAAATGTCTTACAAATAGAAAGAGGTGAGTACATAAGTGCTGTTATTGATGGTTTTTTGTGTCGATATGTCATCAAAAAGCCTCATATATATCAACAATATTCATTATCAAAATGTTTACCATTCTGATGCAACAGCCAAGTGCGCAACATCAATATCTAAATGTCAAGGCTCCTCTCGGGCTCGGCTCTGTTTGATTTTAGACCGATGCCATTTCTTCAATTTGATTAACCTTTATCAAAACAATGATCTGAAAAGTTGCACCAGATAATTAAAGCCTATCACCAAAAATATTAACCCTTTGACACATAATAGCAGTACTAGAGTCCATAACATATTTAGAGCCGTGTAGTGAGAGAATCACTAGACCCAACACCAGGGCTCAAATTACATCGCGGCCATCGCGGCCATTGCCGCGATGCCCTCGCATTTGGCCGCGATGCCCTCGGCTAAGTAAAAAAATCACGGCCATAATGGCCGTGCCCTATTTTTAACAGAGGCCGTGTGCCCTTTTGGCTCCCGGTCGGGTGTTCCGATGTACTTAACTCTGATCAATTATTCCAAATACAATTAACATGTTTTACTCTATGATTAAATATGTATTCCATTCCTATCCCGACCATTTCTGAGAACATTTTAGCATGTAAACATGCCATAAAAAAGGCATAGCAATGTAGCTATAGTATATCGGAACTCACACCATGTAAACAACGTCGAATTCGACGCCAACAAATCACTAAACAATTTTTGTGTACATAATTATAGGTAATTTAACCAAAATATGTCTGCGTGTTTTAAGTAGACTGATATTCTGAATAATATGTGTGGGTTTGACAAATCCAAAAGTTGCAAATGAAGATAAAATCTGCATTGAAAATACAAATTATTTTTCGCGAAAATGTTTGGTGTTTGGTATAATTCCCTACATGAACAGCAGCACCGTCTGAGTGAGGCCCCATGGCTCAAACGGTACCGGATGAGATGACCAGATTTGACTAGGTTTCCCAAGTTTGATGGAACTAACTTTAAATAAATAAATTTAGATAAAATGAATTTAAATAAATAATAAATAAATAAATAACTTTAAGAAAAAGATAACTTGAAAAAAATTACTTGGAAACAAATTGGACTGAGAGTCTAACATCTCCTGTGCTTGCACACACCCACCTCTGCTTGGAGGTCATCAACCTTTGGCCTGTGTTGTTGTCTAGAAGGCAAATTTCCTTAGCCTCAGCACATGGTATCCAAGAGTTGATTGGCTGTCAATGGGGTTCACAGACCCCTCCAGGTTAAGATGGTTAGGGAGGAGAAAGGCTCATCCTTAGGTCACGGTGGTTTCCTAGATTTGCATTTATGGTATTAAAATATGTTGATTGACAAACTAAAACGACTGTAGTCACGGTAATGTATTTATATATTAAAAGTCCTAGTGAGGTTTACATGTAAAATTAGGGTATACAAACTAACGTAAACATAAAATGGCCTTGATGCCTTTGATTCAAATCTTGGTTTGGCCTTGGTGCCCCAGAACATGGCCTCGATGCCCTTCGAAATGGTATATTCTTAAGGCCAAAGTGGCCGTGCCCCTAAAATGACGAAATTTGAGGCCTGCCCAACACTCCTCTGTCCTGCTTAAGACATCTGGATAAATCAATCAGAAATTAGTAACACATGGCCCATTGAAAACCAAAATTAACCCTGTTATCTTACAGACGAGTATGGGATTTCAAAATGTAACACCATACAATTTTACCAGTCAGCCGAAAAAAGTCGAAACAATTTTCCATTTTTTCACAAGCCTCACTATACCCTAAGCTAAGGCCAAAGAGGAAAAGAAAACTGTTCTACAATTTACTAAATAAACTAAATGTTTAAAATTCTTCATTTCACACATTTCCCTCGATCTTGATGTACATTTGCTTGATATATTTACTATGCTAGGTTAGCTAACATGTCCAGCATAGTTTATACAGGAGTAAAAGATACTAAAAACACTTGACACTTTGTTATTTTCTTATCTTAACCATCAAAATACATTTTGTTACTTTAACTAAGTGGTTTTGAAGTATCGGCAATATTTGTAGCAGTGCAATGGAAATGTAGAGGGCTCCCTACCCTTCATATTATAGACAAATTAGGAACTCGATCTGCACTTAGCTTTGATTTCTAGAGTACATTGATTGTGTCAATAGAGGGCACTTGTCTAGTTCAGTTTACGTCAAACCTGACTTACAGCATTGCCATACCATCTCATTTTTTAGCCCAACAACACACTTCAGAAGTGCTACATTCGATGCCAGTCAATCTTGATCAGCACAGTAACCAGTTAGGAAAACAAATGTTCAAGTCAGTAATTGTACTATAACATGGTAGATTGTTACCAAAAAAAACTGTGTCGAAGGTCACCCAATTTGAAATGTACTCTGGTAATGACAATGATAATTGGTCATTTTTTGGTCCATAAATATTATTCATAAATCATAACAAAACATTAAAAAAGGTTGAATCTCCTAATGATCTCTCTATTGATAACAATACAGTCGATCAAATATTACTATAAAACAACTTATATAAACTATAAAATTAAAACTACCTGAAACCTAAGGTATACTCTAGACGACTTTTTATTTTATTTGAAAGGCTTTGTTAACCCTTTGAACACTGGCGGCCGGTATAAAGCCTAATACGCGTATCGTATATACACTGGCGGCCGGTATAAAGTCGTGAACATGTGTGCACTGTTTACAATGTTTGAGGGAATCCCCATCGAATATAAACATGCCCATTTGACCCGGAGACTAGCATGTTTTTCGGAATTTCGGGATTTTTCAATGGCGCCATCGGCAGCAGATGTTTTAGCATGGGTCATGGACTCTGATACGGAGGATATATATGAATCTGACTATAGTAATAAGGATGAACAAGACACGGTAAGCATGAATATTGCAACTAAAAAAGTGCTAGTAACTGTTATGGGAACGATACAGACAGTAACATTATACCCTATTGAGGGGTATTTCGGCAGGTGTCAGGGTGGGGCTACCGTTTATTCAGGGGTGTGTGTCAGTGTTCAAAGGGTTAAATAAAATAATTTAAAATAAAGCACAATAGCTGAATGCAACATTAACATTCACTTTAGACTAGATATAAATCTTGCTTAAACAAAGATTTTATACTCTACTCCGTCATGGACGTGTTTAAAATCTACTTTTATTTCCATTAATGTATGTTGGATTAAGCAAATATTGAATTGAATTTCTTTGTATTATCAGGAAAATCCATTATTTATTTGTTGACATATTATGATTATGAAAAAGTTGCATAAAACATTGACAGTACACTAGACACCAACATTTGGTGCTGCATGTATTGGGTGTCAAAATGAAACATCCTGTAGCATCACCACTGACTTGAGGGCCAAATCTCTTGCCCAATTAGGGTATTGTTCACATGGGTTATATCATACATGATAAACCAATGACAGTCTTCAACATCAAAATCCAAACCTTTGTTAAGAGGTATAACAACAACAGAAGTCAATCAATCTGTATTGAAACATACGGGGAAAATCAATCTAAAATGTAAAACAAAGCAGTTCAAAAAGAATAAAAAATTGGTCCATGTGAGAAGACTTGTCTCATTCTTCCTCAGATTAATGCCAATGAAAACAACTAACATCGGTAACAAAAGTAAACAAAATACACAAAATAAAATATATCAACTTCCTTCTTACAAAGAACATATCTCCTGCCTCCCAGGGACTGATGCCTATGACAACAAATGGTGATACATATAAATGGTTATAAACCATGTCAGTGGCAAAAGTAAAACGGTGGTTTAATATAAATATGGAACTGCATTTCATGACAATTCACGAAGATTTCCAAAGTTTTCTGAGCAAAATTGAGCAAAGGCCCAATTATTAACTAACACACAGTAATTGGACAGAACATGATTGTTCAAATTCACCATATTAACATACAAGTTGTTTGATTATCACACACATAACTCACATTATTGCATACATCAAGCGAACATTTTGACCACACAAGTGAGGTTTACATAATATAATATGCTGTTTTTTTTTTCTTCTTCAAATCTTGCTTGATGCGCTACTACTTTGTGAAAAAAGCATAGTCCACATACATATCACCATTGAATAACAATGGTGTATCTATAGTTTAATCAGTTCCAAATATGCAAGAATTGTGATGCTTGTATTTGTCTGTGCGCAAAAATAATCTGTGTCGTTACACATATTTATTGGTTAAAGTGTGGATTTGTGCATCATAAGCAGGTATCAGGAAACGGTGGGCAAGTAGGTATTCCATTTGGGCATGTGGATGAATATTAGCCTCACAATTTTTGCCAATTTGGGACAGATTAAACTATAGTAAATGCGACCAGTTGTATCAAAAATAATTTTCAGATATAAAATCTAAAGAAAATAGGAACATTTATGCTCCTTAAAAGTGTGATTACCTTCAACAACAAAAGGCATGATTTGATTTTAAAGCTTACAATAATATGTTCTATTTCAACTGATATCAATAACTTGGATCATAATCTTGTCTCAGACATGCCCATTTATAAATGATGGATGGGTGACAAATAGAGTGTTGATATTTTGCCATCTTTCCTGGATACCAGAAATACAGTAAATTCAACTGATGATGCACCTGTAGCAATTTGCATTCAGGAAAATACATTGTATTAATAGTTAATAACCAGAAAGATGGGTCTGTTTAAATGCCAACATCCACTACTCAACTTCTCTGCAGTTGATTGAAGAATGTTTTTAACTGAACATTCAACTATGATGACCTACATCCTTATAATTAGTAGGTATTGTTTAGCTCCTTGATAACTACCTGCCGATTGACCAGAAAGGTGGAGACATTATTTGTTGCACCAATCAGAGACAGTGTTAGAATAATTGTGTCCCTGGTTATGATTAGAGTGAAATAATAGAGGCTAAATTTCAAATGAGTATATTTTGTAATTATCCAATCACACATATACTGTTAATTAGGCAGGTAGTGATCAGGGGTTAAGTAGCTTGCCTCTTTAGTATTTATTTAACAATGTTTGTAAATTAAAATTAATTTACATTTGTTCCATACATCAATGCACAAATATTTGTGTAATCATATAATTGAATGTACTGTCATGTAGTTGTAAAATGCATGTCTTAAATAATTTTGTGTCACATAGACATGAAATTCTATGAAACATTTGCTACCTAAGAATTGTGAAATAAAATAATTAAATAAGATATCCACCAGTAATAACATATCTTACTGTATACAGTTTCCAAGACAACTGGCAACTTATTTTGGGTTCTACCCATGAGTAAGCTATCACAAGTTAGTAAGTGCAAAGACTTTTATTGTACAAGTTACACAGATTTATTGCGTAATACACATAGACCTCTTTTTAGGTTTAAAATTGCTAACTTGGCAACGACAGCCTAGCTGGTCTAGTGGTATGACATTTGCTTTGGTAACGAAAGGTCCTGGGTTCAAACCCTAGTATTGTCAGATTTTTTATGTAAAACCTTTGCTTTCAATTCATTTTTCTCGAAATGGGGACAAAGTTTCCATGTAGGAATATTTGAGACGTGGCTAATTCGTGATAACTTATACTCATTGGTTATAACACTCAATTTTTTTGAGCTTAAAGGGGCATTGAGAGATACATATGGGAGTGCCCCCTCAATTATCCTGGAAATCAGGTTTTTGTTGCTTTCAAAGTAATACTTAGGCATATATTAACTACTATCTGAAACAGTTTACCAACATTCGCCATTTATCATATAAAATTTCATGATTTTCTTAGTTTCGATATGATCATATCGAAACTAAGGTGCTGAATTCGGAAGTTATGCTAAGTTTTACTCACAGACTTTCGTGGCAAATCTCAACCCGGAAGTGCCGTTATTTGAAGGCGATGTCGGAATTGTATGATATTTTGGATTTGGGCTATGTTGATGATTATCTTTACGTTATTTGCTCATTTAGTATATCGATGCATCTCTCAATGCCCCTTTAATCTTTAACAATTGTACATGTTACACATCAAGTTTATTTTTGCTAAACATGGTCAGCCTCTTTTCAAATGGTCAAATAATAATACTTAACAATTAAATACTTTTGCAGGTCCACTACCCGTCGCATATACCACTACCAGCTAGTGAGGAGCTGATGGAAAGCTATACTTGGGAGCAAGAACATCTCTCTGTTGAAGGAGGCAACTCATGGGGTTTAGGCATGAAATTAGATGGAAGAACAGCCTGGGAAATACCATTTTGCAAGGAGGGACGGAGTAAGAAAGATGGGCAGAGCAAGAAAGACATGGATGGACAACATCAAACAGTGGACAGAAATGAGCTTTGACCACCTGATCAGAACAGCCGATGACAAGCAGCTTTGGAAAACGTTGGTTTCTAGATCCATCAATGTGTAGCACAAACGGCCTCTTATAGCTATGGGACATAGAGCGTGTTTCTACAGGAGCCTCCGCTATTTGCCCGCGGAGATTTAGCCGGCTAAAAAGGCGGAGGTACTTGAACGCGCTGTTTCTACAGACGACGTAAAAGACGGCTAATCAAATTCCCGATGACCTCTAATCGCAAAAGCCGTAGAATAAGGTCGGGGTCAAATCAGCAAACTAAGCAATAATTTCAACAACCCTTGAAAAATGGCAAACAATCACTCTAAAAAGCTTGAAACTACAATGAAAATGAATTAAATAATGATCGATCTCTCCGATCCGGCAAAGTTACTGTAATATAACCGGCCTATGCCACTACTGTTAATGTTATTTGGAGCCTTTAACGGGCACCGCTTTGATTTAGAAACCCATTGAAAACACACGCGAAAATTCTGCGAACATTTTTATATTCTAACTGCAAAAAAGAAAACGGGGATCAGCGAAAAACCGCTGTTTCGAAATAAATAAATACATAAATGAAATATAGTCGCTTCCAAATTGCACAGTTCCAAACATGCGTATCGGTAGAACGTCAAAGTTCACAGGACGCGGTTAATGTATTGACAACAACAAGTTCACTCCCTCTGAAAATTACTCCCTCTGAAAAGTTGAGTTGTTTTGAACGCGATGTCTACGTGAAGAGAACCACGTGGAGATGATTTGTGTCGTGATGATTCTATTTTTAATTGAACGTTTCAACTTTCTGTCGCGGATGGTAAAACTTCAAACATGGCCAAGCAAAGGAGGAAAATACACTTGAGTATACAGAGTATCAGGTCATTTGTGGTAACATGTTTAAAAAATAAATTACATAATCATAATTTGATAAAGAATAATGATAAGAAGTTTGTCATGATTTTTTAAACATTATTTTAAACCGTTCGGTGAGCTGATATCGAAATGTCAAGGACGTGACGCAACGACAACAAACAGCTCGTTGCTATCGGGTCAACAAATTAATCACGTGGTCGAACCAATTTCCGGTTAGCCGTCTAATCTCGCAGCGGTCTGTTTCTAAAGAGCTCCCGCCGGCTTTTAGACGTCTTATCTACCACCGCTATCCTACTTTTTTGAGGATAATTTGCCCGTGGTAGATTAGCAGGCTAGTCAGGGACTGTTTCTACAGAGCTGTTAGACGTCTACCCCCCGTGATCAACCGGCTAATGACTCTGTAGAAACACGCTCATAGTTATAGATAGATAGATCAAACTCATTTTATTTACAATTCTAGCTAAATCCATAACTAGCAAATTGCATGTCTCCCATGGATACAAGCCAAATGAATACAATAAATATATGAAATAAAGACTTGGGACATCCGTTAAAATGTACTTTCAAAATGCACCATTTGCCATTTGCACACAGCCCCTGTAGCTCAATGGGGTTTCATCAGGCCAAAATAACACAAAGGACCACAAGTTCCAGGCTGTGTTTATTAAAGGTCTTTAATTGTTAATTATCATAAGGCACTTTGACAGATAGACTGTTGCTATATACAACATAGGCCACAGAAAGAAAGAAGAAAATCAAATCATCAATTGCTGAATATACAAAGGGTGGTGGTGTTTCACCTCAGTCATGTAAAAGACCAGCTAATACAGAGGATGCCATACCTACAGAACCCTATCACCATTGTAATGCACTATGCATTGTGGGATTGAAATTCTGCCAGGTTTTCTTCTATGCCCATTTTGAACAGCTATTGAAGCTGTGTTGGGAAGTACTTTGACAGATACAGATATACAATATTATGTTTTGGGTATCATGCTTGGAAAAACCATATCCAAGATATGCTGTATAAAACTATAGCAATTTATACAGTTAGTAATACAATATAATAAATGAGTTCAAGTTCAAATCTGAACTTTTAAAGGTGAGTGACCAAATGCCGCATTTTTTCACATGGTGTTACAATTCTACATGAAGATGCATCATAAAAATGTGAATTGCGCTGGAGCAAGAATATTGTTGGGAAAAGTCAATTTGATCTGGTCCGGGGGGGGGGGGGGGGGGGCACTGACATTGAAAAAGGGTATAGGTATGTGCCGCGCTGAAGACCCCCTTTTTCACCCTCTGCTGCTAGCTCTTATGACCCCTTTTGAGCCTGCATCAGTTCCTATGACCCCAATTTTATTGAAAATTCAAAAATTGTGAAATTTTGCGTTCCAAAGCCCCAATTCTTCGAAAATGTTGCGTTCTAAAAACAAAGAAAATCGAACATTTGCGTTATTGCTAATCAAAATTGAACTATAGGCCAGTTCTCAAGACTAACTTTTTTGAAAAAATCAGTTCCTAAGACCCTATTTTTCATCATAAAATCCACTCAGTTCAGTTCTGTAGCCCCCCTTTTTGAGACCCTGTGCGGCACACCCCTACCCCAAAAAAAAGTTGAGTGCCCCCCGGGATCTGGTCACCCCCCTTTAACTTGTGAAACTTGAACTTACACTGCATAAAACATATCTCATATTACAATGTAACATTACTTGGTTGAAGCTTACAGTTCTTACATAGGCCATATGATAGCCTATACAACATGATAGTTCAGACTGTAATTTACACAGTGGAGTTAACTAGGTCGGGTTTATGGTGAATGTTTATTTGTACATGGTGATCATGTGTGACTGCGTTGGTGATAGCATCTAGAACAAGCAGGCATCATGATCAAATGTCTGCAAACATAGAAGGTATAAAGGAGACTAGTTAAGAGCAACATTTTGTTTTCATCTAAGAGGAAATATTTTGGGATTTCCCCCCTTGTACATTCCACTAGAAGTACTTTACAAAGATAGAGCATATTAGAGGAACACCGATTGTTAAAAAAGACCAGAAAACTGATCTGTTTTGATGTGATAGGTCACAAATTCTGGTGTATGCACTTTCATCAGTACAAGCGTGTGCGGTGTGTCGCACCAATTTCTTTTAAATGCGCGCAGCTATGCACCATCACTGCGCAGTTCATTTCGGACTAGTTTATTGCCAAAGTCTCATGGCTGTATACTCTAAACTCTAAATATGAAAATAAGAACTAAAACCATAATATACAGCATATTCATTCAGTAGATATATTATCTTTACTGTTCTCTATGAAGTTTGGTTGGTGATTTTTAAGGGAATTTTCATGGATAAATCCTAAATGATTTGTGTGTTTTTTGCTTAGAATATGTCCAAAATCTGATGAAAAGTGAGCATTTTGATCAGTAAATTGCTCTCTAAAATATACTTACAGGTTAAGTCCACATATCAATTTAAATGTATTGAAAGATCATAACATGCCACAACTTATCACAGAATATGTAAACATTCGATTGGTGCTTTTAAAAGTGTACTAAGTTAGAAGATAGAATTCCGCCATATTTTTGGTCAAAATCGTGTGCACGATCTGGGCTCTGAACCCAATCTCATACACTGCGCTGTTTGCACTTAAACCTGAATTCTCTGCACATTTTAAATCGCACCAATACATTTTCTCTATATTTTAGGATTAGTTAAGATTTGTTATGATTGTTCTATACATTAAGATTCGGCTGTCGACTCGCTATGATTTTTGTGGTCGGAAATCTCATATTTTTATCATTTTTTATCATGTTCTAGGCAAAACAATGTTGAATAAATCACTATTTCTCTGCAACAACAAACATTTAAAACACCTAGTAAACTGTATTTAGTACTTATGAATGAGCTCTACCATATATACATATTTAAACAGGAATTGTAAACATTTATTTTCAATGTCAAAGTTCAAAATTTGACAGCCATACAAATTTGGAAAATGAGCTGCGTGCTTTGGTGCGCCTTGCCCGGCGCGCATTTTGTGAAAATGCGTCGTTTAAAGGTAAATTCGACAGCGTACTGCTGTACTGTCATGTTCAAAGACAGATTCCAACAATGGCACCTAAAAACACAATGAGATCACATTTGTGCAAACTTCAGGTAGAATGGGATAAAAGGCATTTAAGACTGACAAATCTGTTTTCTAAATATTCTCCTATAGATTCTGTGTCTTCAATTTATGTTTGACCAGCATATATATTTATGTGTATGGAATAGCAATGCTAGCACCATGAATAATCCCTGTCAAGGCAATTACCAGATGTCTATCAGTGATGGAAGTCTTCTTGTTTTAAGTAAACAGTCTTCCATCACTGTCATGACTGCTGCTTTCATCACAATCACGCATATGTCATATTGGTCATTATCACATATGATGAAACTTTGGTATGTTGCATGAGACATGTGCCAGGAGTTTACATACTGTAAAAGCGGAAATGTTCGCGCTTCATTAATTTTTGTGCTTTTCGCGCTCGACAGAGCTGCTGCAAAAATAATAACACAAACATATTTCTTTTGCGTATAGGTCTATGTGATGAAGCTACAACAAATTGCAAATTTAAAAACATGCAAAACCGTTCAAAACGCGAACAATTAATCGCACAAAAATTACTACTTTTACGGTAGTGATAAAATATTTAATATACAGATATTTCCAGTAACTGCATTGTTAGGTTTAGTTTTTCTTGCTTTTCACACACCCGCAACACAGCAGCTATAAGTGTTTGTGAAAGGGTGCGCACCCATCCAAAAGTAGCTGTTATCAGGAGTATAAAAGGCTGTTATGTTAATATAAACAGACTTAACGACCATGTGGCACTAAAATCTCAAAATAGTTGTGATGGTGTTATTTCTATTAAGCATGTTACTTTCACCAGGCATTGATGACCAAATATGACTTACTCTTCAGTGGATCCTGTATGTCAGAATTGATTTAATTTTATAATTTTGAATTTTGAAGCAGGTAATTAAATCATGGATGCTACACAAGGCTTCTCTACTTATTAAAAGCACTCCATGTGACATGATAATTGCACACCACAACCACTTCATAACAGTAAATTATGGTTCAAGGGGCTGGAGTGCAAGAGGCTTAGAATATTTAGTCGCTCAGCAAGAAATGAAGAGGCAGCGGCTTTGAAAATTCTTTGTTGGCAAGGTTAACATAGTTTAATAGACTAGAGGTCCTCCTTGAAAAGACTTGTTTAAACTTCTTTGTGAAGATACAGGTCGGCAGTTTGAAGACATGAGGAATATGAGGAACGGCATATTGAATTGAACAGTTATGTTTAAGAAACTATCCATAGTGTGTACATCTGGTCTAACATATCTCAATAATAAGGAAGTAATCAGCAAAATGAAGCCACTACAGCCAAACACTATACTCCATTACACCTGAAGTACTTAAAGATGTAAATGTACCTTCCACTGTCAGATGTAGCACTTGTCAATTACCGTACTGGTCCGAATATAGTCCCAATGGTTTTTAACTTGAAAAAAAAAGCCCCGGAATCGGGGGGGGGGGGGGGGGGGGGAAGATTATGAACGGATGTGAAAAAAAAAGTTTTTTATATATATTTTTTTACTCAAATTTCCTGGGGTATTTCCTGGGGTTTACCGGTTATTACCGGTACTTGTTAAAAGATATGTGTTGAAAAAGTCTTAGCTCTTCAACAAATATCCTATTAAAGTACCGGTTACCGGTAAACCGCAAGAAATACCCCAGTCAAATTGAGTAAATCTCTTTTTTTCCCTTTCTTTTTTTGAATTCCTGAGTTTTCTTAAAAGTTAGGGGGTGGGATTATAATCGAGCATGGGACTATACTTGGACCAATATGGTAAATGATACAATTCATCTTTAATCGTAGACACAACATTTTCAAACAATTTTATAAATTCAATGATCTTCCATGACCTGGGAACTCTGGAAATAACATATTTTAGATGTTTCATTTAAACACAGATACCGATTTAGTAAAATATCATTTCTTACATCACAGCGTTATCCGAACTTCTCCACCGTTGTCCTCTCACACCAAATTGTT
The DNA here is from genome assembly GCA_035610835.1 of Ophiura sarsii. Classification (NCBI taxonomy): domain Eukaryota; kingdom Metazoa; phylum Echinodermata; class Ophiuroidea; order Amphilepidida; family Ophiuridae; genus Ophiura; species Ophiura sarsii. The sequence continues at coordinate 18,821,700 of CM069453.1, forward strand.
GGCAGCTAATTTGTAAATCTATGATTGACAAACTTGTTCTACACCTATTTCATTTACTGACAGTTTCACTCGCTATAGCTATAATTTCACTTGAAGTACTTATGTGACATAATTGTTTATTTCAGTGACAGATGCATCATTCTCATAATAATACCAGAATTCATCTTTGATCACAAGAGCATACGCCAGCCCATTACAAGTATAAGCCACCATCAATAGAATAAACTCCCGGGTGCTCCATGCGGGTCCAAGGACTTTCAAAAAGTACCCTAAATACGTAATCTTGTTAATGAGAAAAAGCTCACACTAAACAAGTATGGCACAGTATTTTACATACCCTAAGCAAGTAATCAGTATTTCCAATACCCTAAACCAGACTCAAACATATTTTGACACCCTAAACAAGTACTCAAAATATTTTAATACCCTAAGCAAGTTATTTGTATAGTTTAAACCCTTACCGCGTATGACACATTTCTAACCCTTTTTTCCTTCCCTAATAAGCTAAAAGTATTATGAAACAAATGCCGAGCTGATTTATCAGATCACTTGCGAAGATCACAATTTGAGAAATATATCTCGCCCATGTATCATGGCTATCTATAATCCTCATGGAGCAAATAAGGACCCTAAATACGAAAGCCAATGATGTAAAAAGTATACCCTTTTTCTTAATTTGGCTTGTTTTGATACCCTATTCACGCTACGTATGTAACGTGCCCCAGCTTCAAAAACTACCCTAATTACGTGATTTCTTGGACACGCATGATACCCCTCTTGTAATGACCACTGAGCACCCTGGGAATAAGCTCCGACGTCACTTTCATACTTCAAGTTGAATGGAATATAATTCAAAGTTATAACGGTATCCTTACAACTATCATCATGCAGGGATACTTTTCAAATATAAACCTCTCTTATCAGAATATAAAATATTTTTATAACAACATATTAACACATTTGTTCTTTTGTAAGCTAAACACATAGTTTATGAATCCATCAGCACCAATACATTTGATACATTTAGTGGTTCAGAAAGTATGCGTTTAGCTTTACACAAACTTTAACACACAATGATATGCATGAAATGCTACTGTTACACAGCACTATCATAAAAATATATATGTACAATCCCCTTTCCCTCCCACCCCTCCCCTCCAGAGTATACACTAGCTTAGCGTATGGTATCCTATTCTTTCATTGATGCTATCTGTAGAAGCTGAAAACAGTTCTGACGGCGAGTCCATAAGATAGGAATCATCCAAATACATAACATCTACATCGCTATAGTCCGTAAACGATGACCTGTCTTCTTGTTTCAGTTCTATTGTCCATAATGGCATAGGTGTTCTCTGATCACGTCTCTTTCTCTTTACGACATATCCTATGATAATAGCACATATGACAAGCATAAGAAGACACAAGGCAACAGCCCCCGCAATAAGGTAACTGTCGACGGAATTATTCTCCCAGTTGGTGGTAGGAACTGACGTAATGGACTCTGTGTAATCTGCAGATAGAAATATAAAAATAAAATTGAAAATGATTAGGAATATTTTGATACGTTGTGACCAGATTACATGCATTTGTGCTGCTTTGTCAATAAGTTACGTGTCTGTGACTAAATCATAACCTTGGTTATATCCAACCACAGATAGTCAAAACCATCCAACCTAGTCTAGAATGATTAGACCACAATCATCGTCAGTGATGAATGCGACAGAGATATTTTCTTGCAATATGACTACTGGTATAATAGATATGGGTTTGATTTTAATTCTTGAAGAATACTGGGTTGGTTATATCTATCCAATGCCAAAATCCATTCCAGGGTCCCTGTCATCAAGGATCTTGATATCCCAGAAACAAATGCACTTCATTTTGAGAAACTGGCAAAAGATTGGTCATGGATTTGTGCAATAAGTCAGATCTAGTCTCTCATTTCCTTCCAAATTGAAAACATAGACCTTAACATTTATTATTTTATTATGTTCAATCAACACAAAACAGATGCATGGTCTTTTCCACATGCAAGGTGACAACATTGTCAACACACAGCTTAGCAAACACTGGTCTAGCCACCATATTAAATGGTGCAAGTTGAATCAAATTATTCCAGCCAACAGTGCAAATACAAAGACAAATTGGTATGCATACCCCAATGCTACGCAAATGTGATAGTGTTGACGTCATTGACTCAATTAGGAAATGAAGACCTGTTAATTACAACCCTATCATCATGCTAAATATACCACCTGTCAAAAGTACATTGCCATAACGACCCATCAAATTATAATTTGTCTGTGCTCTAAGATATATCGGAGCAGGTGGTTTGTTAAATAAATAAGTGTGTGATTAAGGGGTAATAGAGCGTGTTCCTACTGGGCAACTTTAACGGTAGCAACTATTTTTTCCCCCAGTAGAAACGGTCAAATAACGTGAAGTTTTCTAACAGCAAACCCTGCAAAAAACAGATTTGGTAATGGTAATTACCTCTAACTTGCCCAGTAAAAACGTCAAGTTGATCAATCTTATCGCTAAGTTCTTATGACCAGGAAGTATACACATACTTTGTGATGTAAATAAAACTGCCCTGGCTGTTCAACATTTCATTGCCGTCGTATTCAAACACGATGTGAACTTGAATCTTATAAACCAAAGTTTATTTTGTTTGTTTGAATGTTTACACGGTCAATTGGTGTGGCACGCTTGATTCCTTCTACATTATTTTATAAAATACACCTAAAAATCAGGGCTTTTCATCACTCATGTCATCTTCCAATGCACGGGTGTGTGTATGCACCATCATTTGTGTATTGCATGGCATGGACGGGCAGGTAAATTTACTGGTTAACAGTCACTTACCAGTAAGTCTTTGCGAGTAGAAACATGGGTGATTAGAATGTTAAAGAGTAAATATTGTTATAGCCAGTGGCGGATCCAGGAAAATTTTAGGTGGGGGGGCCCAAAAAATGAAATTTTTGCGGTACCATCCAAGCGGTGCACGCTCGGACAGGACAGGGGGGTGTCTGAGGGGGGATGTGCTGAGGGGGAAGTAGAATTTTTTTTCAATTTTCGAACTCATTTGGTGCGATCTGGTGTATACTTTTGACCAACATTTTATCGAAAAGCCACCTCTTCATTTCCAATAAATATTTTGTTTTTTTATCAATGCACGAAAGGATTTGAGCATACTATACTGATATATTTTTGATTTAAGTATAGATGATTTGAAAGCTCGAACAGGGGGGAGTCTTTGTGCCCCCCTCAGAAGTAGATTTTTTTTCAATTTTCGAACTCATTTGGTGCGATCTGGTGTATACTTTTGACCAACATCTTATCGAAAAGCCACCTCTTCATTTCCAATCAATATATATTTGTTATCAATGCAAGAAAGAAGTAGAGCATATATACTGATTTTTTCTTAATTTAAGTATAGATTGTTTAAAAGCTCGAGCAGGGGGAGTCTGAGGGGTGATGTGATGTGCCCCCCTCTTCTTCCTCTCTTCCCCCCCCCCCCCCACCCCTTTTTTTTCTTCTTTTCCTTTTTTTCTTTTTCTTTTTGGTAGAGGGGGGGGGGGGCCTGGGCCCGTCGTGCCCCCCTGTATCCGCGCCTGGTTATACCAAATAGCGTTCACTTTCCAGTGCTTCAGTAAAAACACGATAATAATGTGTCCACATACATATATATAAAAGTCTAGTGTGCAGACGTAGTACTAACTTGATAGACTCATTTTAAAACCTAATGAGTATGACACTCAGTGGCGGCAGAAACAAAACAATTTAGGGGGACGAGCCCATATTTTGTTTTATAATGTTGACATAATATCTTAACTAAGATGTTCCAGTGAAACGTTCCTGAAGCCATCCTTTGTGACAAATTGGGCTTATTCAAGACTAAATTGATGAAGCATTGAAACTAATTATCGTGAAGCGCACAAACATTTACATGTTATGTGAAGAACTCTGAGACTCTAAATCACTTCAAGAAATCCTTAAAGACTCATTTGTTCACAATGGCTTTCTAATATTTATTTTTGAATGAAGTTATCTAACTTTACTATGGTAGACATTACTTTAATCTTCCCGTCAGGGGTGTGAATTTCAAATGGGGTTAACTGCATGGGTGACTCCATTGGAGGATATCTACACTCACTGTGAAGAGTAAGGTCATGTCTTCCATATACATGATATAGGTGAGTGGAGATCTCCATCCCAGTTAATGCCAGTGAGTCTATTCAAATCACATTTGGTATACGTTCTAAAACCTCTCTTCCCAGGTCAGTCAGTCAGCATGTTTATTTGTCTATCTTATCCATAACCATCCCTTGCAGACATGTTTGTTATGCTCAATTAAGAAGCACAACATCTCCAGTCCATTCTGTTTTGGGTCATCCAACACAGTTGAAGTTAAGCATGCTACATGTCTGCTTAGGCATATCAAACTGATGGCCACATATATTGCCGACTCATATGATAGAAGAACATCATGGTTTTCAATTGTGTCATTGGTTTGTTTGTTGGTTTGGGGGTTGAGGAGGTGTTTTGGTTGGTCTTTTGGAGGTCAAATTACAGTTGATTATATCTTAGCGGACCATAACTTGACCCACTCTCACCCTCCACTTGGCCTTTACCTTAACACGAACCCAAAACCTAACCCTGATCCTAAACCTCACCCTACTCTCTAAATGAAAAACGAGTGGAAAGGGTGGAAATTCGCTCGAAAAGGAGTGAAGGGAGTGAAACACAGGACAACCCGTTTCAGAGTGGAAAATGTCCACTCTAAAATGAGTGTGAAAGTTAATTTTTCACTCTCAATAGAGTGGAACATTGTCAAATAAAATCCCCTTTCACTCTTTTTAGAGTGTTTTCCACTCAAAAACGTGTTGTCCTGCGTTTAACTCCTTGAAAGAGTGGAAAACCGCTCTTGTACATTTAGAGAGTAAACTCAACCCTTACCCTATCCCTTAACCCAAACCTAACTCTAAAATTAAAAGGTGACAATCATGTCAATGGGAAGTACTTGTAGATTTGAACAAAAAGTGAACTCAAAACAATTACCCTCCTGACAATGCAATCAGGCTAAATAATGATAAACAGATATCATATTCAATAGTTCTCACAATAACACAACTAAGGTTAATATTGTATACTTGTGACAGGAAGTAATACCGCAAATAGAGAAGATGTTATGGTGTTTGTGTCCGATAACAAATTGTAGAAAACCAATCCAGGATGTACGCAAGCAAATAGAATAGCTCGGAATGAAACCACTAAATATAACCCAATTCTCAGAAGTATAAATAAACAATCAAATAAATTTAATTTTTGAAAAATGGATACATGCTGATTCAGTGGCGAAGCCAGCTTTTGGAAACAGGGGGGAAAGACATAGTTGTACTGACAAAAGGCATGATGTACCAAAAAAAATAAAAATAGAAAAGGTTGCCCTTTTTTCAGGCAACTCGAGAAACTTGATAAGTTGGGGGGGGGGGGGGGGGGGGGGGTACAATGTTGTTGTCTTCAAAACCGGCAAAAAAATCGCATGGTCAAAATCATGAACGTACCGACGGCATGCGTTGTTTACGACGGGGTAATTTTAAGTGGGGGGTTTAAGTATCAGGCACAGCACATGATTCTACAATGCATTGGCGTATGTATCAATGCAATTATAAGGAATCCTGGTACTGATGCTTGGTGAGGGTACTTACAAATATTGATTTGACTGGGCTTTTTTTTGTTTGTTGCAATTTGGGACTCGATGTTATTTATAGGTTTTATTAGCGATTTGGGACCCATGTTTAGGGTTTTCCAGCAAAAATGTGACCAATTAAAGTGGCACATACATATATACCTTATAAACATGAGTGCAGCCCCACCCCCTTCCCGGGTCTAGTGTGCAACTGATAATAATTGATATATCACTCTGTATACACACTTACGTCACATTATTTTTGAGGTGAGATTTATGTGTGTGTTAATTCTGCCTTTATGTACCACTAGAGACTGGCTCATCCTCCCGCCACTAGAACATGAATAGCCCATACTAGTCATGGGTGATGAGGTGTATCAACTGTAGTCCAAGCTGAATATCACTTCGCTCAAGGTTTGCTGGCTTTGTTTCAAGTAGTTTCTAGTGCTTGAAAATGTTCGTAAGCCTGCGAGGTTGTAATTAAAATGAATCCTTATATCTACACAAAAAGCCTTACATGGTCCAGCACAATTTCGAGGAAAGCTAAATTTACAATAAATGCCGTTGTCGACGTGTCCAATCATATGGAATGGATGGAAAATACTTCCATATCCTAGCTTTAATCTAAACTGTGATCCCACTACAAAGTGTGAATAGTCTTATAGACTTAACAATGGATACCATAGCCAAAGATCAATCATAGTCTATTTCACCAGTTGTGGGTTGTAGGTTTTACTTGAAGTAAATTCATTAACCCTAACCGTCCTCATCACTACAAAACACTGTACACTGCACGATCAGGATCCAGGCGACGGGCTATCAAATGGCGAAAAATTGAAAATGATAAATTTGTCCAGCTGATTCTGTGGCGCTATCAGTTAGGTGGCCCTGGTTCAACCCCCAGCGCAGCCTGAGAGTTACAGTTTCAAGATATAGGTAGCATTACTTATGCAGGCATCAATGTGCATCTTGAACCTGCCCTCCTCAAGGTTAGGCAAAGATTAGACGCCTAATCTTTGCCTAGTTATGTTTTTGAAATGGTGAATCTTGAACAAATTAGGTTTTGGACAGGTGAATCCATGGTGAATCTTCACATATATTTCAACTTCTCGAATATATTACTGTAGAACAAACATAGTGCACTGAGGTGAATGTTTACCTAAAAACTTGCATGAAAGATCTAATCTTGACCTAATTTATCCTGAAGAAAGGTGAATACAAGTGAAGGCTGAGTAGGGTAAGTTCAAGCTGCACATTGATGCCTGCATTAGGTTATTGCATACAGTGTGTCAGTCAGAAAGGTCTGATTACTGAATCTATTGTTGGGATTGGGATTGTATGAGATTGTACAACTTAAGTTTATACATTTGTTAAAAACGTCACAGAAATAATTGAAGTAATTAATTAATCAAATTGACATTAATTATTAAATATCACCGATGTAAACTATAAAAAACTGCTACCCCATCATGCTTGCTAATAAAATACAAGGGTATCAATTCACTTGGGCACATATGTTTATTTTATTCTGATGTGAAAGATGAAACCAATGTCATTAATATTGGCTAAATACTTTATTATAAAAGCATCATCTGGAACATCATAACAAGGGGACATTAATCTCAATGCCAGAAGGACTATTTATTTTTCAAAAGGAAATGGCAAATTATGAAAAAAACAATTCTTACAATTTGACCAAATCTTTTATCCAAATATAACATTCCAAAAATAAAAAATGAAACCTATTTAGTGCAATTTAATCCAAATAAGACATCCTGTTTTTACCATCTGAACCAGCTATTTATAACCTTATTAAATTTAGTCATCTAATAATGCTTATTAATTTTATGGCCTCTCAAGTCCATTGATTCGCTTCGATATCTTTCAACAATTTAAACAAACTGACACAAGTAGGTTTATTGGGATCTTTTGAAAATTTCCTCATGAGAATTTTCTTACAATCCAAATAAACATTAACCCTTCTAAAAATGACTGAAACACCGCAAAACCCATTTGATACCTGTGCTGGCAGATCAGGTTTCCTCAGTCTAATTTCCCAAGTTGATCACGACGTGCGATATATATGCGGATAGAAAAGTTTATTCTGGGAGCACCACTCCCTGGCAAAGTGGATCTGGGTTCGAATCCGGCTGGTGTCGGTTTTTGACCTAAATTCCACCCATTTCTTCTCTCTGATTCCACCCTGGGCGTTAGGGTCAACTACAAAGAAGAAATAACATATTACACTCACACTCACGTTGCATGGTACAATTTGTGGAAGTACGTCTTGTACACGGTGGAAGCGGACACTGTCCAGTGAATATGTTACACTGTCTGCTGTTTATGCCGACTTTAGCTGAAGCTCCCTCTGTAGGTTTACAATGGCATGGTTGACACGACCCATCCTGCGGGTGTATATACTGATTTGTAGCACACATCTGATTACACATATAAGCCCAGGTAGTTTGTTTGGTACATTGGTCACACATTGGTTGTATTGATTTCGTCTTAGCCGTACCTGTGAGGACATTGGGGGAAAAAATACAATATTATGAGTCAATAAGAGATATGAGAAGGGGGGGGGGGGGAATAAAACCGTTTTTCCCAAAAACTGTTTTTTTATGACAATACTCTACCCATTCTACCTAAAGTTACAAACAAATGTGATGTCAGAGCAAGTGAGAGCATACTGCAATGAATGCAGCTTATTTATGGGTAGGTGATTAAAATGTGTTGATGCACTCAAAAACCGCACAAATCCCAACAGTTTTGCTATATCACATTTATATCAGGTATTTGAAGGTTTGGAGCCAAATGGCCTTATCTACAATAGCTGCCATGTGTAGGGTTGTATTTTCACCATATAGCACCAGAAGTGTATAACATATGGCAGCTATTACACACAGTGCCTTGTCACATCACCAGGTATCCACACATAAAGACGATATCTCCATTAGCTGCTCTGAGTTTCATTTTGTTAACCCGAACCCCAGGTGGAGAGATTTTGGTGTGGATTGAGATAGGGGGAAAAAATGAGGGATTTTGAACAAATAAAACACTGCGGTCTGACTAGGATTTGATCCGCAGACCTTCCGCATGCCACATGCACGCTTCTACCGACTGAGCTAACACGCGAGAGCATGCCCGGGCAACAATTTTCAAATCGGCTCGGTTGATGACGTCATTCAAATCAATGTGAAAGCATGCGCTTGGGGAGAGGATTTTGCTTAGTAATTCGTAGTATTTAGGACTGTTAGAGTTAATTAATACCAATTGCTCAGCATATATTCAAACAATGCACAGCTATTACAGATAGCTGTGGCACTATAAGCCATCAAAATGGGGGTGGGGGGGGGGGGGGTAAGAAATCTTCCATTCTAAGTTCATGAAGATTATTATTGTCCATATTAATATACATAAGTTCACTATCAAATCTAATCAAGTTCCTTTGGAAAGAAATTCTATTTTATTAAGAAATAAGGCATATCCAATTTATATAATCATTTTCAGCCAAACTTATTGAATTAACTGAATCATACCACATTCAGTAAGGCATACAATTATCATATTGCTCATTATTTTGATTTAGATAGAACCCATTATGTGCTGCTTTAATTAAGGAATTGTGAGGGAAATACGTCCCATATTTGCTACCATATGGTCATTTGCATGAAGTGCCCTTGACCCATGTAAATGGCAACATTTAGAACACTTGCATTTTAGGTTGAAAATTCAGTAAAACAACCATTTGTGTTATCAGTAATCAACCATTTGTGTTATGGAGCATCTCACTGTTAGCTACTGTAAAGTAGAACTTTTCGCATTACATTTATTTTTGCACTTTTCGTGCTGAAAGCAGCTACCACAAAAATGTTAACACACACAATTTTTCATTTACGTATATGTCTACGTGACAAATATACAAATCATGAATTTAAATAAATGCAGAATAGTCCACAATCGACAAAGCACGAAGAATTGATTGCGCGAAAAATACCACTTTTACTGCACATCTATAGATAGATAGGTTACACATCTCAGGTTCCGAGGCAATTTGACACGCATCCAAGAACTGTCAATCATCCTCCTAACAACCAAATATGGTTTACCTTGATCTTTAAATACACATTAATTTTATTTATAGAATTATGATAAATTTATTTCAAAGTTTGCCAAAAGGAAGTGTCAAATAAACCTGTACTGGTAATTCATGTATTATGACATCTTTCATCACAATTGTTGTTGTTTTTTCAGCAGGTGATGAAGTCATTACAATATTTATACACTGTTTACCTTGGCATTTGCCTTTTACACTTTTGTTTCGCCTTTTATTTCAAAAGACTGAGTTCATCTAAAAACATCTGTTTTCCCTCCTTTAAAAAGAAAGCTTCACACATGCCAAGACAAATTCATTTTTACACTTTAACACCTTAAACATTTCCTTTGAATAATTTGTGAAAACCATACACCCAACCCCATTGAAACAGAAATCTTTGTTTGTTTAAGCTGAGGCGTTGTCTTTTTGAAGACATTTCTTGTTTGTAAATGCCCTGATTATAACAATTTCTACATAATTGAAGAGGTATTTTGCAAAAGGGCTATGGTGCATTTTTTCAAAAAATGAGTTTGATATAGAAATGTATAGGGAAAAATCATATGTTTCAAGGGAACAAAGTCATTTTTTTCAAAAAGACCTACATCTCATTGTAAACAGCCATTGAAATTGTTGTTTTGTTGCAAAAGGGCCTGTATCCAGAATTATATCGGGATACTCCATCTGTTTGTACATAAAGAAAAAATACCACACACAAAAAATCATTTATTTTAATCATTGAAAATAAATAAGTTTGATATTGAAATGTATAGGTCACAATCATATGTTTCAAGGAAATAAAGTCATTTTTTTCAAAAATACCTACATCTCATTGTAAACAGCCATTGAAGTTGTTGTTTTGTTGCAAAAGGCGAGTTTTGTTGCAAAAGGGCCTACATCCAAATTTTCAAAAAATGTAAACATGATTTAAAAAAAAATTAAAACTAGCACATTTAAAATTTATATCAATTTCAATTAGTATGTAGTGTACCTCTTTCATAATCCATTCAGTTTTTCAATTGCTCAACTTGAATATTTAGAAACATTTTTTTGACTTTTTCTCAATAAGAGCCAAAGTGGATGTAGGCCCTTTTGTAAAATACCTCTTCATATAGAGACTGGGATGGGGATATCTACACATAAGAACAATGTTTCAAAATTCAAAAATTTTGTGAAGAAAGTACCTAGGTTATCAAAACTTTGTATTTTGAAGAAAAAGTCATATAATTTTACAGAACTTTATTTGCAATGACAAAAGAAAGTTATCTGCATTTATTTTCCATATTTTTCAAATTTAGAGCCATGACATTTCAAGTTAACATGATTTCCTTTTGGTTAAAGTTCTGATTACATTAGATTACCTAGAATAAATTAAATGAACTACTCAGATTAATATTTGACACATTCACAGACCCAGCTCTGATATGAGTCATTTGTGAACTAATAATGTGCTCTTTCACACCCCCATTCAATTACAACAAATTTGCCGGTTGTCTCTCCTCCCAATCATCTAATTAATGATAATTTATATGGTGTTAAAAAGTTGTATTACGGTTTACTCATAGTTTAAACTGGGGGAGAGGTGGGAGCAATAAGTGAAACTAACATGTGCTCTTTAACTCACCTGATCAATTCTATTTTTTATATATTATCAAAGATTTTGCCAGTTGTTATGTCTTTACTCCCCCATTTAATTATCAATTATCAAAACGGTAATTAAATTACCAGTTTTCATGTCATCACCCTAACCCTGATTTAGGGTTTTTAACTGGGATCACAATTTTGTTAGAGAAAACAACAACTAAGTCGCCGGGGACCGCTCAGGAATCGATCCAGGGACATTCCGGACATCGGCCAGTCATCCCACCCACTCGTTCGCGAGGGTATACCACGCTCACTATATAGGCTTGGTTGATTACGTCATCGAAAAATGTCCCCACAAGCGCTTGGAGATAGGCTTAGAAATAGTATTTTTTAGCATTTGGGTGGGGGAAGGGGGTAGGGTTAACATGGACAATGAGCAGTGCTTGTCAAAATACGGAATGTCGAAATGTAGTATTTATCACAAATGTATTCTTCATAAACCTTCTAAATGCAACTGTCCTTAGTTTAACCCTAAGTTGATCTCATAGATCCTCACATTTGACACCCTACCTAGCGGCTATGGCTGTTAATATCCTATAATCCTACACTACAGGTAATTAGGAAATTGGCAGGATGGAGAGACTGTTGATATCAGACACCTAAAGAAACATGGGCATTGAAATCCTAAGCAAAACCCTAACCCCAGTTAAGGGTTTTTCCCCGGGATCACAATTTTGAAGAGAAAACACCAACTAAATTGCCGGAGACCGGCCGGGAATCGATCCGGGAACTGATCGGACATCGGCCCGTCGTCCCATCCACAGCCCTCCTCTACTCGTTCGCGCAGTATACCGTTGCTCACTATACAGTTTCGGTTGATTACGTCATCGAAAATCGTCCGCACAGGCACTTGGAGATAGGCTTTTAGAAGTAGTATTTTTTAGTACTCAGGGGGTGTAGGGTTAATAATGCTTTGATATCAAGTGTCCTCAAATGCTCAGTTAGTAGACTGCCTGACAATTGTACAGAGGAATCAGGGTCCCATTTCTCAACCATCACAAGGGAAATAAAGATTTTATGATATACCTTCTTTGTGAACTAAGGAACTTTGATTTCAAAATGTCCTCTTCGTAAACATGGATACCCGATTAGATTTAACTATGGGAACATGTGTGTTTCTATAAAAGTACGCTCCTCACGTCTAAGGATAAATATAATATGGTGGTTCTACAATTTTTGAATGCACAAAGGAATATTCTCATTTTGTTTGTTTAGGCTATATTAAAAAAAATCTTTTGTCTCGAGGCTCTTCAGTTTTTCAAAACCTAATGCGGAATGCGGTTTAATTTTTTTAATTTTTTTTTTTATGAATATAAAATATTGAAATCCTTGTAAAAGTGAACTTTGTATTTAAAATGATGTGATAAATGTACATCTGACAAATTGGTGAAACTTTCGGATTTTTATTTTTGAAAAAAAGAAAGAAAAAAGAAAAAGATTTTTTTCCTTCTTCTTCTTCTAAGGCGCACCAATTAACTAACGTGCGTGGGAGCTTTGAGACAAAAGATTTTTTTTAATATAGCCTTACTACTACAATTCTCCATTCAGCCTTACTCTGTGAATTATGACATTTGTTGGCAATCTCTATACAGTCGCATTGTTGACATCCATTGGTCGTTAGGCTATGATATCCCATAAGGCATTGGTCACATTTGATTCCGCCGACACCAGTCTTGCATTGACAGTTACCATAACTGGAGAAAATAAATAAGAACAAACATATTTATTAATCAGTATTTATCCGATACACGCATCTAGGCGGGGGAATGCAAGAATGCAAGAACGTTGCAAGAGACATTTTTCGCCAAATTGTGAAAATATACGCAAATTACCAAATTTTAATCCGTTTTACCAGTTTTGAAATTTGGTATAATTAATTTTGAATCAAATAATTAAGCTTTAAAACAATAATAAATAACCAAAATTGCTTCTCCTTCAAACTGATCAAAATGTCACATATGACGTTCTTGCCCGGGGGAGGGGGGGGGGGAGGACTTAATGGATATGAGGTTATGGATGGGGATGAGCCGCCAAATAGGGTCCCATTTTTCGCTGGTAAATGGATGACCCCTTTTGACTGATATAGTCTATTTGGCCATCACGAGACAGTGATGTAACTGCTAATTCTACTAATTGCAGCACATAACGCTCACACCAACTTGAGGCGCTGGCGTATACACACGAGCATTGAAAAAAACCGGAAGTTACATACACATGCATATAATCTGCGCCTGTTAAGTTACTGTCCAGAGGAAGCCAAGTATAGTAAAGCATGCACGATCATATTGGTATTGCATATATACAATGTTCGTTCAATATTTAATACGTTTGTGGATGGGAAGGTCTATTCCCATACACAAACTCACACAATAAAGTATAGCTGTAACTCGAGGGGTGGGGGAAATCCTGATATCGGGAAACAGTATAGAGATGTTTCTGTATAGCACTACCCTTAGACTTGATTGCTTACAGATCTCTCATTCACTCTGGAGGAATCTTGTGCTCTGCATTGGTGTACTTTTTATCACCTCAAGTTAGGAGTTGACATAAGTGCATATTCGACTGAACTCATTGTGATATCGCACACATATCTATAATGCAATGACTTTTGTATCATCTTGAATCATGATCCAAACAGACTGTTAATGCAGAAGTGTTGCATGTATCACTACATGCTTATGTCACTCTGAAACACACATAGTTAGGCTGATACCAGTCTTGTGGTCAGTGCTATGTCCCATGAGGACCCCATTTTATGGTTTTATTCTTCTCTACAAATTCTTTCAAAAATGCTGTGAATGCAAGTTGGTTCAAGTTCATTCCTTTGCAACACTTCATTATAAACTACATGGACACATCTGGATTAGTTATTTGGTAGCTATTGGCTATGTCTGAGTGGTATTCATTTGGTATCAGATGACATCATATCAAGATGATACTTATCATTCATATTTGATACATCATTAAGCCATGCATAGGATAGGAGCTCACTTAGTCATTATTTACCAATTTAATATCTCCATTTACCATTTCATGATACCTCAAAATCGCAGGAGGTCTAGAATAAAATCAACCTAAGCTTCAGTGTAAGCCTAATAATCTGGGACTACAGGACTCTTCCATTACAGTCAACAGGGGTGATGTATATAAACACAATAATAAACACTTGAAGTATTATTTATTGTTCATACAGAACAATGATTTATATGTAAGCAATTAAAACAAATTCAATACTAGCATACAACATCAAATGTTAATACAACAATTAATGTGAAGTATTTTGAACAATTCATAATGATGACCTACAGCTGAATAGATAATGTTATGACTATTCACCCCTTTATCGATAGTTCCGTAACCCATGTGTGTATACAGCAGTAGGGTATCAGAGTGCCCCCAATGCCCCCCCCCCCCCCCCCCCCCCCATCCTCAGCCTGGTAAAGTTCAAGCCCACCGGGAAAAGATTCAAGTCCACCAGGAAAAATACCCTTTGCCTCCTCTGACAAGTGACCTCAGATACGCCACTGGTATACAGAAGCCGTACATCAAAGCAAAAAGTTCGACAAGATATCAGTAATGATGAGCCGCTTCCACGAATGTTGCCATTGAATTTAGTACACCGAGCCCCCGTAAAAGTGTAATTTTTATTTTGGAAAAATGCAGGTCAATCTCAAATTTCATATTTTAGTGTTTGGTATTATATTGAAGCTAATAATATTTACTTAAATCTCCCGAGCGTAGTGGTAAGATAAGTTGTCCTACTCGTCCGCAACGATCAAAGTTATTTTTGGTGTTGTAAGGGACGAGATCAAAATTATGTGCTTAGCGGGCTATTTGGGTGAGCCAATGTTTTTAATACAAATATCTGCTTCAGATATAAAAAGCAGACAAAAATGAAAGAGACCTGAAATTGTCAAAAATATCTGAAGACAACTTCACAATCATGCTAATGCAAAGAGAAAATATGCCTGAAATGCCTGAAATTTAAAACAATACTTAAATTAGATAAAATGCCTCAAATTACGGACTCTGAAAACGTACACCCCTACATACTGCCATGCACTTTTAAAATTTTGACATGCTCTTTGAACATTTACCAATACCATACCAATCTATTACTTTTTTTGCAGAGCCCTATATTGATATTTGATAGTAGCTATCAGAAATATTAATTAAGCGTTACTGCAATTCATTGTGATAATTTAATACACACAAACTGTAATTGCAACTGATATTTGACAGTTGGACTTGGACTTAGTAGGTCACTCAATCACCTCACAGCATTTGTACATAACAATCTATAAATAGGATTGAAACAAAAACATCAATCTAGAAGTCAGGCACAATTCAGTGTTTATCTTTGTCGCTGGTAGATAGAAGTAATAAAAGGTATTCAGAATATACAGTTAGATAATCAGGATAATTGCATTCTATAGAATTAGCAACACGAGCTGCTGGTGAGATTTGAAAAGTTTCAAAGCAATTGCGCAAATGGGAGCCTTGAATTTGAAAGAAGAATTGTGTAAAATATTTCTTTGTGTCACACACAATACAGTGACAGTTAAAAATAATACCTTTGCAGGTAAAGGCTCCAGGTTTGTTTGTTTGTTTACACAGTCGATTCGTACGGCCACACGCTTGGGTCCCTTTCTTGGGTCCTGAAGGGACCAGGAACTATAGAGTGTATAAGTTATAACACTTGAGGCTTTAAAGCGTAAACTGTGTCTTGAAAACAAATTAAAAGTTTTAAGATACATGTCTTCTTTTAAATCCAGTTTACAATTTCCTTTAAATAATTGAGAAAATGCTTTTAAATAAAGCAGTGGTACAAAACATGATGTTATAAAAGATAAAAGACTCTTCGCTTCTTTTTTATTGTGTGTGGTGAGGTACAAATGTTGACAAATTAGATAAATTTACTTTTAGATATCATAATCTTTGACATGTTTGACCAAATCGTGTTATAGTCGCCGTCAGAGATGTTTAGCACTTTCCCTGGGCGCGTATGCTAAATAATGAGAGTGTGGGCGATAACATACTTGACACATAGATACAATCGGGCCAATCAAATGCGCACGTTGGTCAGCTCACGTGCTATTTTACTCCACCAAGTTCAACCAATAATGGCAATGGCACTTCTGTGTCTACGCTTAGACGTGGCCATAACAGAAAAAAGTGCTGAAGTTCTTTGCAGCCGAATTTACATTTTCCTTCAACTTCAAGCATGTCTACCCCGGTGTCTACCTACACATGGAGACTGACCATGCTGACCACAAGTCACTGCACTGAAGGAGTTTTCCTCTGCGTTTTCCTTCCTTTTGAATATGACTGGTTCATACATATCATCATTTAATAAAAGCCCGATCAAAGTTGACTTCATAGTTCCTGCTTCATACTGCTGCTGGATGAAAGATGAGGAGACTATTTCAGTACAACAGGGCATGAATTTGTTCTAAAGTGAATGATCAGTCCAAACCACTCTGGCCAAGTAACAAATGTGTTGCTACATTAGAGAGCGGTCATATGCGTAATTGTTGGAACAGTGTTGTTCTATATACCGAATAAACGCTAACCTCGTTGTAGCATCATCCAAGCGGCACAATTCTATCCCATTGAAAAGCACACCCAACAATTACGCAGAGCTCTGTGGTGTTACATTGCATTATCGTTAGAAAAAACATGACAGTCAATCCCAGCAAAAAGCGATGTAGGCTTTATATTTTTGTATTTAAAAGAAACAAGGCGGTTCTCGAACGGCGCGTCTCGCCTGTTCATCAAAAGTGACTTGAAAGAAATGATGATGAAACATATGATACAATGTAGCACACCACCCCCTTCCCTCCACCAAATCCCATCAAGATAGGCCTTACTGATCTATTTGACCCCCGATGACCCCGAAAAAATAATCAACAAAAAGAACACCCCACCCCTCTTCCGTCCACCAAATCCCATCAAGATAGGCCTTACTGATCTATTTGACCCCATATTTGACCCCCGATGACCCCGAAAAATTAATCAACAAAAAGAACACACCACCCCCCTTCCCTCCACCAAATCCCATCAAGATAGGCCTTACCGATCTATTTGACCCCATATTTGACCCCCGATGACCCCGAAAAATTAATCAACAAAAAGAACACACCATCCCTCTTCCGTCCACCAAATCCCATCAAGATAGGCCTTACTGATCTATGTGACCCCATATTTGACCCCGATGACCCCGAAAAATTAATCAACAAAAAGAACACACCACCCCCCTTCCCTCCACCAAATCCCATCAAGATAGGCCTTACTGATCTATTTGA
Organism: Ophiura sarsii; assembly: GCA_035610835.1. Classification (NCBI taxonomy): domain Eukaryota; kingdom Metazoa; phylum Echinodermata; class Ophiuroidea; order Amphilepidida; family Ophiuridae; genus Ophiura; species Ophiura sarsii. The sequence goes on from CM069453.1 coordinate 18,839,434, forward strand.
CCCCATATTTGACCCCCAAAAATTAATCAACAAAAAGAACACACCACCCCCCTTCTTTCCACCAAATCCCATCAAGATAGGCCTTACTGATCTATTTGACCCCATATTTGACCCCAATGACCCCCAAAAATTAATCAACAAAAAGAACACACCATCCCTCTTCCGTCCACCAAATCCCATCAAGATAGGCCTTACTGATCTATTTGACCCCATATTTGACCCCTGATGACCCCGACAAATTAAGAACAAAAAGAACACACCATCCCCCTTCCCGCCACCAAATCCAATCAAGATAGGCCTTATGGATCTTATTTGACCCCCGATGACCTTGAATGACCTCTGATGACCTTGAAAATTTATTCAGCAAAAAGAACACACCACTCCCCTTCCCTCCACCAAATCTCATCAATATAGGCCTGACTGATCTATTTGACCCCATATTTGACCCCGATGACCTCTGGTGACCTTGAAAATTTAATCAGCAAAAAGAACACACCACCCCCCTTCCCTCCACCAAATCCCATCAAAATAGGCCTTACTGATCTATTTGACCCCATATTTGACCCCCGATGACCTTGAATGACCTCCGATGACCTTGAAAATTTAATCAGCAAAAAGAACACACCACCCCCTTCCCTCCACCAAATCCCATAAAGATCGGCCTTACGGATCTTATTTGACCCCATATTTGACCCCGATGACCTTGAATGACCTCCAATGACCTTGAAAATCTAATCAGCAAAAGAACACCCCACCCCCTTCCCTGACATCAAGTCCCATCAAGATAGGCCTTACGGATCTCTAGATATCGCGTCACAACGCGTCTCAAAAGTTTTAAGCAAATATGACCCCGATGACCTTGTATGACCCCCGATGACCTTGAAAAATCAATCAGCAACAGAACGCACCACCCCCCTTCCCTCCACCAAGTCCCATCAGGATAGGCCTTACGGATCTCCAGATATCGCGTCACAAAGGTATTTCTTAGCACACGGCATACGGCGGACGCCGGACAGAAAGAGTGATAACATAGTCTCTTTCTGATTACATCAGGCGAGACAATAAAAAACCACTGTTTCGGTTGGAAGACCTTGTTCACCATTTAAAGACTTCGAGAGTGTGTGCAAATATGGAGCAGAAAGAAAAATTAAAGAAAAGAAGAAACACATGCTTCACAAGTAAGGACGCAATGAGACGACTGCGAAAAAATGGTTGATTAATCGCAAAATAAAGACAACGTTGGGCAATACTCAACAAAGGGAGCATGAACCATTCATAAATCTTCCTTAACCCTAACCCTAGAACGTGGCAGTGGGGATGGAACGAAGAACAGGGGGAGGGGGTTAAATAAAAAATGGGAAAAATTATGTCCGCCGGCGCCGGGAGTTTAACCCGGGTCGGCCGCGTGACAGGCGAGATATACTAACACTCAGCCACGGGGGGAGGGCTTCACAGGCTAAGAAATCGGAGACCATATATACCCGTAGTTTAGTGCTACAGGAGATAGAACTTGTGCGCGCGCAAGCCACGTGGTGCTGGCTGTGAGGTGACTGTGAGACGTAGTAGCGTTAGGGTTATATAAATGCACTGTGTGGTGTCGTATTAACCCTAACCCTAGAACGTGGCAGTGGGGATGGAACGAAGAACAGGGGGAGGGGGTTAAATAAAAAATGGGAAAAATTATGTCCGCCGGCGCCGGGAGTTGAACCCGGGTCGGCCGCGTGACAGGCGAGATATACTAACACTCAGCCACGGGGGGAGGGCTTCACAGGCTAAGAAATCGGAGACCATATATACCCGTAGTTTAGTGCTACAGGAGATAGAACTTGTGCGCGCGCAAGCCACGTGGTGCTGGCTGTGAGGTGACTGTGAGACGTAGTAGCGTTAGGGTTAATTTATATAGAGTCTTCCTTAATTCCTATCACAAGATCTTGTTATTTCTATACGCTTGCTCTGAGGCGGGTTGTATTAGAGTTCGCCGATTTGTCATATCACCCTACTGAGTAAATAAGCCCTACTCCTTAACCTATCCTTAAACCCTAACACTAACTTTAACCCAAACCCTAGCCTTAACCCTTGCCCTTAAAGCGGCAGTCATGCGGTGTAAGAAGTTCGCAAAGGCAAAATTAAACAAACTCAAAAGTGGCGGATACTCTGAGAAAAAAATCTTAATTACAATAATGTCATCAGTGGTGTTACATTTGGAGTGCCTTATCACCCCCCCCCCCCCCCCCCCCCCCCCCCCCGCCACCCTTTTTTCCACCCTATGACTATTATAGCCAGTCTACCCAAAATCAGGACTTTGCCTTTTGTAACAAGTGTATGTATGTACTTGTTACGCCCCTGATGGCCCTGAATGTCACACCTATTCATGTCTGGTTCTGTTCATGGCTCATATATTGTGAGACACTCTGTACCTATGCATTCAGGAAGTTTGTCAAAGTCTATAGGCTACCACAATATCATGGTTTGTTAACTTAAATTGCCCCAAAGCATGACTGTCTATCAGTCAACCAGAAACATTTCAACTTGGATGGCTGACTAACCTGAAAATACAACAAGTAACAACTTAACAACAGTGGCGTAGCCAGGGGCAGGGGACCACCAAAAATGTGAAAGGAAAAATTGGGCTGAAAAGAATAAACCCTGCTAAATCAGCCCATTTTGGACCATTTTCACCTTTCTCCTTGCACAATTTCCTTTAAAATTGGGTCTTGATCTGAAGAATGACCGGGCTGGCGTCACTGCTTAATAAGTAGATTACAAAATTCTGAAATAAATAGTGCTTTGTTGATGACATTGCTTTACCCATTTAGGACTATCCATTTAGGCTTATGTGGTATAATGAAAAAAACTTGAAGGTGGGATTGAGGGAAGAAAACTTTCAATGGCAGTACCTGAAGCTAATCAGCATGTATTTGTTATTTACCTTATAATGATTTGTTATTTTTCTTGAAAGTTTTGGTTAAGTAAATATTAACAAGCTGTCGCTATTTACAATCTCTAGGCATACGGAATAAATGTAATAATTATGTAGGTGGGTTCAAAGAAGAAAATAGGTTAAAAACTATAAGCAGTGAAAGGTTTGAAACGTGTCGTTGTTATTTACTTTATAACTTAAATTTCTTTTTAACTTGTAAGGCAAAAAAAAAAGGTCTGTCTCACATACATTTGGGAAAATAGCTATGAGAAATGCTTTTTATATTTTACTTAAAATATCTATGCCCAGATGATATTCTATATTTAATTGTGTTTTTGCCCCCCCCCCCCCCCCCCCCCCCCCCCCCCCTTTCGGAGCCCATTTTTGTCCTATTTTTCGGATAACTACAAAACTTTAAAAAAATTAAGCTCATCGCGTCGGGTTATGCAGCAAAAGTGACTCCAAATACTTGTGCGCGCAGGGCAGGGTATGTGAGATATATCTTTTATTCTTTTTGGCCTAACGGAATAATGTATGTGGGTTCAATTAAGTTGGTTAGTGCACTGCTTATCATCTGTACTGGTGTGTTTCTACTGGAGCTCTTTTTCCGGATCATAATGGATCAAATGCCCAGTGGAAACAGAAGTGGATCATTGGTTGCTGGGTACATGGACGGCATCTGTGATCTACCTAAACAGGTAGACGGACGGCATCTGTGATCTACCTAAACAGGTAGACGGACGGCATCTGTGATCTACCTAAACAGGTAGATGGACGGCATATCTACCTAAACAGGAAGAACATACCAGACCAAATCGGACCGGCCGCCCAGTAGAAACATGATGTATTACTGGTTGTTGGATCCAATGGAAGTAAGGACCATTAGTTTTTTGCATAATTTGCATACTTTTGCTATTGTTGTGCTGTATTTTAGCTGTTCTTAGAGTTCTTACGTGTTGGACTGCAGTGATTTGTTGGTTCAAAAAATCCCTCAATTTATGCCATAGTGGATATACTCAAGATAATCTACTTTTGGCCAAACAAGGGTTATAACAGTGGTGTCATCTTAAAGCCATAATATGCAATTTTTTTCATGAAACGCCCTCTATCCTTGATTTCATCCTGTGAAGCAGGTGTTTTGCCAAATTACATTTATAAACATAAACTAAAATATCTTCAAAGTTACAAAGTGGTACAATTCTTGATAACTTCAAGATCAAGGTTTGAAAATAAGTGTTAACTATTTTCTTCCTGTTTAGCCACTGGGTTACAACAATGTCTATGGTTACAAGGGCTCTAAAAAGTTAACTTTACAGTCTCTAAATTCTCGAAACTTGCCTTCCCATGCTCAACATCACTATAAGGCCTTGTCACTCAACTCATCATTATGGTTCATGGTTCGTTCATGTTGTAATTATACCTCATTCATTCATAATGATGTAGGTCCATAACATCTGGTACATGATGAGTTACAGCTAGGTACACAACCATGTCATTTAAAGGAGAAGAACTCCAATGTCAGAGTTGAGTCAGAGTAGAGTTTGAGCCTGGGTTTGAGTTGTCTGAGTCTGAGTTTGAGCCTATCACTGTCTCAGTTTAAGTCATATTTTGAGTATTGAATACAAAAATAACTCAAATCCTCATTCAATTGTGCAATACTCCATACTACAAATGCCTATTATTTCTAACTACTTTTTGTATCATTGATGTATTTATATTTGATAACTTCACTTCAATTGGTGCATCCTCAATAAACACCAGATCAGCATGCAATTACAACCTTAATTGCAAATTATATCGGCAGATGTTGATTTTGTTTTTTATCATGTCCTTTCAAAAGTTGATTTCTACATAAATACCCACCCACACAATTTCACAAATCAAATCACTGGATAAGTATTTGGGGTTATAACAGATAAGTGATGCTCATGGCATTGAAATGAACATCTGCTTCAATATAATTGCTTCAATTGTCCACTTAAAGGGATGTGTATTTTAGGATATCGTTCAGCCTTCACCTGTGTGATTTGTTTGTTTATTTATCTATTGCTTTTTGGTCATTAACATCTACAGATACATGTAAAATAGAGGACACGGCCACCTTGAAGACATCTCAAACTTGGCCCTTCCTCCCTCCCCCCTCGCTGACATTGAACTCCACCATTTTATAATTCTGTCAATGTATATGGATTCCTCGTATTTTGCAACCCGATTATATTTGTGATGAAAAGTACTGAATGAGAACAGGTTTTACTCTAGATACGGAATGTTCATTTTACTGATCAAGTGTACGTTTTGGCTCCTCTCTTTCTTATCTCGATAGCCTCTCTGATCCATTTTTTGTATCTGCCTTGATCTGTGCCTATGACCATTGCTTCTTCCCACGATGAACTGAGACGAGGGGCAATACAACCTAACCCCCATTTTCGATGATCTTTTATTATCTGGTAAAAAATCCCCAGATGATAAATCGACTGGCAACTCCAAGACTACAAAATGCATTGTGATTTGTCAAGATCATCACTATCAGAAGTGTTGACAAGATACACGTACACGTGAGTACAACACCGGATCAGTAAAATGAACATTCCATATCTGATTCTAATAATGCCCTTATGAACCTATTTGGTAATATATGTTTTACTTAACTAAATGAAAGCAATCTGCTGGTATTATGTGTTCATTTCAACAAGGAACATGTGTGAGGTTCTGCCGGTGATACCAATGATCAGTCGCCAATATATACGCTAGATAAGTAATGAAGAAAACAAAACTAAAGCTGCAGTAACATTGAAGTGTATCATACAGCTTCTCAAATGGCTTATTGTTTAGTTTTACAACCATTGACTGATTGGCTGAAATAATGATAATTGTAAAGTGGGGCTATTTTGTTCATTCATTCACAAATTGTTTAAAAATGAAAGGCCATTTGTTTAAATCACCAATTTATGAATTCACATTGGACTTGTTTCTCACAATCTTAGACTTACAGGTTGTTGTTTTTGCTTAGACATACATATGACGCTGGTCACAGCAATATTAGTACATCTTATAATTGATTTCATTGTTTCATTTTTTACATACATTGTAGTAATACTCAAAAGGTTCAAATGGTTTTACAAAAAGACAAACATTACTTATGAAATGATAGTAGTATATATATTTCAAATTGATTCATTGGGTATAAGTGAATGCATGATAATCAGACATGATAATCAGAACATGCCCATTTTATAGTCAAACCATAATCATTGTCATCAGAGCATTAGGACGATATTTACCCTTTAAACACAGGTGGATGTATAATCTGTGCTTTAAACCATAGAATTCCCTTGCGGTTATCTGTGGGATATGGTTGAATGGCCTATGCTGCATAGTGGTGACAATTCAAAGCCATGGGCAGACAATCTAAGTAAAAACAAATCTATTTCTTTGGTTAACTGTTAAATTGCAACAAAATTTGCAGTGATGTTCACCTCCAATTTTGGCTATAACATTTTTTTCTCAACGTGTACAGTATGGATTTTGAAAGTTATTTAATGTATAGCAAGAGGGAAATTGTACCCCATACTCCCCAATTCCAATGAGCTTGTCAGTCAATTTTGGTTGAGTTGAAGTTGTGTGTAAATGGTAAAGAAGAGGCTACAAAATTAGCCCTCGATCCTTATGAGCAATTACAACACTATAGTAAACACACACCGCTTCGGTGGGGGGTGGGGGGTCTCCAGTCTGTCCTCTAGTCCCCCTCAATGGGTATTTCCCTGGCACCCCTACCTGGGCATAGCAGGCCCCTGGACCCCAACACTTGCTATTTCATAAAAGTCTTGTCGGTTCGCTTTTATTTCTTCCCCCCCCCCCCCCCCTTAGGTACACCACTGGAGTATTATAGCAAACCATGCCATGCACAATAAAGCCATGAATTGACAAGATACACAAGTAGGCCAGAGATACTGAAAAAGGAATTGCTAGGGTCATACAAGTCTTTTTGAATTTCCTCAAAAATGTAAATGCTTGGGTTGACTTCTACTTCTAGCGCAATTGATTCGTTATGGCAATGAATAATCTGATACACCCTCACTGCCAACTGCAAGAGGCCATACAAAAATGGGGCGAAATCTGAAGATCTAAAAAACAGGAAACATTTAGGATGAAGGACTTGGTTATAGCTTTTTTGAATTGTGTAAGATATAGTTAATCAAAATAACAGTTTTTAACCGGGAGTTGCTTTTTCTTCTTCAAAAGTCGCTCCCGGTTCATGTGGATTTGTTGAGAACCAGGAGCTACTTTTAGTCTACAGGGAGCTACTTTTTATTAAGTCAAATAAGGCATACATCGTTCGGTAGACAGTATTCCCCGCCATGATCGATCATACAAGATGATACGAGCGCCAGAAAATAACTTTCCTTTTGCATTCATTGCGCATGTTCTGTGGCCTAGAAAATGAATTGAAAAGTAAACTTGCCTTTCGTAAGATCACTACGTCATATGGAAGGGGCTGGAAAAATCCCACAATCATGACATTGGGGGCAGTACAGACAAAGTGAGCAATTACGATTGTTTTTTGCTGATAAAAATGAGTATTTTTGTGCTGTTATGAATTGTGGAGACTTTCAACAACATACTCGACTCAGAATTTAAACAAAAAATCCAGCATTTATTCATGATTTTTTTTAGAAAGTAGATTTTCTTGCAGATTTACATTTCTGAACATCAATCGTACTACCTACATTCCAAGTAACAGAGCGATGCGATTCCTAATTACCTCAAAATCATGGTTTTACAGTGAATTTAGAGTGAAAATATAAACTGTCGTGTTAACCCGACAGTTTATTTTCACTCTAAAACCATGATTTTGAAGTAATTAAGAATCGTATCGCCCTGTAACTTGGAATGTATGTACGATTTATGATCAGAAATGTTAATCTGTAAGAATATCTGCTTTCAATTTTTTTTCTCGATGTTGAGGGCGTTTCCTGGAAAGATCACATAATATACCTTTAAGGGCTGACTCTACAATTTTATGCTAATTTTTCATTTTTTTATCCAACCACTTCTAAAAACTTTACTACCTATTCTGAATGATTCATATCAAACTTTAATGTAGTTTTTGATGAATTGCACTAAATCAATTTTCTTTTTTCCCTCACCACATTTGAATGTTATATACAAATTTTTGCAAAATGAAAATCAGTTAGAGTGTTTCAACATCAATTACATATAAATAAATCCATAGTGAATCCTATTGTTTAATCAGTTCCAAATTGGCGAGATATATTCGGTTGCTATCTCTCCGTGCGCAAAAGCAATCCAAGCATACTCATGCGATAATGTCCAGACGCACACGGTTTTGGTCGCACACACACGTCACACATATGATGCAACAATGCGCTTGATGCCTTCACACATCCTTTTGTATTCATTCGCGGCTGTAAGGAGGCTTCGCCAATTTGGAACTGATCAAACTATAGAACAAAATACATTTCACTTTAATATCCAGCTTAAATTCTAAATAACATACTGTGACCCTCCATCAAAACTCAGCGTGCACTTTACAAGATCAACATTTGGCAATTGGCCATTTGGCCACTCACTGATTTCAAATTCAAATGATATTCTCAGATCTGATAAATAATTATAGTCTCATATTTAATTTTTGAATTACCAAGGGAAGCGTGTCTAAACTCCTACAAACATACCATATCTTTCACTACCTATACTGGTACAGTGCCCAGATTTGTCTCTGGCTCACAACTGAAATGACACAATGTCTTTCGGTCAAGAATCCTATTCAATTTTGTTCCGAATGTTTTGAAAATCACGTTTAATTCACCCTCCAATGCACAAGGGAATTCCAATGTTTTGAATAAAAAAGGCTACAAGTTGAAACTCTTCAAATCCTTGTGGTCATTATAGTAATAACTACAACAAAACACATACATTGCATGATTACACTGAGTTACCCATGGTTAAATGCACTTTAAAGCCTCTTAAAACTTGTCATCTGCTTCAATGGACGGTCATCAGTAATGACCTGCAAATTTGGGGTGAAAACTGCAAAAACAAGCTGTAGGCAATGTGCTGTTCTGCCTTACACCAGGCCACACCTGCTAATTAGAGTGATCCTTGCAGGGGAATGGATAGAGAGATCAAACTAGACACCATTGGATAAAACTAAATCCCGGGGCAATGCTGATTTAGTTACAGTGATGCTTTTAGTGTTTACTCTTATCTATTTCAAAGTACAGTTTTTTGTTACTGTCAAGTGTAGTTTTTAAGGGGGTTGTTAGTGTATTAGCTTCCTGAGTTTTACAGGATTGACCTGGCTTCAATGTTCAAACTAAGTACAAATATCAGGCTTTCCAGCGGATAACCATCAACTCCTCGGATCAATTCCCGGTCGGGGAGCGGCAATTTATTGGTTCATTTTCTCCCTTCTCCCCTCTTTGTTAAATTACACATTTTGTGACAAGGTACATCTTGTGGGCAAGGCTCATTTTGAGATATAGAGCAAAATAGTTTGTAAAATATAAGAAAAAAGAAAAATATACCATATTTTCAAAAGTGATACTTCATTTGTCAAAACTTAGGATTCACTGGAAAGCTTGTTTAAAATCTGTGTCACATGTTTTCAAAATATCAAATTTTTCTCCATTTGTTATGTCAGGTGTGTTGCCTTTGAGAAATAACTACTGAAAAGCATTAAATATTTGCATGCTCAAAAATATTTTCATGCTTGAACTCCCCAAAATATTTAAAATTCAGTGAATTACACAACTGTCATAAAAACATGTTTTTTTCTTCTAATGGACAAATCGAATAATGCTCAAAGTGTGAGAATGTCATGCTTTAAACAATAATGTTATTGTCCAGTCACTAAAATATTTACAGTTACTAGTTTAAGCCTGAGCACTAACTCAACTTTTGATTGGATTTATTACGACTGAATACACATCCTGGGCATGGGCACACTCCAAAGAGTATACTATCCCTAACCCAACTGAATCTCACTAAATCTCACTGCCAGAAACTATCTCCACGCACGTGCTGCTGCATTGCCGCGATGACGTCACCTACCGCAGGCATATGTGGGCACAGAGTTTGTGCCCGCATATGCGCTAGGCAGTTAGCTCAGTTGGTAGAGGGACAGACTTGGGTGCGGATGGTCCCGCGATCGAATCCCGGGGAGTGCTGGGTGATTTTTTTGGGTAAAAAAATAGTACTTTTTCCCCCCTCCCCCCGATACGCACAAAAAACTAGCTTTACTGGTTAGGGTTAAGAATGCTACTTTGTAGTTATTAATTGCATTATTATCTTTTTCTTTAACTGCTTCTACTGTGTTTCTGATGGTGCATCCTCCATATATTATTGAAAATACAAAACTTTCCCCTATAAAGCAATCCCAACTCATCAAACATGTCTTGTAATAGAAGTGTGCATATTAAGAAGCAGATAAGAAACAGAAAAATAGAAAGTTCATTTGCCGTAACATTTCAGGCCCTGGAAAGATATGACTTTGTCTAAATCAGTGGCTCCGATTTTGCTGATGCAAGATAATTCCAATTGACTGACGCTAAACAGGCGAGAAAATCTTGAATTCACTTTTGATAAATATTACTCAATGCTAAAATACAATATTCATAGTGCGTAAAACTACCTGGATGCAAGGATGTTTTTGTAAGTTGGAGTAGATTTCAATTTAAGCATGGTTAATTCTTTCGCAGCTGCAAATATACACCTCACTATACCCTTCACTATAGGAGCCAATAGAAGTAAGCAGCTAATGGCACAGTCCTATATCTCATATTACGGATATTGCAAATAGTCAATTGCAAGATAAATACTGAAATGACATGCAATCGAGTCCTGTACTTTTCCTTGCCACTAAGTCCTCAAGTTTGATTTATTCATTTAGTTCATTTATGTTATCTATTTTATCTTTATATGTTAAAGAAATGACTACTATCTGGTTAATCTCATGTACTTACTATTTGCACATAAACCCTATCTTGTAATTCTGAACCAAGAGCCCATTCAATCATACACAAATCAATTACAGTTTTGGACATTGCCTGGCAGAGTTTGAAATAAGAAAAATAAACTGAATAACCCAGCAGAAGATGTTGGATCTGCCACAATTTGTTGTTATCCACACTTGTTTCAGTTGTTTTGGTGTCAAAATGGTTATCCGTGAAGAAATGTTGTCATTTCGGGTGCATGGATTACTGCTTTTTCAAACGCTGCTGCCCGGTCACACCCACTTGCTTTCATTTCATCATTCCCTTTAACATACCCCTGACTTCTTGACTTCTGTCACAAGTCTTACGATTGTGCTCTTAAGGGTTCCCAGAAGATTTTGAATTTAGATGCTCCCTATGGGCATTTCTAAGCAGTCTCAAGGCTTTCCCAACTTTATATCTAATTTGACTTACATCCCCCCATTGTCTCCCTCCTCTGTCTCCCCCTCCCATTTCTTTTTCTTATTGCCCTGATGTACCGACAACCTCCCCCCCCCCCCCCCCCCCCCCCCCCTTTGGCTACGCCACTGCCCCATCAATGTATTCAAGTGATCCAATAAACTCGCACGAGTCTCATTTTGCAGCTATAACAAACACTAAATAAACTCAATTAGTTCATCAAATGTAAGTTAATTAGTCTCCAATTACCTGTCACAACCTGGATCTATTGACCCGATCTCGTTACATCCACATTGTGTACACCCAGCAGCAGTATGGTTTAGTAGATCCCTTATTTGAGACAGCACCGGTGTGTAGAACCCATCTTTACAGACGGAACAGTTGACGCCTTTGTAACCTGTTTTGCATAGACAGCGGAATGATGAGTTGATTTGACAATCACCTGAGTTTGAAGCACCGACTGGATCACATGGACAACCTGGATGGGAGAGAGAATAAGAAAAAGAAATAGTTTTAGCCTTTTTATAGTGACAACTTATAAATATGAATCTGCTTGTTGGCTGTAGTGGCAATCCGCAAGCGGACATAGTGTAGAAGACATAGCACAGACTGAAGCTAACAGATGATACAATAGACAGGTGCGTAATCAGAGGGGGTGGGTGGGTGGGTGGGGGGATTTTGCCTCCCCTACCACAAGGCTCATCCCAAAATGAAATAGCAAATCATGTATTATACAGGTGAGTCCTTTACCCCACTGACAATAAATTGGCCATGATTTTGGCATATTCAATTTCTTTACAAATATTACAGCAAACATTATTTCTTTTGTTTATTCTTATGATTTGATAACATTCATTGACTTATATGAATACTAAGTAGTCATTTACGATGTAAAGAGGGATAAGATTGAAAATTGGTACAAATGGTAATTTCAGGTGAGGTGCCATTCAGGTAAAATGGTTAAATTCAGTGGAAACTGGAAACACTGCAAGTATATAACAGAATGTCTTACAACACATAGTTTAGAACCAAACATAGTTAATGCTGGGTATGGCTTAAAAACTCCAGTTCAATGAACGTTTCAAGTTACTCTCGGTCATGAAGACGGTGATATAATGTGGGTTATGTCATGGGAAAAGTGGTTTAAATGGGAATGCTTCCAAGCAAGGCATGGATAATATTTTTAATCCGTAACATGCCGCAACAGATATCCCTTCTGGGATTTCCCCTTTCATAAAACCCCCCATAACTGTTCTATGACTGTATGTCAGCCCACACGTTACATCAATACCTTGAGATACAAGTTGGTATTAAATTCAATTTTCTGTAATAACAATATCAAACCTCTATTACTCAAACACACTGATAACATTAATCATATCCTCATATCAAAGGTCATGTATAGGTTATCATATTTTACCAATCTTTACTAGTTTGCTTCAAAATGGGAAGGAAATTGTGGTAATCATTAGGTATTGATGAATAATGGAGCGTAATTCATAATAATTTGATTTTAATTTAATTATAGCTACGTCTATTAATGAAAGGTCCTGTATGTAGCGCCTGTATACTATAGGATCACATTGAGAACAACAGAATAAAAATTGTCATTTTACATAACCATGGTAACATGCATGTCAACTTTCAAGCTCTTTGTACTTTCACAGAACAACTTTGGTGAAAATTAACACATGCCTTATTGCAATGTAATGTCAATGGGAACCAGTAGACACTTGTGGCATAAACCAGTGGTCATGTGATCAAAGTGAAGCATCCTGTACTGCTCAAGAAAGCTTCTTTGCTCTAGTCTACTGTTATTATTCATTTGATCGCTCCTTTCCTTTTTAAAGGACTTTTTATCATAAAAGTAGAAAATAAGAAGTTCTAGATTCTTACGTTATGGGTTTATGGAGACATATTCACTTTGCCATATTTTAATTAACTATCAAATAAAAATTAAAACAATTAATAATATCCATTTAATATTTCTTAAATTAAACAATAATTAAAACATAAATTAATAACTAAGATGAACAGACAAACTTTCGTGTTATTAAACATAAAAATATATTGGTTATTACTTATTCAGTGATAGTTCATAATCTGGGAAAACACAAGAGACAGACATTAAAACCCACTTTATGTTACAAAATTGGAACAAATCATTTGAAAATTGAAAATTAGTTCACATCAGGCAAGATGATGAAGCTCTTGTCTACTCATATATCTCCCCTTCCCTACAGACTATTTCTCAAGGTCACCAATCATGAACTTGACTCATTGATCATATACTTTCAAGTTTAAGTAATACTGACATACCAAGGCTTTTACTCAATATCCTGTCTGGAAGTCTCTGTATACAAGCATTGCAAGAAAACTTTGCAGAATTTTTACTTGAATAAAGAAAGGAAATTGCCATCCCCTAAAATGCAGAAGGAGCAACTGCTGTCCAATTTCATTTGAGTTGAGAAATAAATAAATAAAGTGAAAGACAAGGTGATGGAAAAAAAGGACTTGTCTACAGGCAGACGGATATCACAAGTTGGGTTGGGATGATCAGCATTTTCTTCTTCACCGCCTCCCCCTTTAAATAAAAATCCAAAAGAATCTGTAAAAAGTGTTGCTGTTGTTTGACCAAGACTACAAACTGTTTTGGATCAGTATTCATTTGCACATGAAAATGTTTTCACTAATGTCTACACAAATGGGTTGGTCGGGCCTATAGAACAGGGTTGTTTTTTTCATCGCCTAAAATTGAATTTTACGAGAAAAGGGTTGAAATGCATTTGCTTTTGCTATTTTTTATTTTAAAAGAAGGTGTTTTATTGTTCTGAAGCAGATTTATAAAGGAAGCTTCATGGCGACACATATCTACATGTATGTCCTATTATATGTGACCTGCTCCCACAAAACCAGACATAAGTGCTGAAAAATATTTTTTTCTGATTTGTTGAGATTGAAAATGCTGAAATAACAAGCTTTAAAATGATGTATCACTTGGAGAAATTGCTCAAACTTTTGACAATGAAAAATCAATATATCTCTTGAAAATTCCTTTGTTTTCCATTGATTTGTGACAACTCTATTGAGCTGTATCTCCATCAGTGTTCTGGCGACTTATGTCTGGTTTTGTGGGAGCAGGTCACATATGACATCCCAATGTGAATTGCGCCCTATCTGCTTCCCAGTTCCTCACCATCAAACATAATTTTAAACATTATAAGGAGTGTTCAGATGAGGACACTAGGCTAGAGACTAGTGTCAAATTCGCTAGTCTCAAGATTAAACGCCCTGTTAATGGCTGTGTGAATCGTGTCAGGGTTAACTAACCTCAAGTCTAAAGATGGAATGATAACCCTAAAAAATCTAGCGATTAACTAGTCCTGAAGCACTAACCGAGAGTTGGCCAAGAGCTTGTCTGCTGTGTGAATCCTTCAACTATGTTAACCGCGAGTGAGATTAGCAGAGGGCAACGCATTACTTCATTACAATCGGATACTAACGTGACCTTGAGTTGGTCTTGAAGCTACCGCAGTGGTATCACTAAACTCGATGCTAAGATTGACGTCTGGACAGGCACTCTGGATTAGCGGTATAATTTGTTTAAGCTCGAGACTAACTAGTCTCAAGACTAGTGACTGTCTGAACAGGCCTATTTCAAATAGCAATTTACATCAAACACTTATTTATTGTATCAATTTAAATGTTGAATGTTGTGTATTACAAAACTAGGGTGTGAAATGATATTGATAGCCAGCTGTCAATCTAAACCTTTTTAATCGTTTTAATCTTTTGATTTTACTGTATAAATGAATATGACCCTAATTTTGGAAATCCCAGATTGTTTTTCTTCTTCTAGAATTTGGCTTTCTAGAAATACACTAAAATATTTGAACAACTGTTTTTACTCTAAACTGTTTTAAACCATGAGAATGAAGTGATTTAATAGTAAAATATCCCCATTCACAACATATTTAGCAATAATTTTAAAGTTAATTATACAAAGTAATAATAGGCATTCAATACGGTATTTTAATACATGTGGTATTCTAGTAATAACACAATACAATATAATTTGTTTAAAAACAAATTATATTTAATTATACCTCTTTTGAATGTGAATTATAATTTTTGTTAAAACAATTTTAAAACCAATCTGACCACTCCACCCTACCCTTTGGAGGGTCTCTATGGACAATCAAACAATTATTTTCTTACCTTGATTTTTCAAAAATCAAGGTTCTCTATCTCTGCCGTTTCTTTCTTCTTTCTTTCTTCTTTCTTCTTTCTATCAGACCATCTAGAAAATGCTATTTTTTCTACAGTTTACATGCTACAATCACCAAACTTGGTCAGTAGGACCCCCTACCTGACTTACATATAGGGTCTTCAAAGTTAGGGGTCAAAGGTCACACAAAGGTCACTAGTGGTCAAAACGTGATTTTCACTTAAAACGCATTTCCAATTTAGTGAAATGACCTAGGATTGTCAAAATTGGTCCACATATTCCTTTTGACCGTACGCATATACAAAAGAACGGTTTTTAAAATTAAAAATCATTTGGGGTCACTAGGGGTCAAAATGTAAATTTTTACTCCTCGCACTGAAAATGCTATTTTTTCGGGAGGAAATGACCTATGATTGTCAGAATTGGTCAAAAGATTCCTTGTATCCATGTACATATAGGGTCTTCAGCGATTAAAAGTGACATGTCATATGGGGTCACTAGGGGTCATTGACCTAAACAGGGGTAAAATGTAAGACATGCTCCGATTTTGACCGGTCATGTTTCATTTTGTAGGCATTGATAAGACAAGAAAAAAAGTCAATCATTTTCATGGGGTCAAAGGTCAACATAGGTCACTAGGGGTCAAAAGGTCAATTTTCATTCCTCGCACTCAAAATGCTATTTTTTTTACAGTTTACATGCTACAATCACCAGATTTGGTCAGTAGGACCCCCTACCAGACCTACATATAGGGTCTTCACAGTTTGGGGTCAAAGGTCACACAGGGATCATAAGGGGTCAAAACGTGATTTTCACTTAAAACGCGTTTGCAATTTAGTGAAATGACCTAGGATCGTCAGAATTTGTCAACATATTCCTTTTGACCGTACGCATATATGATAGTTCGGTTTTTAAAATCAAAAAATATTTGGGGTCACTAGGGGTCAAAATGTAAATTTTTAATCCTCGCCCTAAAAATGCTATTTTTTCGAGAGGATATGACCCATGATTATCAGAATTGATCAAAAGATTCCTTGGATCCATGTACATATAGGGTCTTAAGCGATTAAAGGTGACATGTCATATGGGGTCACTAGGGGTCATTGACCTAAACAGGGGTAAAATGTAAGACATGCTCCGATTTTGACCGGTCTTGTTTCATTTTGTAGGCAATGATAAGACAAGAAAAAGAGTCAATCATTTTCATGGGGTCAAAGGTCAACATAGGTCACTAGGGGTCAACAGGTCAATTTTCACTCCTAACACTCAAAATGCTATTTTTTCGGGAGGAAATGACCCATGATTGTCAGAATTGGTCAAAAGATTTCTTGGATCCATTAAAAGTGACATGTCATATGGGGTCACTAGAGGTCATTAATCCATAAAAAATCAAGGTGTCCTGGTCTCAGACCAGATCCATGTCTAGTTGTCCTTGCGTATGGCAATGTCAATGTCATGGTGGGCATAAACATTGTCCTAGAGATATTTTCCAAATAAAACACCTACATTCATATTTCCCTTACACAACACCACAAATCGCCATATATGGGAATCAGTTACACGAGACATTCACACAAGAATAATTTCATTTCTGCGAACAAAAACATTTTTTGCTTATAAATGTCTCCGATCATAACACCATTCTAGTATTACCACATGATATATTGGCATCTTTCATGCTGCGTTGTTTTATAAGCTTTTATTACACGAATCTATGAGCAATGTACATACACGTAGAACGGTGTTGTATAAATAGATAGATCATTATTAAATTACATCCAATAATATGCACATAATATTCCCGTTTTGCTTTGCCTCTGGCTTATTTGTCATTGCACAAGGCTTTTATTTATACCACTTTAACTAGAATAACACTACAGGTTGGTAGGTAAAACATTTGATGCAACTGAAATGTCTTAACTTTGATACTTGAAACGATAATTGTTGAATGTATGAATAACCAGGGACAATCGAATGAAGGGACTCGAAATGGCTTCATTACCTTGATTTTTTTCAAAAAATCGAGGTACTGTATTCCAACGGTTTCTTACCTTGATTTTTTCAAAAATCAAGGTTCTCTATCTCTGCCGTTTCTTATATTAGTCGAGAAACGACTAATATACTGTATTCTACCTGTTTCTTCTTCTTTCTTCTTTCTTCAGCCATGGGACCTATAGCTCCGTAACCATTGACCCGAATTTGACCATATTTGGTCATAAGAACCCTTATGTGCACCACTACTCAGGTTGTAAAGCATAAGGGGTCAAAGGTCACACAGGGGTCACTAGGGGTCAAAACGTGATTTTCACTGAAAACGCATTTGCAATTTAGTGAAATGACCTAGGATCTTCAGAATTGGTCAACATGTTCCTCTTGACTGTACGCATGTACAATAGTTCGGTTTTTAAAATAAAAAAATATTTGGGGTCAGTAGGGGTCAAAATGTAAATTTTTCTCCATTTACTCAAAACCCTACTTGTCCGAGGGAAAATAACTGATGATACTCAGAATTGGTCAAAAGATTCCTTGGATCAATGTTCATATAGGGTGTTCAGCGATTAAAAGTGACATGTCAAATGGGGTCACCAGAGGTCATTGACCTAAACAGGGATAAAATGTAAGACATGCTCCGATATTGACCGGTCATATCTCATTTTGTAGATATTGATGAGACAAGAACAAAAGTCAATCATATTGTTAAGGTCAAAGGTCAAGAAAAGGTCACTAGGGGTCAAAATGTAAATTTTCACTCCATTCACTCAAAATGCTACTTGTCCGAGAGGAAATGACCTATGATTGTCAGAATTAGTCAAAAGATTCCTTGGATCCATGTTCATATAGGGTGTTCAGCGATTAAAAGTGCCATGTCAAATGGGGTCACTAGGGGTCATTGACCTAAACAGGGGGAAAATGTAAGACATGCTCCGATTTTGACCGAATGTATTTTATTTCGTGGGCATTGATGAGACAAGAACAAAAGTCAATCATGAAGTTAGGATCAAAGGTCAAGAAAAGGTCACTAGGGGTCAAAATGTAAATTTTACTCCATTCACTCAAAACCCTACTTGTCCGAGGGAAAATGACTGATGATACTCAGAATTGGTCAAAAGATTCCTTGGATCAATGTTCATATAGGGTCCTTCCACACTAAAAGTGACATATCAAACGGGGTCACTAGGGGTCATTGAACTTTACAGTGGGAAAATATAACGCATGCTCCGATTTTGACCGGGTTTCTTTTATTTTGTGGGCATTGATGAGACAAGAACAAAAGTCAATCATATCGTTAATATCAAAGGTCAAGAAAAGGTCACTAGGGGTCAAAATGTACATTTTCACTCCTCGCACTCAAAGTACTACTTGTCCAAGAGATAATGACCTATGATTGTCAGAATTAGTCAAAAGATTCCTCTTATCCATGTCCATATAGGGTCCTTCTCCACTAAAAGTGACATGTCACACGAGGTCACTAGAGGTCATTGAACTATACAGGTGAAAATCTTAAGACATGCTCCGATTTTAACGGGACTACTTTTTTCTTGTGCGCATTGATCAGCCAAGCAAAAAAGTCAATTACAAGTTTTGGGTCAGAGGTCAAGAAAAGGTCACTAGGGGTCAAAACGTGATTTTCACTTAAAACGCATTTCCAATTTAGTGAAATGACCTAGGATCGTCAAAATTGGTCCACATATTCCTTTTGACCGTACGCATGTACAAAAGAAAGGTTTTTAAAATTAAAAATCATTTGGGGTCACTAGGGGTCAAAATGTAAATTTTACTCCATTCACTCAAAACCCTACTTGTCCGAGGGAAAATGACTGATGATACTCAGAATTGGTCAAAAGATTCCTTGGATCAATGTTCATATAGGGTCCTTCCACACTAAAAGTGACATATCAAACGGGGTCACTAGGGGTCATTGAACTTTACAGTGGGAAAATATAACGCATGCTCCGATTTTGACCGGGTTTCTTTTATTTTGTGGGCATTGATGAGACAAGAACAAAAGTCAATCATATCGTTAATATCAAAGGTCAAGAAAAGGTCACTAGGGGTCAAAATGTACATTTTCACTCCTCGCACTCAAAGTACTACTTGTCCAAGAGATAATGACCTATGATTGTCAGAATTAGTCAAAAGATTCCTCTTATCCATGTCCATATAGGGTCCTTCTCCACTAAAAGTGACATGTCACACGAGGTCACTAGAGGTCATTGAACTATACAGGTGAAAATCTTAAGACATGCTCCGATTTTAACGGGACTACTTTTTTCTTGTGCGCATTGATCAGCCAAGCAAAAAAGTCAATTACAAGTTTTGGGTCAGAGGTCAAAAAAAGGTCACTAGGGGTCAAAACGTGATTTTCACTTAAAACGCATTTCCAATTTAGTGAAATGACCTAGGATCGTCAAAATTGGTCCACATATTCCTTTTGACCGTACGCATGTACAAAAGAAAGGTTTTTAAAATTAAAAATCATTTGGGGTCACTAGGGGTCAAAATGTAAATTTTACTCCATTCACTCAAAACCCTACTTGTCCGAGGGAAAATTACTGATGATACTCAGAATTGGTCAAAAGATTCCTTGGATCAATGTTCATATAGGGTGTTCAGCGATTAAAAGTGACATGTCAAATGGGGTCACCAGAGGTCATTGACCTAAACAGGGATAAAATGTAAGACATGCTCCGATATTGACCGGTCATATCTCATTTTGTAGATATTGATGAGACAAGAACAAAAGTCAAACATATTGTTAAGGTCAAAGGTCAAGAAAAGGTCACTAGGGGTCAAAATGTAAATTTTCACTCCATTCACTCAAAATGCTACTTGTCCGAGAGGAAATGACCTATGATTGTCAGAATTAGTCAAAAGATTCCTTGGATCCATGTTCATATAGGGTGTTCAGCGATTAAAAGTGCCATGTCAAATGGGGTCACTAGGGGTCATTGACCTAAACAGGGGGAAAATGTAAGACATGCTCCGATTTTGACCGAATGTATTTTATTTCGTGGGCATTGATGAGACAAGAACAAAAGTCAATCATGAAGTTAGGATCAAAGGTCAAGAAAAGGTCACTAGGGGTCAAAATGTAAATTTTACTCCATTCACTCAAAACCCTACTTGTCCGAGGGAAAATGACTGATGATACTCAGAATTGGTCAAAAGATTCCTTGGATCAATGTTCATATAGGGTCCTTCCACACTAAAAGTGACATATCAAACGGGGTCACTAGGGGTCATTGAACTTTACAGTGGGAAAATATAACGCATGCTCCGATTTTGACCGGGTTTCTTTTATTTTGTGGGCATTGATGAGACAAGAACAAAAGTCAATCATATCGTTAATATCAAAGGTCAAGAAAAGGTCACTAGGGGTCAAAATGTACATTTTCACTCCTCGCACTCAAAGTACTACTTGTCCAAGAGATAATGACCTATGATTGTCAGAATTAGTCAAAAGATTCCTCTTATCCATGTCCATATAGGGTCCTTCTCCACTAAAAGTGACATGTCACACGAGGTCACTAGAGGTCATTGAACTATACAGGTGAAAATCTTAAGACATGCTCCGATTTTAACGGGACTACTTTTTTCTTGTGCGCATTGATCAGCCAAGCAAAAAAGTCAATTACAAGTTTTGGGTCAGAGGTCAAGAAAAGGTCACTAGGGGTCAAAACGTGATTTTCACTTAAAACGCATTTCCAATTTAGTGAAATGACCTAGGATCGTCAAAATTGGTCCACATATTCCTTTTGACCGTACGCATGTACAAAAGAAAGGTTTTTAAAATTAAAAATCATTTGGGGTCACTAGGGGTCAAAATGTAAATTTTACTCCATTCACTCAAAACCCTACTTGTCCGAGGGAAAATTACTGATGATACTCAGAATTGGTCAAAAGATTCCTTGGATCAATGTTCATATAGGGTGTTCAGCGATTAAAAGTGACATGTCAAATGGGGTCACCAGAGGTCATTGACCTAAACAGGGATAAAATGTAAGACATGCTCCGATATTGACCGGTCATATCTCATTTTGTAGATATTGATGAGACAAGAACAAAAGTCAAACATATTGTTAAGGTCAAAGGTCAAGAAAAGGTCACTAGGGGTCAAAATGTAAATTTTCACTCCATTCACTCAAAATGCTACTTGTCCGAGAGGAAATGACCTATGATTGTCAGAATTAGTCAAAAGATTCCTTGGATCCATGTTCATATAGGGTGTTCAGCGATTAAAAGTGCCATGTCAAATGGGGTCACTAGGGGTCATTGACCTAAACAGGGGGAAAATGTAAGACATGCTCCGATTTTGACCGAATGTATTTTATTTCGTGGGCATTGATGAGACAAGAACAAAAGTCAATCATGAAGTTAGGATCAAAGGTCAAGAAAAGGTCACTAGGGGTCAAAATGTAAATTTTACTCCATTCACTCAAAACCCTACTTGTCCGAGGGAAAATGACTGATGATACTCAGAATTGGTCAAAAGATTCCTTGGATCAATGTTCATATAGGGTCCTTCCACACTAAAAGTGACATATCAAACGGGGTCACTAGGGGTCATTGAACTTTACAGTGGGAAAATATAACGCATGCTCCGATTTTGACCGGGTTTCTTTTATTTTGTGGGCATTGATGAGACAAGAACAAAAGTCAATCATATCGTTAATATCAAAGGTCAAGAAAAGGTCACTAGGGGTCAAAATGTACATTTTCACTCCTCGCACTCAAAGTACTACTTGTCCAAGAGATAATGACCTATGATTGTCAGAATTAGTCAAAAGATTCCTCTTATCCATGTCCATATAGGGTCCTTCTCCACTAAAAGTGACATGTCACACGAGGTCACTAGAGGTCATTGAACTATACAGGTGAAAATCTTAAGACATGCTCCGATTTTAACGGGACTACTTTTTTCTTGTGCGCATTGATCAGCCAAGCAAAAAAGTCAATTACAAGTTTTGGGTCAGAGGTCAAGAAAAGGTCACTAGGGGTCAAAACGTGATTTTCACTTAAAACGCATTTCCAATTTAGTGAAATGACCTAGGATCGTCAAAATTGGTCCACATATTCCTTTTGACCGTACGCATGTACAAAAGAAAGGTTTTTAAAATTAAAAATCATTTGGGGTCACTAGGGGTCAAAATGTAAATTTTACTCCATTCACTCAAAACCCTACTTGTCCGAGGGAAAATGACTGATGATACTCAGAATTGGTCAAAAGATTCCTTGGATCAATGTTCATATAGGGTCCTTCCACACTAAAAGTGACATATCAAACGGGGTCACTAGGGGTCATTGAACTTTACAGTGGGAAAATATAACGCATGCTCCGATTTTGACCGGGTTTCTTTTATTTTGTGGGCATTGATGAGACAAGAACAAAAGTTAATCATATCGTTAATATCAAAGGTCAAGAAAAGGTCACTAGGGGTCAAAATGTACATTTTCACTCCTCGCACTCAAAGTACTACTTGTCCAAGAGATAATGACCTATGATTGTCAGAATTAGTCAAAAGATTCCTCTTATCCATGTCCATATAGGGTCCTTCTCCACTAAAAGTGACATGTCACACGAGGTCACTAGAGGTCATTGAACTATACAGGTGAAAATCTTAAGACATGCTCCGATTTTAACGGGACTACTTTTTTCTTGTGCGCATTGATCAGCCAAGCAAAAAAGTCAATTACAAGTTTTGGGTCAGAGGTCAAAAAAAGGTCACTAGGGGTCAAAACGTGATTTTCACTTAAAACGCATTTCCAATTTAGTGAAATGACCTAGGATCGTCAAAATTGGTCCACATATTCCTTTTGACCGTACGCATGTACAAAAGAAAGGTTTTTAAAATTAAAAATCATTTGGGGTCACTAGGGGTCAAAATGTAAATTTTACTCCATTCACTCAAAACCCTACTTGTCCGAGGGAAAATTACTGATGATACTCAGAATTGGTCAAAAGATTCCTTGGATCAATGTTCATATAGGGTGTTCAGCGATTAAAAGTGACATGTCAAATGGGGTCACCAGAGGTCATTGACCTAAACAGGGATAAAATGTAAGACATGCTCCGATATTGACCGGTCATATCTCATTTTGTAGATATTGATGAGACAAGAACAAAAGTCAAACATATTGTTAAGGTCAAAGGTCAAGAAAAGGTCACTAGGGGTCAAAATGTAAATTTTCACTCCATTCACTCAAAATGCTACTTGTCCGAGAGGAAATGACCTATGATTGTCAGAATTAGTCAAAAGATTCCTTGGATCCATGTTCATATAGGGTGTTCAGCGATTAAAAGTGCCATGTCAAATGGGGTCACTAGGGGTCATTGACCTAAACAGGGGGAAAATGTAAGACATGCTCCGATTTTGACCGAATGTATTTTATTTCGTGGGCATTGATGAGACAAGAACAAAAGTCAATCATGAAGTTAGGATCAAAGGTCAAGAAAAGGTCACTAGGGGTCAAAATGTAAATTTTACTCCATTCACTCAAAACCCTACTTGTCCGAGGGAAAATAACTGATGATACTCAGAATTGGTCAAAAGATTCCTTGGATCAATGTTCATATAGGGTCCTTCCACACTAAAAGTGACATATCAAACGGGGTCACTAGGGGTCATTGAACTTTACAGTGGGAAAATATAACGCATGCTCCGATTTTGACCGGGTTTCTTTTATTTTGTGGGCATTGATGAGACAAGAACAAAAGTCAATCATATCGTTAATATCAAAGGTCAAGAAAAGGTCACTAGGGGTCAAAATGTACATTTTCACTCCTCGCACTCAAAGTACTACTTGTCCAAGAGATAATGACCTATGATTGTCAGAATTAGTCAAAAGATTCCTCTTATCCATGTCCATATAGGGTCCTTCTCCACTAAAAGTGACATGTCACACGAGGTCACTAGAGGTCATTGAACTATACAGGTGAAAATCTTAAGACATGCTCCGATTTTAACGGGACTACTTTTTTCTTGTGCGCATTGATCAGCCAAGCAAAAAAGTCAATTACAAGTTTTGGGTCAGAGGTCAAGAAAAGGTCACTAGGGGTCAAAACGTGATTTTCACTTAAAACGCATTTCCAATTTAGTGAAATGACCTAGGATCGTCAAAATTGGTCCACATATTCCTTTTGACCGTACGCATGTACAAAAGAAAGGTTTTTAAAATTAAAAATCATTTGGGGTCACTAGGGGTCAAAATGTAAATTTTACTCCATTCACTCAAAACCCTACTTGTCCGAGGGAAAATGACTGATGATACTCAGAATTGGTCAAAAGATTCCTTGGATCAATGTTCATATAGGGTCCTTCCACACTAAAAGTGACATATCAAACGGGGTCACTAGGGGTCATTGAACTTTACAGTGGGAAAATATAACGCATGCTCCGATTTTGACCGGGTTTCTTTTATTTTGTGGGCATTGATGAGACAAGAACAAAAGTCAATCATATCGTTAATATCAAAGGTCAAGAAAAGGTCACTAGGGGTCAAAATGTACATTTTCACTCCTCGCACTCAAAGTACTACTTGTCCAAGAGATAATGACCTATGATTGTCAGAATTAGTCAAAAGATTCCTCTTATCCATGTCCATATAGGGTCCTTCTCCACTAAAAGTGACATGTCACACGAGGTCACTAGAGGTCATTGAACTATACAGGTGAAAATCTTAAGACATGCTCCGATTTTAACGGGACTACTTTTTTCTTGTGCGCATTGATCAGCCAAGCAAAAAAGTCAATTACAAGTTTTGGGTCAGAGGTCAAGAAAAGGTCACTAGGGGTCAAAACGTGATTTTCACTTAAAACGCATTTCCAATTTAGTGAAATGACCTAGGATCGTCAAAATTGGTCCACATATTCCTTTTGACCGTACGCATGTACAAAAGAAAGGTTTTTAAAATTAAAAATCATTTGGGGTCACTAGGGGTCAAAATGTAAATTTTACTCCATTCACTCAAAACCCTACTTGTCCGAGGGAAAATTACTGATGATACTCAGAATTGGTCAAAAGATTCCTTGGATCAATGTTCATATAGGGTCCTTCCACACTAAAAGTGACATATCAAACGGGGTCACTAGGGGTCATTGAACTTTACAGTGGGAAAATATAACGCATGCTCCGATTTTGACCGGGTTTCTTTTATTTTGTGGGCATTGATGAGACAAGAACAAAAGTCAATCATATCGTTAATATCAAAGGTCAAGAAAAGGTCACTAGGGGTCAAAATGTACATTTTCACTCCTCGCACTCAAAATACTACTTGTCCAAGAGATAATGACCTATGATTGTCAGAATTAGTCAAAAGATTCCTCTTATCCATGTCCATATAGGGTCCTTCTCCACTAAAAGTGACATGTCACACGAGGTCACACGAGGTCATTGAACTATACAAATGAAAATCTTAAGACATGCTCCGATTTTAACAGGACTACTTTTTTCTTGTGCGCATTGATCAGCCAAGCAAAAAAGTCAATTACAAGTTTTGGGTCAGAGGTCAAGAAAAGGTCACTAGGGGTCAAAACGTGATTTTCACTAAAAACGCATTTGCAATTTAGTGAAATGACCTAGGATCGTCAGAATTGGTCAACATATTCCTTTTGACCGTACGCATGTACAATAGTTAGGTTTTTAAAATCAAAAAATATTTGGGGTCACTAGGGGTCAAAATGTAAATTTTCACTCCATTCACTCAAAATGGTACTTGTCCGAGAGGAAATGACCTATGATTGTCAGAATTAGTCAAAAGGTTCCTCTCATCCATGTTCATATAGGGTCCTTCTCCACTAAAAGTGACATGTCACACGGGGTCACTAGAGGTCATTGAACTTTACAAGTGAAAATCTTAAAACATGCTCCGATTTTGACGGGACTACCTTTTTCTTGTGCGCATTGATCAGCCAAGCAAAAAAGTCAATTACAAGTTTTGGGTCAGAGGTCAAGAAAAGGTCACTAGGGGTTCAACTGTATTTATTTACTCCATTTACCACTCGAAGGGGTTAACATGTAACACACCCGACTAATATTCGTGATCTCCGATCACAGGTCATGTCTAGTTTCTTCTTCTTCTTTCTTCTTTCTATCAGACCCATCTACAAAATGCTATTTTTTCTACAGTTTACATGCTACAATCACCAGATTTGGTCAGTATGACCCCCTACCTGACCTACATATAGGGTCTTCACAGTTTGGGGTCAAAGGTCACACAGGGGTCATAAGGGGTCAAAACGTGATTTTTACTTAAAACGCATTTCCAATTTAGTGAAATTACCTAGGATTGTCAAAATTAGTCCACATATTCCTTTTGACCGTACGCATATACAAAAGAACGGTTTTTAAAATTAAAAATCATTTGGGGTCACTAGGGGTCAAAATGTAAATTTTTACTCCTCGCACTGAAAATGCTATTTTTTCGGGAGGAAATGACCTATGATTGTCAGAATTGGTCAAAAGATTCCATGTATCCATGTACATATAGGGTCTTCAGCGATTAAAAGTGACATGTTAGATGGGGTCACTAGGGGTCATTGACCTAAACAGGGGTAAAATGTAAGACATGCTCCGATTTTAACCGGTCATGTTTCATTTTGTAGGCATTGATAAGACAAGAAAAAAAGTCAATCATTTTTACGGGGTCAAAGGTCAACATAGGTCACTAGGGGTCAAAAGGTCAATTTTCACTCCTTGCACTCAAAATGCTATTTTTTCTACAGTGTACATACTACAATCACCAGATTTGGTCAGTAGGACCCCCTACCAGACCTACATATAGGGTCTTCACAGTTTGGGGTCAAAGGTCACACAGGGGTCATAAGTGGTCAAAACGTGATTTTCACTTAAAACGCGTTTGCAATTTAGTGAAATGACCTAGGATAGTCAGAATTTGTCAACATATTTCTTTTGACCGTACGCATATATGATAGTTCGGTTTTTAAAATCATAAAATATTTGGGGTCACTAGGGGTCAAAATGTAAATTTTCAATCCTCGCACTAAAAATGCTATTTTTTCGAGAGGAAATGACCCATGATTATCAGAATTGATCAAAAGATTCCTTGGATCCATGTACACATAGGGTCTTAAGCGATTAAAGGTGACATGTCATATGGGGTCACTAGGGGTCATTGACCAAAACAGGGGTAAAATGTAAGACATGCTCCAATTTTGACCAGTCTTGTTTCATTTTGTAGGCAATGATAAGACAAGAAAAAAAGTCAATCATTTTCATGGGGTCAAAGGTCAACATAGGTCACTAGGGGTCAACAGGTCAATTTTCACTCCTAACACTCAAAATGCTATTTTTTCGGGAGGAAATGACCCATGATTGTCAGAATTGGTCAAAAGATTTCTTGGATCCATTAAAAGTGACATGTCATATGGGTCACTAGAGGTCATTAATCCATAAAAATCAAGGTGTCCTGGTCTCAGACCAGAACTATGTCTAGTTACCTTGATTTTTTCAAAAAATCGAGGTTCTGTATCTCTGCCGTTTCTTTCTTCTTCTTTCTTTCTTTCTTTCTTTCTTTCCTCAAACCCATCTAAAAAATGCTATTTTTTCTACAGTTTACATGCTACAATCACCAGACTTGGTCAGTAGAACCCCCCACCTGACCTTCATATAGGGTCTTCACAGTTTGGGGTCAAAGGTCACACAGGGGTCACTAGGGGTCAAAAGGTGATTTTCACTTAAAACGCATTTCCAATTTAGTGAAATGACCTAGGATCGTCAAAATTGGTCCACATATTCCTTTTGACCGTACGCATGTACAAAATAACGGTTTTTTAAATTAAAAATCACTTGGGGTCACTAGGGGTCAAAATGTCAACTTTCACTCCAGTCACTTAAAATGCTATTTATTCAAGAGAAAATGGCCCATGATTATCAGAATTGGTCAAAAGATTCCTTGGATCCATGCACATATAGGGTGCTCAGCGATTAAAAGTGACATGTCATACGGGGTCACTAGGGGTCATTGAACTTTACAGGGGTAAAAGTTAAGACATGCTCTGATTTGAACCGGGTTGGTTGCATCTTGTTTAATTTGATGAGCCAAGAAAATAAGTCAATCATATTGACCAGGTCAAAGGTCAAGAAGGGGTCACTAGGGGTCAAAAGGTGATTTTCACTTAAAACGCATTTCCAATTTAGTGAAATGACCTAGGATCGTCAAAATTGGTCCACATATTCCTTTTGACCGTACGCATGTACAAAAGAACGGTTTTTTAAATTAAAAATCATTTGGGGTCACTAGGGGTCAAAATGTCAATTTTCACTCCAGTCACTTAAAATGCTATTTATTCAAGAGAAAATGGCCCATGATTATCAGAATTGGTCAAAAGATTCCTTGGGTCCATGCACATATAGGGTGTTCAGCGATTAAAAGTGACATGTCGTACGGGGTCACTAGGGGTCATTGAACTTTACAGGGGTAAAAGTTAAGACATGCTCCGATTTGGACGGGGTTTGTTGCATCTTGTTTAATTTGATGAGCCAAGAAAATAAGTCAATCATATTGACCAGGTCAAAGGTCAAGAAGGGGTCACTAGGGGTCAAAAGGTGATTTTCACTTAAAACGCATTTCCAATTTAGTGAAATGACCTAGGATCGTCAAAATTGGTCCACATATTCCTTTTGACCGTACGCATGTACAAAAGAACGGTTTTTTTAAATTAAAAATCATTTGGGGTCACTAGGGGTCAAAATGTCAATTTTCACTCCAGTCACTTAAAATGCTATTTTTTCAAGAGGAAATGACCCATGATTATCAGAATTAGTCAAAAGATTCCTTGAGTCCATGCATATATAGGGTGTTCAGCGATTAAAAGTGACATGTCATACCGGGTCACTAGGGGTCATTGAACTTTACAGGGGTAAAAGTTTAGACATGCTCCGATTTGGACCGGGTTTGTTGCATCTTGTTTGGATTGATGAGCCAAGAAAAAAGGTCAATCATATTGACCAGGTCAAAGGTCAGAAGGGGTCACTAGGGGTCATTGAACATTACAGAGGTAAAAGTTAAGACATGCTCCGATTTGGACGGGGTTTGTTGCATCTTGTTTGGATTGATGAGCAAAGAAAATAAATAAATCATATTGACCAGGTCAAAGGTCACGAAGGGTCAATAGGGGTCATTGAACTTTACAGGGGTAAAAGTAAAGACATGGTTCGATTTTGACCGGGTTTGTTGCATCTTGTTTGATTTGATGAGCCAAGAAAATAATTCAATTATATTGACCAGGTCAAAGGTCAAGAAGGGGTCAAAAGGGGTCATTGAACTTTAAAGGGGTAACATTTAAGACATGATCCGATTTGGACCGGATTTGTTGCATCTTGTTTGGATTGATGAGCCAAGAAAATAAGTCAATCATTTTAATCAGGTCAAAAAGGGGTCACTAGGGATCATTTTCTCAAAGAAAAATCAAGGTAGCCTGGTCTTTGACCGGAGCAAGATCTAGTTTCTTCTTCTTCTTCTTCCCAACCCATCTAAAAAATGCTATTTTTTCTACAGTTTACATGCTACAATCACCTAACTCGGTCAGTAGGACCCCCTACCTGACTTTCATATAGGGTGTTCACAGTTAGGGGTCAAAGGTCACACAAGGGTCACTAGGGGCGAAAACGTGATTTTCACCTAAAACAGTCATGCAATTTAGCGAAATGACCTAGGATCGTCAAAATCAGACAACTTATTCCTTATGACCGTACGCATATATTATATAGTTTGGGTTTTAAAATCAAAAAAACATTTGGGGTCTCTAGGGGTTAAAATGTAAATTTTCACTCCTCGCACTCAAAATGCTATTTTTTTCGGGAGGAAATGACCGATGAATGTCAGAATTGGTCAAAAGATTTCTTGGATCCATGTACATATAGGGTCTTCAGCGATTAAAAGTGACATTTCATATGGGGTCACTAGGGATCATTGACCTAAACAGGGGTAAAATATAAGACATGCTCCGATTTTGACCGGATTTGTATTGATAAGACAAGAACAAAAGTAAATCATTTTCTTGGGGTCAAAGGTCAACATGGGTCACTAGGGGCCAAGATGTAAATTGTCACTCCTCGCACTCAAAATGCAATTTTTTCGGTAGGAAATGACCGATTTCTTGGATCCATGTACATATAGGGTCTTCAGCGATTAAAAGTGACATTTCATATGGGGTCACTAGGGATCATTGACCTAAACAGGGGTAAATTATAAGACATGCTCCAATTTTGACCGGATTTGTATTGATAAGACAAGAACAAAAGTAAATCATTTTCTTGGGGTCAAAGGTCAACATGGGGCACTAGGGGTCAAGATGTAAATTTTCACTTCTCGCACTCAAAATGCTATTTTTCGGTAGGAAATGACCCGATGAATGTCAGAATTGGTCAAAAGATTTCTTGGATCCATGTACATATAGGGTCTTCAGCGATTAAAAGTGACATGTCATACGGGGTCAATAGGGGTCATTGACCTAAACAAGGGAAATCAAGGTGTCCTGGTCTCAGACCAGATCTACTTCTAGTTCTTATTGTAATGTAATTGAATATATCATAATATAGTGATACAAAGGGCCGTTTCTAGTCCCTTCATTCAATTGTCCCTGGAATAACTCAATCCAAAATCCAATGGTATTCAACATATCTGAAAAGCTATGTTTAGATTCAATACGTTGCGAGTAATTTTGGAAGGTGTGTTAATAAATGTACACCCCCTATTCTTTAGTCCATCCTCATTCCTCACTGCTAGGGTTAAGGATCTTACAGCTGTTTTTGGTTGTTTGAGGATATTTGGGAAGTACCCTTACATTATCCAAATCTATTACAAATAGCACTGGACATAATCAACTAAATCTTAATATAAGACATGAAGGCCACTGGAACCATTAAAACAAAAATCTCAGTAGAACAAAACCTCTTTGTACTAATTGTCTGCTTCATCACACATAGATCCTTGAGCAATGTCACAAGTAAAAGTTATCAACAAATCCTGGGCCATTGGTTTCCAATCAGAACCAGGTCTGGAAATAGCATCCACTGCCTGCCCATAGCAGGTTACTTTTGCGTGGGGGGGGGGGGGGGGGGGGGTGTGGAATAGCTGGTGGACTTTCTGTTGGGCATGTATTTTTTGTGAGTTACATGCCTGCCCGACTGAATGGTTGAAAAAAAATTGAAGTTCCAACCGTGATCAGAATGATACCTATAATATCACTATTTCTATACTTATAACGTTGTAAAATATTGATATATTATGTATCTCAAAGCCCAAACTCCTATAAAAATTATTATAATTAACATTGATGATAGGTGTTGACTTTGAATTAGCAATTCATGCAGGGCCAAATCAATATATTGCCAGGCGCAGCTATTGAATGGCAGTAATAAAGGTTTGTGAGAATTTTTATCCCAGAGTGATGTTAAGAAAAATTGATGCTGTTGAACTGTTTGATATATTTTTCTTATTGGGAAAATCACCAGGGTTTTAAAGGTGTTTCCGGTCTCAGGGACGTACCATTAGATATCCAAGGGGGGCATGGAAGTCTCAACCAGGCAGATATGATTTTTTTTTGGCCGCCAAAGGCGACGACATTTTTTTTGTGCCTTTGACGAGCGATGACGGCGGATTTTTCTCTCTCAATTTTTAATGTTTTCCTTTATTTTGAACTGGGGGGGGGGGGGGGGATTTTGTTCTTCTTTTTCTCATCAGTGGGTTAAGGGTTTTTTTCTCTCGCCTGGATTATTACAAAAACTTTCTTCCAAAAACTTCCATCCCCCCCCCTGGATATCAAATGGTGCGTCCCTTAGGATGACATAGTTTGACATAGGGTTTTTCTGACATAGTCTGACATTATCAGGCCACGCCTTGCTGTGGCGTTGCATGCATGTGGGAGGAACGATTCTGGAAATTGTGGAATTAAGACTTTTATGCCCAATATCCCATATATACATATTTTTTAAGCAACTGAATCTATCCGAATGGAGTCTGGTTAAAACCTTTCCAAATTACAGCGTTGCGAGGCCTGTTAATTGAGTATAATTATGCCCGGAAAAATGGAATAACCCCACATACGTCACATACATACATACATACATAATTTTTATTTATTCACGATACATAGGTCAACTTTACAGCTGTTTTTCACTGAGGCCGTGATAAAGTCAATATAATTAACATCTTACTATAATTCACCGTATGTTGTATGTATGTATGTGAGTAGGGGTGGGGTGTATGTATGTATGTATCCTGAAAAGGCTTTCTCATTTTGCATTTTAAAGCCGTGAATATTTCACTGATACTAGAGCCAAAAGACTCGAGCTGGGGTATTTCAAGCGACAGCGTACCTACTTTTCATATGCTAATTTTACCAATAAAGTAACCATTCAGTTTACTGATAATTGGCACGAGTTAACGGTAGTTGCTTTAAGCGTGAGCTATCATGTCAGCTACCTTCATAACAGTATAGGGGACTGTACATTGACAATGTGATGTCAAACGGGTATAATTTCATACCGTCTGGCGTAGAATTAAGTTTGTTATAGTAATAAATCGATGTTATAACCCCGGTTATCGGACGTTATATCACAACAGTGTAACTAGCAAAAACAGTGTTGCTGGTTGGCCGCTCGGGTTGGCTCGCCCAATTAGCAGCAGGCGCGAGCGAGGCCTTGGCGGAGCGAGCGCCCTTCATACCAAGTTGCCAGTTTTGAAGTGCTTGGTAATAGACTGAGTACAGACTTGTAGAAATCTGGCTTTTGTGGCTATAAAAAATAAACTTAAATCGGTCTGAATTTTAGGTATTTTAAAGACCAATACAATACGTATAAACGTAGACGTTATTTATACAAATTCTATCAATTTGAGGACATTCTGACATGAAAGAATTTGTTTTATTCATTTATTTCTTCTTCTTTCTTTTTTTTTGGGGGGGGGGGGGAGAAAGTGGGTTTGGCTAATACCGGACTGGTTGAGTGGGGTGACGGTTCGTGGCTGGGGGTGGGGCCCCATGGTAGAAATGGTCTTCGTATTTTAATGATGCATTGCCCAGTGAAACTGAACCTTTTGCTAACTGCATCATCACTGAGCAAAAAGTCACAAACACGGGACAAAACACCTGGACAAAACATTGCGTGTACACCCGTCAAAGAATAAATTGGGTACCCCTCCCCCTCCTCTCCCAACAACAAGAGTATACATTGTCTATATGACGGCACACGACGTTTACATACATGTGTGACGCCACTCAAACAAT
>CM069453.1:18873342-18995149 GCA_035610835.1 Ophiura sarsii
TGGTCAAAAATTCTGTGCAAATTAAAAAACACATCTCATTCTTTCCTTTCTTGACAAATACTTATGCTTGTCATAAATCGCCAAAAAAAATCCACAACAAATTGTTCCATCAAACCCATCATAGATTGTGTGTAAAATGGATGGTCTAATTCAGCACAAGATTATGCTGTCAGTACGGTCAAGTTATTCTTGAGCAACTAGCCAATTTTCACTTATTACTAATTAGATGAGTGTTCATTACATGTTAATTTCTTCCTATTGGAATCAGCTGCAGTCTAAGAGCAAACACTTTCGTCTGTCAATTTGGATTTTCCATGTCAGTAAGGCGTCAATATGACCCTGTCTTAACACGCTGTGACCAGCCAGGCTCTGTTGGACTACATTCTACATGTAGTGACCAATATAGCGTGCACGCCCTGTTGGTCAAATGAACTATGCAAATTCAAATTGCCCTATATAAACTATTGATATTTCAACCTTTGGTATACCATATTCAATTTACCCTAATTTTATAATTTGACAAATTCATGACCATTTATACAAATCATCAAGCTAGAAGTACAAATATACTGCTATGTCCCTCCGAATTAAATCAAGCAAAGTGGCAATTAACAAAAACGAAATTGTTAAAGAAAAAACCCAGAAAAAACCCATGAAATAGGGTTAAACAAACCCATAGTAAATGACAAGTTTAAAACGGAAGTTCTCACATCTGATTAAATCAAATTTGCCATAGGGTCCGTCTGTCTGTTCGGAAAGATTATCAGTAATATTGTAGGATTACCTGGATATAGCACACCCCTCTCAGGCTCAGTTTTCCCAAAGTGTAATGCCTTGGTCTTCCCCAGCACAGCTTCGGCAGCTCTCCCTTCTCAATTACCGCTCACTCATACATCAGTAAACAAGCGGAATCAGAGAGCTACATATTAGTGCTAAGGATTTAGATTTAATTAAATCTTTAGCTCTAAGTGCGTGTGTAAGTAATAAATCCGTGCAAAAAATGAGCAGATGCAAGCCTACAGGCAGAGATTTTGTTTTAATCCGACTTAACATGCTTTAACGACTCTCTATTTTTCATATTTTAATACTTTCACACACCATCCGCACACACAGTGCAATGATATTAAGCTTTAACATTTCCTGTTGACAAACCTGCTTTAATGCTTTGTACAAACAGTAATTTAACTTGATAAATAAAATATGACTGAGGTTTTATTGAACAAAATTAAAGATGTAATTTCACTCTTTACTCACAAGCATAAAATCACTATCTTCCGTACAGTATGTTTGAGTAATTCATAGAACAATACTCATGAGTCTCTTTACAAATAAGAATTTGTATCAAATGATGCTATCTATAAAGTCACAAGATTATTAAGATGTAACTATCTGACTGAGAGCTTTTACTTTGTTAATCATTAACTATTAAAAATGTCTGCAAACTGGATTCTCATCATTTTATAGG
Source organism: Ophiura sarsii (assembly GCA_035610835.1). Classification (NCBI taxonomy): domain Eukaryota; kingdom Metazoa; phylum Echinodermata; class Ophiuroidea; order Amphilepidida; family Ophiuridae; genus Ophiura; species Ophiura sarsii. The sequence goes on from CM069453.1 coordinate 18,874,808, forward strand.
AGGATGTGTGGCCTTGCTTGCATGTGCTTGCATCTATGTATGTATGGTGTGATGAACGCTTCACTTTAATGAAACGATAAAAGTAAAGTCTTAAGAAATATATTAAGGCCTGTTCAGACGACAATTTTAGCCTCGATTCTAGCGATACTACCGTGGTAGCTTCGAGACTAACTCAAGGTCGAGCAATTCTCTGATTGCCGGATGTTATGCATTGACCCTCTGCTAATCTCACTCACGGTTAACATTGAAGGATTCACTCTCGGCTATTAAAGTTTTGGTTAGGCCTAGTAAAAAAATAAACATGTTTCCTGTCCCCGCCCGCCTCCTTTTTGGCCGCCGCCTCGTATTTTTTACTATTTACTATTTCCGAAAATTCTGTATTTTTTTATTTATTTTTTTTATTTAAAAAAAAAAAAAAAATTGTGATTGATCCTTTGCCCATAGGGGTGTAATAGAAATGCTGTATCATTTCATAGCATGTTCACGGAATTATTGACATGGCTTCTCAATTGAAATAGTATCATGGGGACCAATACATGTAGGCCTACATCCTTTCGATCAATGATGTTTTGTTCCTCATTCAACCTGAAAAATGAAGAAAACATAAAGAAACAATGTGTACTTGGCTCTAGTATTATAGTATTATATTAGGTAATCCTTTTCATATTTTTATTCCTCTGGCAATTAGAGTGGAAAATCCTGTTTAGGAGTGTCTGTAACACAGTAAGTTGGTCACTTTCGACTTGGCGGCCATCTTGAAAAAAAATAGCAAAAAATGGGAAAATAGTAAATAGTAAGACCCTCCCTCCTCTTTTTTTTAAAAAGTCCGGACGGGAAACATGTAATTTTTTTTACTATGCCTTAGTGTTTTGGGACTAGTTAACCACTCGAGGTTAGTAAACCATGACACAATTCACATGGTCGTTAAACGAGTGTTTATTTAATCACAAGTCTCTAGATTAGTGCCCCTCGTCTGAATGCTCCTATACAAACCTATGAAATATTAAATACTCCATTAATATATAAATAATGTGATGTGTTTTAAACCATTAATTATAAACAATGTGATGTGTTTAAGAGGCACAGTTGGGTAAAATGCTATATCATTTTGAGTATTTTAATCATTTATACTATAAAACTATGTGTTTAGACCAAATCCTTTTTTTGTGCTAGCTATCACGATAGCTAGCTCTTATAGCCTGAATTCAAAATCAATATTCCAAGTACGCGATGACTTCGAGTCACTTGGTTCAGGAAACCGTGACCAAATCGGTATAATTATCGAACGGGTCCAGCCAAATGACACTCTCATACGGGTATATTGGTTGATCGAGAAGTGTGACGCTTGGATGCTATGTGTATTGCATCAGGGTCACTTACAAGCGCCGCCTAATCCATCTATGTCCATGGCTTTGATTGGACGAGAGATGTGTTCAGTTGTTTAGCGCCCGGGGTGAAATTTTGAGATGATGTCCGCAGTTGTTTGCCTAGCCTGTGTAAAGTATATTTACTCCGATAGGTAAACAAAGCGATAAATATCCACTAGCTTGTGGCAATGTAAAGAAATGGAGGGGGGAACTGAGAATTTTAGGCAAATATAGAATAGATTAACGCTGTCCATGCGCGCGGTTATGCACACGCAAAATACAATTCACAAAATGTTTTACAAACGTATTTAATTTATTGGCTTTCATCATCATATATTTCGAATCACCATGAGAAATTAATTAACATAAGTACAAGCACGTCTAGTATTAGGTCAGTTATTCTTGAGATAAGACTTTGAAAGTTTAGAAAAGGTTTTTGCAAAATCTTTTTATATGGCAAAACCAGGGAGGTGTAATAGGTAATATCACTCTGGTAAAACTAGCCGCATAGAAAGTGTCCCTTATGTCTGTTATTTTGTTATTCAACGAAAGCCGTTTAAAAACTATTGTACTTTTTAATTCACTATTGAGCAAATATACCTCTGACAATCTGTGTTGATTTTTACAACACTTATACCAATAAAGCCTATGGAGAGGGTGGTTCTAAAATGTTTACTCTCGTGTTTGCCAAAGATGGAGATATCGTTTATAACTGCACAAACAAATCATACTGGGTAGTTAATTTCCATTCTTTGGTAGGCTTAATGAAATAAATACAAAATTGGCGGTCGTTTTATGAGTTTTGAAGTCAATTGTTTGCGACATATGGGCGTAGCCAGGAGGCTTGTCATCCCGGGGGCACGAGAGTGGCGTGGGGTCCAGGGCCCACATTACATAAGGGCCCCGGCCCGGTAGGTCCTGGGACAAAGCCTTTAGGTGATTAGGATTGGTATTGATTCCCCACGACGAGAAACGCCATGAAATTGGAGATAAGTATATATAAAACCCTTTAACTCCCCTGAATTGTTAATTGCACCCCCCCCCCCCCCGAATGACCCTTGGTGGGTTACCTGTAGCTACGCCGCCAATGAATGCACACAACAAGATCAAATGATTGTTTCATTTCTTCCAAATTTCTTTTTAATTCACGAATTGGGCAGAGCTCCAAACTGAGTAATAGCCCAAACCCTAATTGGAGGTGATTCTTGTAAATAATTAATTTTCAGAGTGTTTATAACATTAATGTGAAAGTTTCAGATTAAAAATTCAAACCAAAAAATAAAAAAATAAAAATAAAAGTACATCGTTAGTACATTATAAGTACATCTTTAAAGGATGATATCTCAGTTTGGAGTTTTCATAAAGACTATAACTGAAAAATTATATAACTCCGCTTAAAAAAAGAGTACAGCCCAAACCCTAATTGGAGGTGATTCTTGTAAATAATTAATTTTCAGAGTGTTTATAACATTAATGTGAAAGTTTCAGATTAAAAATTCAAACCAAAAAATAAAAAAAATAAAAAATACAAATAAAAGTACATCGTTAGTACATTATAAGTACATCTTTAAAGGATGATATCTCAGTTTGGAGTTTTCATAAAGACTATAACTGAAAAATTATATAACTCCGCTTAAAAAAAGAGTACCATTGTTAAGCGGAAGATCTCTACTACAATAATCAAATACAAGCTCAATGTTGATATCTTGCCTAATTGTGTCTGATTTTCACATATATACAGTACGGACAACTACTGCAAATTTGTCTTCATATTCATTACTTGATATCATGCCCAAATTTGCCAATACGTTCACTGCCTGCTCTTGTGCCAATACTGATTACCCAATTACATGTCATTATTCTACCAAATGCTTTCCTAAAAAATATCAAAGTCTTTCATTTGTACTAGCACTTCCCCTTTAAAGGGTTTTTATCAATTGAGGAGTGAGGGTTTTACAGTTTGTTTAGACATACAGGCTGTAACAAAAAAAGTTATACAGTTTTGAAAAAAATATTAAAAATATCTCCCGTAGAATTTCTGTTTCGAGTTTTAATGGCCTGCAAGGGGAATTTTCTTAGCTTTCGAATAAGCTTTGTTTCATGACGATCGATGGTCGGTAAGCAGAGATATGAACAATTGTCTAAAGTAGTCATGAAATCACCTGGGCCACTTTGGTTTAATCAATGTTAAAATCACTGGGATGAATATGAATGGAATCGAACCAGGAACATAGCAGTAGAGCGCTCTTGTTAGACAACAATGGTTCGTTTCAAGTGGTTAAAAGTGTTACAAAGAAGGTTAGGTCTTTACAAATATTTTTATTTATTTTATGAATTTATTTTTTCAAATTAAATAAAACTATTTGAAAAAAGAATTATATTGTTCTCTCTAATATTCCTTGCATGATACCCTAACCATTTAATTTATACAAGCAAGATTGTATGATATTATTGTGAAAGTGGCCCAACCCGATTTCTAGACGACTTAGTAGATTGGTCATAACTTTTAAACGCAAGTAGTTAAAAAGACCAAATAAAATTATTCTGGTAGCCAAAACGGAACTTAACATAAAGTGTAAGAGATTTTGACATTGCATGATTTTAACATTGAATTAAAAATAAAATTGCGATTGTATAACTTTTTTTGTTACAGTCTGTATGCTATTTAATGTTGTTTTGAGAGGTGAGAGGTGGTCTTACAACAATTCTCTATCTACTGTATGTTAGGATTCATAATTCATATCCATCCAATACTCTAATTTGACATCGCAACAATTTAGTCAGACAGCCGAGGAATTCCCTATGGTAAGCTGTTGTACCTCATCACCTGTGACTATACAAGTCTGGTGGGTCATCATGCTAAGTATAGACAGTTTCTATCTATTTTCATAAATATGTTACTATATAATAAATATTAGTTATCATAATGAGAGGGCAAAGTTCATGTTTTGTGCATAGATTTAACATGAAAAGAAAATGTGGATCTTAATTATTTTGAATGTTCACATTTCAGGAATTATTATATTATCAAAATTGAAGGTAACAACGCCAAAATCAAATGTAAGCTTTGACAAGCGCCAGTTGTAATTGTAAATTTAAAATGTTTAAAGTCGTAAATTGAATCACAAAATGGAACAAATTTATATGCTTTAAGGTCTCCATATCAACTGCATACATTTCTGCAATCACAGACCGCTTCGCTTCTTATCTTCTTATCTCTTTAGGTATATTTATATTAGGAACATGACGATAAAAACAACTTGGTAAGAAAATTACATAAAAAAACCCCAAAACATAAACAATCAGACTTTTTTTAAGTTTTTTTTTCAGCTACTTTGGACAGCTTGCACAGCATCGCCTTTAAAGTGTAGTAACTCCCGTAATTACAAGCACTATCTCGCCAACACACCGCTACAACAAACTCTACACGATCATTATCACACAGATTTATCTAATGCATAAATGCATGTTGTGTAGCGCTGTAGATAAACTTGTCAACATATCGGTGTGCTGGTTATTTATAGAAGAGCAATCCCTTTAGTGTAGGTATTATTAGTTGGTGACTTTTTATATAATATATAAAAGTCTCAATATTGAAAACTCTCAATAAGTATTTTCTTGCAACCGGATATTTATAGCGACTTAAACAGGACACGACACACGTCACTGGTTATTTTAAAAGCAGTCGATGCATAGATAATGTGATGTGAAATGATGTTAATGTGCAGATTTAGGTGCATGATTTTTTATCTCGGAAGCAAAGACCGTTAGGGCCTTTGGTGACAGAATGTTTTCTTCAAATAAATTTATCTAATTCTACCTCGGGAGGGGCCTGCCCTTCAAAGACGAAGTATGTGCCATCTTGCAAATCCCGGTTTTTCACTCACCTCTGCCTTTCTTAAACTTGTTAGCTTCATGACAAAACTCCATATTTCTCTTAATTCAACAATCAAATGATGAAAATGTACATGCTGTAAGTCCACATTATTATCCAAGGAAAATTACTTCTTAATTTTCTAAAAAAGATAATAAATAAAACTCTGTGTTCTACCACTTGTTTCTACAGGCAGATTGACCACCTCTCAGGTTGATTTATATTTCCCCCTTCAAAATGACACAAAAATGTAAATGTAAATACTTTGTCATTTTTGGAAAAACTAAAAAAAAATTCCCGCAAAATGGGTCGGTATTCATTTGTATAGGTCACCCCCCCCCCCCCCCCCCCCGGATTTTGAGGGGGAAAAGGTGCTTGACTTGTAGAACAAGGTTTTTTATCTGAAACCTTAGCCCAGAAATTTAAATTTCGTTTACCAAAAAACAGTTTCAATAGATTATAGATGAGACCCAGGATCGCCCTCTCAGAGGAAAACGTTACTAGAGAAATCCCCTTTTCATTTTAAAACTAGTAATTGTTTTATTGCATCAAATCCAGACGGCATAAAATAAAGTACAGATGTTTCAAGGCATTCAGTAGAATATTCTGACATGCTAATCAAGAGTGCCTATGGATGACCAGATAACCAGATAAATATCAAAGCTGCTACAATTTGTACAAATGACCTTTTGGACTCACTGATTCCCAGAAGCATTCCAGAAGCATTTCACTAAAATAAATTGCAATTCTCACACTTGCTTGAAGACGCAGCAGGCGTCAGACAGTCTGGCCTTGAGCAATTGATTTGTGCAATGAGCAGTAAGCGCATCAAGAATATCGGCACAAATACAAGTGAGAAAGATTGAGACGTGAAAGCAATTTGATTAGTCGTTTCTCATTCTTATCTCTTTGATTCTCATGATCTATTTGGTGGATGTTTTTTGGTTCACAAACCAATATAAAATGAAGAAATGGGAATGGTCATATCATAGTACCATCGTAAGTTAACTGCACACATTTATCTTTGTTTTGTACTAATTAAATTATAACTTAGATTGAGAGTGTGTGTGCATATTAAAACTGTTGCTGAATGTGGGGTATTTCAAATACTTTTATGTGAACTACAGGGTGACCCAGAAAATGTTGAACCCAAAAATCACAAACTTAAAAAAAATAATTAAAAATGAAAATAAATAAATATGGCATTCTGTTTTCAACAGTTATGTAAACAATTTATTCAGCTTTCTGGAGAACTTTAGATCATGTAAATTGGCCTTACCAAACTAAAGATACACTTGATTGTGTGACAGGGGTGTTTTCACCCTTTTGTAAAAGTGAAAAAATTGTAACTTGGTTCAGATATGAAACTTAATTCTGGTCTAAGTACGGTGAGTTAAGTAATCTTTTGTTTTGATCTGTATTTATCAAATTAACATTTTCAAATGAAGTCAAGGGGACTTCAGTTTTTATTTTCAAAGTCTCTTATATAATAATAATATTGATTTACATAATAAATAAATATTGATGAGATACTGTGCAGAAATGGTTTCAAACAGGCACTTGTTCTGCTCATGTAGCATGAAACAATTTGTTTGCACTTCACTTACACTACAAAACAACACTTCTTACAAAATTACACGTATTTTAAGTTTCGTGTGGCCTATTTTTATGATCTAAAATGTTTCAGAAAGTTAAATGTATGGTGCACATAGCTGGTGAACGAGTTATGCAATATTTTGTTATTTTAATGGAAGGAAAAAATATTGAATTTTGTGATTTTTGGGTTCAACATTTTCTGGGTCACCCTGTATTTGGATAAACTGCTATGCTGAACACATCAAATATGGATGTTTTAGAAATGAAGAGTTTCAAAGCTATAAGTACATGTACAACAATCAAGCGATTTAAATATAAACCATACTGTGTGATCACGTCTTTATGACACAATTTGTAACCAACTAAAGATGAGTTCAAACGTACGCTGTTGGTTGGTCATTGATAGGTGGGTCCAATAGGGGGTTAGCATAGTACATTAAAGTCATAGAATGTATTTATTTTTACTTTGATAGCAGATATTTTGCAGATTTGCATTTTTATCATAAATTGTAAAGTTCTTCTAAGTGACTAAGCGATACGACAACTTATCAACTGAGTGTTTTTTGTTCATTTAGAAGTCCATGGTTTGACACTGTTAACGACATTTACAGTGTTTCCGGCTACAATCGCAACTGTACATTACATTACAACACAAGTGAACACAGTATAGTATGGGAATGCTTTATGATAAATATTGAACAAATATGTTGAAAAATTCCTTAAATTGGAAGCAGATTTCCATAATGATTATAGTAAAGTTCTGTAATGGTTTTTCACCGAAATACAGTCAAGATTTATGAGTCCATGAAAGTCTTTCCTGATAAGTCATACTTCATTATGATGTGTAAAAAATTGAAAAAGATCACATAATATTGCTTTAAGAGTAAATCACTGTTCTTCCATATTGCCATCATTTAACTTCAAGAGAAAATCAAAGTGTGAACTCTAAATATTTCAAAAGATTGATTGTACTTGTATAATATGTCTATTATTACCAGTAAATACCAATCATCATTGATTCAATTGTTATGTCAGTCCTACTATCTGACATGGTACTCTATCATTATGTAATTCACTTTTTTATCGCTTCAATTCATTCATTGTATTGCCATAAAAGACCCACAAAAGACTGGAATTGTTAGACATTCTATCACACAGTTTTCAATGAAAGTAATTGTTATAAACCTACATGTACATTCTTATACTCTGAGTATTGTTCAAGCAATGCAGGCCAAAATATAATTGACTTGATGTACCATATCATATTATCCAAATAAGGGTTCTTGTCCAAGTTTTCAATTAATTTTGAGAGAAAATACTTATTAACAGTGCATCCTAAAATAAGTTGATACATGTACTTGAAAAATCATAACAGATTAAATAATACTACCCAGATGACTATTTTCGCTTCAACTGTCATTAACCCTTACCAACCAGGCTATGTTTTTGTGTGGAAACCGGGGGAGGGGGACAATTAAAGTATGAATTTTTTACTCAACAAACCGTCCCGAAACCTCCAGGATTCAACCCCGGACCCCCTGATCACCACCGCCGCGCCGCGTCCCGAACCACTGAGCTAAGCTGCCAACGCTTGCCCGATTTCGTACCCACATATCACCTCGGACGATAACGTCATCCAATCAATTTTATGCAGAACAAAATAATAATGTGCCCATTTGAGAAAAACCACAAAAATTGATCACCCATTTATAAAAAGGTAGGGGAGAGTTGGGAGTGTTCGCCATATTTTCCTTTGATGAGTTCTAGAGACACCAATTTTAAAATTGAATGGACCTATTGATATTATATATGAAAGATTGCTATCTTGGCTACATACAACCATGATCTCAGTACTGTACTCTAGATCTTACTGAAAAAGGAGGAATAAATGATAAAGACATGTGTCTTAAACAGGCGAACTTGCCCCGACGCCGGGGGTAGGTTTGCCCATAGGCCGGGGCAAGTTAGACCTAGGCTCAGAATTAGGCTAAACAAAGTACCATTAAATCCAATACATATGGATTCGTTATTCTTCTTTATTTTATTCCAAAATAAAATTACGAGGTCCAAAATTAAGAGGTGGGTGCACTTTTGCGGAACATACTCGTTCAGAATTTTAAAATAATAAGAAATACCACGTTTTGAAATATTCTCATCTTAAATATTAGTGTCAGGCCAAACTAATTAAATAGTTTGTCTCAAAGCTCTCCCAAAGTTGTTGAAAACCTATTGCGGAATGCGTTTTTTTTCTTGTTTTTTTTAAATTTATTTTTTTAAATTTCTCCAGACTGCAGGATGACAGAGTCAAATACGCTATTGTGTACTCGAGACCAGGCTTTCTGACACCAAAAAAAGAAGAAAAAAAGAAAGAAAAAAAAAAGTAAAAAAAGAAAGAAAAAAAAGAAAGAAAAAAAAGCGGCCCCCACCCCCCTGATTGTACTAACGCGCGCGGGAGCTTTGAGACGAACTATTTAATAAGTTTGGCCTTACTCCATTCCTAATAACTGATTTATGACTAAAATTATCCTTTAAGAGGAAAATTGCAATTTTGAAATTATGCAAAATCATAACTAAATAAATCCCTATTGGCGAACCTGCCCCATCATCATAGGGTGTATGTGCCCCATATAGCGCAATAAGTGCATTGACCTATACCATGGATGTCCCACATACATCGATGGGTTGTTAACTGCATCAATTCCATAATCAATCCCATCTACTTCATGATAATTTACATTAATATGAAAAATGGAAGAAAATTCACTTTTGTAAGGCAAAACTGGTTTTTGGATGATACGTCGACAAACATGTTACGGTGATCTGCCACATTAATGTGGGACGCTTGCAACATACTACTGTATCTATTGTGTGATCGCCAAATTTAACCAGTGCAACCAGTGGCCTCAAAGATGAGAATCACGTGGTTGGTGAACCCGGGGGGGGGGGGGGGGGGGGGGGTGGGGGGGGGGAGGGGGTTCTCACATTGACATGGTATACGTATATGTGCCTACCTTTTTGGGGTGCCTTTTCGCAAAAATTGGTATAGCGATGGGGTGGTTTTCATCACAGACCAAAGCGCCCAATTGGCATAAATTGGGTGTATTTTGAGGCATTTTTGGAAAAAGCGCCCAATTTGTGCAAAATTGGGTGCTTTTCTTACAAAATTGGTATATTGATGGGTGGGAAATTAGCCAAAAAATAGGTATAGGGAAAGTCACATTTTCGAAGTCCGGTAGGCACATCCACGTACGATTTTGGCGAAAGTAATCCCCCCCACCTGCTCATAGGGAGTTCACTCCCCACTCTCCCCTACAGGATTCAAATCAAAGCTCCTGCAGCATGCCTAATGTATTCCTGAAAATTGATTTCACAGCACCCTGGTGAAGAGTTTACAGAAAGATCTCTCACTAAAAATCATAACTCATGGCTTTAATAATACGTAACATTTCACCAAATGTCAGCCCTACAGCAAAGCTCATCAGTAATCCATCATTTGCAACCAGGGCTGGAAAAAGAGGCAAAATGAGAAGCTCCTTGCCGGGAAATGTTGCCATCTCGCAGGAAATCTCTCCCCCCTAATTTTGTTTATTTTAATTTTTTTAATATATATATTTTTAGAGGACTAAAGATTTGTCACCTAAATGACCTCGATTGACCCTACAAGACCCCTAATGTGACCCCATACCATGTCTGTGTAACTTCTATCCTTAATTTTTCAAAAAGCTTTAAGCTTCTGAGGGGAGCAGCCCCCCTCAGACACCAACTCCGCCGCTAAAGCAGCGGGAAATCCAACTTCATCGATTTTCCCTTGCCGGGAAACTTTGCATTTTCCAGCCCTGTTTGCAACATTCATTGGCACTTGGCAGAATAGGTATATTTTACAATTGATTTTAGCCATCTCCAAGTACTGCTTGGGTTATGTGTACCAGGGTCTTCTTAAAGTTACACCAAAGACCCGCCTCACTAATAACACCAGCATGACAGGATACTCAATTTATCTCACATCTTAAATCATATCACAGTCGAGCGCAGAATAAATGGAATAATGCTTATGTTTGTTCAATTTAACATTTTTAATGGATAAAAAAGATGTTTCCGTGATTAATCATGAAATATTTTCAAAATCATCGCTTAGTATTATAGCTGTGAAACTATCAAAATTGTACTATAATATTAATAGATCCAAATAAAGTAGAACACCCCAGCGTTTTCTATTCAATCAGTTCCAAATTGGCGAGAAATATCCTGTTTTTATCTACCCACGCAAAAGTAATCCAAGCGTATAAGCGCGATTTTGGCATACGCAAGCGTCACGCATACAATGAATCTGCGACATTGCACGTTGTATTGTGCCATGCGAGCTTTTTGTGCGAGATGCTCTTCTGAATTCAATTTGGAATTGACTGAACTATAGTCATGATAGTAGCATTTTCGAGTGAATGGATGATGATGTGGGTATAGAATCTAGGTTAAATCCTTTTGTCATTGCGAATTGGCCTTCATAATTTAATCACGCTAATTAAAATCTCAAGTAATTTACCACCACGAGCTAATTACTACAATAAATAGCCTTGACTTGTTGAATGATCAGAATGAAATCTATTATTATAATAACTTTCCCATACTCTAGTATCCATCTTCAATATTTATTTGGTTCATCAGATCTAATGATATCAACCTTTAATTATAGATTATAACAAAAGGCATAGAGGAGCAATGGTCTCAATGTAATGATGTATGGCACCGTTAATTATGCGTGTCTTAATTTTCTCTCTTATTATATGGGCATGGTATGACTCCATGAATAATTATCATAAATTATCATTGTGAATATTGAACAAAATCTACATTTGAAACAGCCACCATTTTTAAAATAATACATGAATTCATATCATAATTTGAGTGTCCATTTGATTTTGATTGTTTTTTGTAAGCTGACTGTTTGTTTATACATAACTTACTTATTTACTAATACATTGTACTGTATGTACTGAAAATCAATAGAACGATAGAATTACAAATTTGCAATTGCAGACGTTATTTAATATTGAAGATCCTTTTTGTTCTTGTCCTTAGTGGACTCACCGGAAGCAATTAGTTTTTGGTATTTTAGTTCAAAACTTTTGAAAAATGTTGCTGATTTTTCAAAACTTTAAAACCTTTCAAAGAATTTCAACAAAATGTCAAACATTTGCAACAAATTTCAAATGCGAAGAGGACAAAATGTTTTTCGTCGCCTAAAATAAGCTACCTTATTCCACTGTCCACTGTCCTGGCAATAGTGTGAACTATGAAAGATCACATCCTGCAATTCAGTGAACTAAGACAGTTCAGTGTGAAATGTGATAGACTGAATCTGTGTTCATACATGTAGTGATCTATAATTACTCATGTACTACTATGCACTTGAACTTGCTGATACCATGGATGGTCAAGTATGTCTAGCTGTACAGAATACAAAGAAGTGTGAATAGACAAGATCTATCATGTATAGATCATGAATGGAAGCAATGGAGGGAGGATGGTGTATCAATCAATATGAATTTTGTAGTAGTTTTAATTTTTTGCTATACAATCTCAATCTTAGGCCAAAAAAAAAAATGTTTGGTTGCCCTCCAGAGAGAAAAAAATTGTGGGTCGGTCGGTAGGTATGTTTTTTCTTCTTCCCTTATATACGGGGCTTCGACAAAAAGTGCAATTTATACGTGGAATGTATAAACGCAATATTTTTGACTTAAATTTGATAAATTGGACTTCAAAACATTTCACAGAATTTATTTCTCACTTTGGGACCAAATATTTCCAAAATTATGAAATTTTCGTGTTTTTTCGGTCGGTCGCCAAGGGCAACCAAACATTTTGTTTGGCCTTAATATGCAGCAAAACGTTAATCCTGTAAAAGTGAACATTTTTGGGCTCAATATATTTTCGCGCTCGAATGAGCAACCACAAAAATAATAAAATAACACACAAATATATTTCTTTTGCATATAGGTCAATGTGATGAAGCTACAAATTGCGAATTTAAAAATCCACGCAAAACAGTTCAAAATCGCACGCAAAATGACCACTTTTGACTGTACACAAACCTGTTTTACCCAAAAATGTTTATTTTTATTCCTAATTGAAGCAAATCTTTAAAAAAGAGATTTGAGTGGGGTGGGGAAAATTCAAAAAAATATTATTTCTTTTATCAAATAGTAATTTTCATTACAACAAATTATTAACCATGAATCCTGAGCACAATTTTTTTAATATCAAACACAGAGATTTGGGTCATTTTTTTAAAATTACAATTTGTTTCCTTTTTTCTTAAAGGTGAACCAAAATGGTGATTCAAGTATTGTATTCGATGGGGTATGTTTAGAAGAATATGATGCAAAAACAATTTCCTTATTAAAATATTATCCAGGGCAAAAGATATATACATAAAATAAATCATAATTTCCAGTGTTTCCTTTTTAGTGTGGGATGAACTGTATACGGATGACGCGTTACTACATGACAGGTGTTACTCCCAATCGGTATCTGTCCGGGTCTCGGTAGATAGGTCTGCACAAACAAAAGCCATGAGTGGATGCTTACGCTACCGACCTACTGTATTGAGGCTCTGTGTGCGAGCCTGGGAAACACCTATGACATACAGGGTAGTAACCTGCCATCATCAATATGCATGATACAAATTATGCATGCTTAGCAGTGGGGGATACAGGGGGGGGGGGGCGGATGGGCTGGGTGCAGGCGCCCCCGTAAAATGTTACAATATACTTTTTTGTGTACCACTGTACCTTTTTCAGTTACGTACCCAACGGGTGTCACCTTGGTACTTGGGGGGGTTTTTTTGCCGGTTTTGTTGACAATCACATCGCTACCCCCCACCCCCATTTCTCAGGATTACACAAGCCGGCTGCAAAAATAATGGGGCACCTTTTACGATTTTTGGAGTACCAATGTACTTTATCTGGAAAAACGGGCTTGGTCCAATAAATGTTAATCCTGGATCCTCCACTGCTTAGAAACTCTTCCGGTGCAATATTATAAGGGTAATTCTTTTTGTGTTTTACAATACCCTCCACCGAATAAAAAACCCTTCAATCACCATTTTGGCTGACCTTTGAAGTTATGAATTAAATAAATGGTTTGTTAACCTACTATCTGAAATCTGGTAACACTGAAGCCGACAATCACCATGGAAACAAGAGTGGAACCATTGATAATATGCGATGTGATCAAGCGAAATGAGTCAAATGCTGTCAGTTTTCCATATCAAAAATGTTTTGAGCTAAAATACTACAGTACCGTAATAAAATTAAAACTTCTAGTTTTTAAGTTACAAACAATTTACCAACTGAGAAAACAAGGTAAACCATAAGAATGTGTCACTTCTTTTCAGCTACATGTATTTAACTCAAAATCAATATTCCCGACATCCGCCGCATTCCGCTTGATCACTTAGCATTCAAGTCAATCAATTTTATTATATCATATTTGTATAAATCCATGTAGTTGCATGTATACATGTAGTGAATGTTTGACTAAGGCAATTTAGCTTTAATGCAGTGTATTGGGCTGTGACTTTTACATTGATTTATCATCAAAATCAAATAATATCAATATATGGTACAATTGTAAAGAATAGTTGCTCACTGATCCTTAAGAATTCTTCATGTTTTAAGTGTTTAATACAATGGTAAATATATGGATGATTATCTCCGAATGCATCCCCTGGCGTGGTTTGGTGTATTGTTGTTTGAACATCATTGACCCCATAACAGGATATACCTTTTTTAAATATCGTATACATACGAAAACTTGTGGGATGAATAGTCTGATTTTCATAATGAACACATATTGCCCCAATCCATTTAATTAAGAACTACCAGTAAATGAAAATGGATCTGACAAAATGTGTCTGATTTATCACAATTTATTAGATTTTTATACCCAGTAAAAGCTGTTGTGGGGGTGACTTGCTCCCCTCCTCCATTCCCCAATGTTAATGGATGGAACGCACTTTAACACAATGTTCAAAATAGTCTCCCTTTTACATAGTCAAGTTAGAATATCAAAGAATACAAATAGGTACTTCTTCATTATGCATATGTCCCCATTCCTATTTTGTGTGGATTCCCTGAAGACACAAAAAGTACAGACAACCTTTTTTCAATTAATCAAGCAAATAGAGTCCTACATTTCACTAACAAAACACAATTTCAGTTGATTAGAAATATAAACCCCATGGCACGGTTACTGATGCATCATTAATGAAACATTGTTCACACATTTATCTAAATCTTTGGCTCACAATGTCTATCACAATTCCCTGGGCACAAAACACATTTAGTCAGAGAGAAATGGTATAAAAATGGAATAGAACTCTTGAGGCAAAGTAATAATTCCTGCACCAGTACTGTCCTAATAAGCTAATTCTAGCAAATCTATCCAATATTATTGTATATTTTTTATCATTTCTATTTTCAGAGGATAAGGGGAAGGATACAATCTGATTTAACCTAAATATTTTAGGCAAAAAAAACCAAAAACATGTTTAGCGTCCTGACTTTTTCCAAAAAAGGAAGGAGAAGGCCCTTTTTATTTTTTTTATTTTTCCCACTTTAGGCGCAAAATTGCCCTAATTAGCGATAAACTTTGTGAACCTAAAAAGGAGAAGGCTCTTTTTAATCTGTTTTATTTCATGGTTCCGATGGGTTGGTCACTTCAAAACTTGTTTAAAATACATATTTATGAGATACAAACTTGTTACAAACATCTTAACCCTAACCCCCCTGAGTGCTAAAAAATGCTAATCCAAAGTCCCTCTCCAAACACATGCGCCGTCGGTTTTCGATGACGTAGTCAACCGAGCCTATATAATGAGTGCAGTATTATACTGCACGAATGTGTAGCTGAGGGCCGTGGCTTAGTGGTTGGAAGGTGGGGCTTGAGAACGGAGGGTCCCCGGATCGAATCCCGACAGGTTCCCGGAGATTTAGTTGGTGTTTTTTCCTCGAAAAATTGTGATCCCGGTCAAAAATCCTAAACCGGGGTTAGGGTTATACTCTAAAAACCTGAAGAAAAAAGACTGAATTTAAAAAAATTAAAAATTTTTGAAGTGGACCCAAAAAGGGATGTGGGAGGGGGACGCTTAACAGATTATTATTTTTTATTTGCCTTAACCCCATTTTTACTAGCAAAAGCATGACTATAACATTTCAATGTACATGGCATACATGCACATGGGTCATTCCATGAAGTTGGGTACACAAAGTGTGACATGGGGGTCAACATTTGAAATTCATTTTATTAGAATTCAAGTAACATTTTTAAGTGCTATAATATGTCCCATTCCCCAAATAGTAAAAGAAATTCATGAATGTTGACCATTTTTAATGCCACAGTACATTTTCCGTTAGAATGTCTATTTCGTTTCACATGTAACATGGACACCAAACTCAAAACTGTAATTCGCCCAGTTATGCAGTAAAAAGATGATATGGTTCACTTACATATCTTATTAAACAGGTAATTTGTATCCATAAACTACTATTGAAAATTCAAAATGAAACCTGCGGACAATTTTTGTTAAATCATAACATACTTTGTAACCAATACTGTCTAAATGATGTCTTTTTTTTATGATGAACCCTTTTTATAATAAAAACATTGTTAATTAGGCTGAATTTTAATCCAATTTAAAGAAAACAGTCTTCAATTGTTATATCCCACACCTTGGGTCAAGTTGATATAAAAATATATGGTGGTTTGTATATGAGATAGCGTTAATGGGCTATTTTTGCCCAAGTTTCACATGTAACTGGACACCAAATTCTTTGGTGTCCAGTTACAGTGTGAAACATAAACATGTTCAGTAACTTATTTATGGCCAATGAAAATACATGTTTTGGTCAGATGTTAATCTAATAATGATTTTATTGGCATGGCACAACTTAAATTGTTATTCTCTAGGCAAAATATGGTCGTAACATGTAAAATGTGATTATACATGAACAAAGGTTTCACGTGTAACAAATGTACACGGACACCAAAATATTAAATTCCAATACATTTGGTTATATTTAATTGTGTGTATCCTCAAATGCTGTTTAATCTAACCAGCATGGTATTAACTTTCTATTTTTGTTTAAAACACTATCACCTATCCATTATCTGAAAATTCTCATGCTATTTTGGGGTAAAATTAAGGTTTCACATGTAACGGTGTTCATCGGACACCAAAACATAATTTGCCTCATATTTCCAAAATTGAAAGTCGGATCCGAAACTTTTTGTTATACATGTTATCTACCCATGAAAAGCATTAAGTAATAGTGATTTGGTGAAGATTGAGTTTCAAATATAGCAAGGATTCAACTATATAACTATCACACTGTAACATATTTGGCGGACACCAAATTTTATGCCATACTTTGAAAATATTATATTATTTTGAATTTTGGAATTTCAATGCAAGTTGGACTTCAATTCTTTTCTATGTCAAAAAGTCTTGCAAAAATAATTTGAACTAAAACCAGGTAACATCTATTATGGGTTTTATCATCAGTTCTTGGGGTT
Source organism: Ophiura sarsii (assembly GCA_035610835.1). Classification (NCBI taxonomy): domain Eukaryota; kingdom Metazoa; phylum Echinodermata; class Ophiuroidea; order Amphilepidida; family Ophiuridae; genus Ophiura; species Ophiura sarsii. The sequence goes on from CM069453.1 coordinate 18,892,217, forward strand.
TCATAGTAACGCAATTTTGCGGACACCAAATGTTACATGTGAAACCTTTTTTTGGCATTCAGTTCACGATGTGATAAGACCAAAAAATATACAAAATGTATTTAAAATATTCATGATTAGGCTCTAAACAATTAGTTTGACCAATTAAAAGGCCAGATTAAGTGTTCAGAAAATGTCCACAGCACTTTCCATGACCCCCTTCAAAATGTCACACAATTTTACCCAAAAACGTGATATTTTTTGCTTGTTTTTGCTCAAAATAACCGTGAACACTTTATCCAATTCATTTAAGTTTGGTATCATTTGAAAGCTATCTCAATACTCTACAATTACAAATCATAATAATTCAAAAACCTATACTGGTTTAACCAAAAAAGATAATTTCATCACTGGAAATTGCACCATTTACAAAGTGTACCCAACTTCATGGAATGACCCACATGTAAGAGGGTTTATTTACAATACCTCCTACCAGTAAACGTTGAGCCGAGCCGAGTTAACTTAAGATTAATATAATAAACTCAGGATGCAGAAGGTGTAGTGTCGAACTAATATATTTATTCAGATGAAACCATACTTGTAATTGTTCTTGGTCATGATAAATAAATAATACTGGAGAACTTAGTGTTGAAGGTGTCGTGTGGTCAAAAGCAAAAGTCGGAGAGAGAGAGATAAAATCCAGCATGGTCTTTTATCTCTCGTAGCTCGGGAGGGGGTGTTGATATTTGCCCAATTGCGATACCCTCGTTTCTTACGTGATTGGCCAATAACTAAACGTATTCAAATAATATGCACGAAACATACTCAGGTGCAAAACACCTGTGAGATTGGATTCTACCACGTAAACATGTTACGTAATAGTTTATGATATAAAATGGCATTAAAGGGACACTGTTGCTTTTCACATTAGCCTCTCACATTAATATATCCCTCTGAAAATTGATGTCCTCATCATTAAGATTAAACTATAATATTATTACAAAGTTCTCATGTATCAATTTCAAACAAGTATAACATAATATTACAAAGTATTATTTATCAAATTCAAATACATGTAAGTATAAATATTACAAAGTCTTTGTGTATCAAGTTCAACTTCAAAGTATCCTGAATACAATCATGAAGCATAAAAATAATTATTTTAAATGACACTATTTCATATATCAAATCAAAATTAGATGTTATCGACATCATAACTTATATGCTGTGAAATGAGAAATGTCTACGTTGCTTTCATTGTTGTTCTTTGCTTTTGTTCTCATGGGTTTCAATTCTTCTACTACATTTTATGTTTCTTGTAAAATGATCAGTTATGCATTCTTTTATTACCACCTATGAATAACACAATACAAGATTCGTCCATGTAGTGACACACCAGTCATTTCGATGGCGTGGGTTCGAATCCCACCGCTGCCACCATTTTGTAAGAGGGTTTATTTACAATACCTCCTACCAGTAAACGTTGAGCCGAGCCGAGTTAACTTAAGATTAATATGATAAACTCAGGATGCAGAAGGTGTAGTGTCGAACTAATATATTTATTCAGATGAAACCATACTTGTAATTGTTCTTGGTCATGATAAATAAATAATACTGGAGAACTTAGTGTTGAAGGTGTCGTGTGGTCAAAAGCAAAAGTCGGAGAGAGAGAGATAAAATCCAGCATGGTCTTTTATCTCTCGTAGCTCGGGAGGGGGTGTTGATATTTGCCCAATTGCGATACCCTCGTTTCTTACGTGATTGGCCAATAACTAAACGTATTCAAATAATATGCACGAAACATACTCAGGTGCAAAACACCTGTGAGATTGGATTCTACCACGTAAACATGTTACGTAATAGTTTATGATATAAAATGGCATTAAAGGGACACTGTTGCTTTTCACATTAGCCTCTCACACACATGTATAAGTCATGAAGTCAATGATTTTTTTCAAAATGGCCTTTTTTAACTCAAGATAGGGGGTGTTCCGATTGCTCGCCCGTTCTTCTACTTGATGTTTTCTATTCTACATGAAGGGTCATCCTTATCATAGTTGTATTCAAAAGTTTGAGTTGCATTAATTACTCCAATGGTTCTTAATAATATTTTAGAAGCACAAGGTGACATGAAAGTTGCCCATTGAATAGTATTTCACAAACTGGCCAGATGGTTAACCATCTTTGGCAGTAATTCACTACATTTTGGCCTACACGTATAATATCTAAAATGGAACACTTTATGCACCAAACATTTTACAGAAATAATGAGAAAAATATGGGGTTTCTTCTGATATCAAAATATGTTGATGGCCAAAAAAAAGATTATAGTGAACGGAACATCCACCTTTAAAGGTATATTATGTGATCTTTTCCAGGGGACGCCCTCAATCCTTGAAATAAAAATGGGACGCAGATTTTATTGCAGATTTACATTTCTGATCATAAATCATGAATATATTCCAAGTTACAGAGCGATACAATTCCTAATTACCTCAAAATCATGGTTTTAGAGTGAATTTAGAGTAAAAATAAGTTGTCGGCGCAGACTCTGACCGTTTATTTTCACTCTAAAACCATGAATTTGAAGTAATTAAGAATCGTATCGCCCTGTAACTTGGAATGTATGTACGATTTATGATCAGAAATGTAAATCTGCAAGAAAACCTGCTTTCAATTTTTTTTCTCCAGGATTGAGGGCGTTCCCTAGAAAAGATCACATAATATACCTTTAAAGGAGTCAGTTGACTATTAGGCCTAGATTGATAATTTTAGTAATTTAGGTTTTTTTAAAATACAAAATAGCGTGATAATATTAAAATGCTTGTTGAATCTACTTGCCAATAACATTTGTATACCTTATACACCAAAATCTTGAGGAGGGGTGGGGGGGGGGGGGGGGGGAGGGTTCCCCTTCCAACCTTCCTTATATTTTTGGTCAAGAATTTAAGATTGACCAAGCTCAGTCTGACAGTCTCTGAGCCGTATTGATGGATGGATAGATACAGATGGCACTCTAAATATTAATTTCAAAACTCAAAAGTACACTCGTTCTCGTTTGATACTGTACACACAACGCAAATTCTTCAATTTGAGATACACAGCAGACAGTTAATCTCAAAGTGAAGTGCAGATGACCATTGCAATTTGACAGGCTTTCAGAAAGCCATGGTTAATTTGGCAGATTGATGCACTAATTGGGACAGCTGCAAAGTGTACATGAATGATGCATGATGTATGTATGTCAATAAGATGTCATCTTGATCTCTTGATATACCCTGTACCCATTGGGGTTGGGGATCCGATATCTGAAGATTTTTGAGCCATGGCTACACTCTAATTGTAAAAGAGTGACAAACCACTCAAAAAGAGTGAAATTTCACTTTTACAAAGAGCCAACTGAGTGACCAATCTTTTTGAGTGATATTCACTCTTTCAAAAGCGTTAAATTGTTAGCTCTTTTGGGAGAGCAAACTTCACTCTAAACGAGTGGTCATTCGATCTCCAAAAAATCACTCATTTTGAGCTGCTTTTCACTCTTCTACATTTATAGCTTAAAACAAAGTGGATTTAGTGAAGAAATATTTGAAATTTTATAGCGGTGAGTACATTTAATATGCGTATAGGTCATAACAGCGCACGCCTTTGAGTGCAAATGAGCTAAGCTTGTAATGGCAGACAACATGGCAGCTCTATAGTGTTCTGTTCCAAGGAAAGAGAGTGGGGGGGGGGGCAAGTAGCCAGGACGGGCATTGCCCCGGGGCATTGCCTCTTTGATATTTATGTTCTTGTTACAATACATCATGCATTTATTTAGTGAACAATCGCTTTCCTGAAGTAATGTAGTCTGCTTAAAATTAGTGAGAACATAATGCATACAGCAACAATATATATTCCATGGTGTTATAATTAATGCATCGACGTCAAATCTGTATGGGACATTTAATCAGTGACAGTGATTTAATGAATTGTTGTGGTTAACCCCAAGAGATGTCCTATCAGCTTAATTTCTTCACAAGGTGCAAATAGTCAGATGTTCTATTGCCATATGGTCTAAACCCATATGGTCTTTATGCCATAAGGTCTAATCCAAATTGGTATAAACCCATAGTCTAAAAATCAATTTGTCTAATATTCAATAGGTCTTATACCCAATTGGTCTAATACCCATTTGATCTAATAGTCATTTAGTCTAAACCCATTTTGTCTTACCCAAATGGTCTAACTAATTTGGTCTACTAACAGATTGGTCTAATAGTAATACTCAATAGGTCTAATACCCAATTGGTCTAATATTAAAAAGGTCTAATTGTCATGATAGTCTAACCCCATTTGATCTAACATCCATTTGGTATAATACCCATTTTGTCTAATATTCAATAGGTCTAATACCCAATTGGTCTAATACCCATTTGGACTAATAGTCATTTTGTCTAAACCCATATGGTCTAACTAATTTGGTCTAATAACAGATTGGTCTAATACTCAATAGGTCTAATACCCAATTGGTCTAATATTTAAAAGGTCTAATTGTCATGATAGTCTAACCCCATTTGATCTAACATCCAGTTGGTATAATACCCATTTGGTATAATAGTCATTTAATCTAACCCCATGGTCTAAACCATTTTGGTCTGTAATAACAAATTGGTCTAATACCCAATAGGTCTATACCCAATTGGTCTAACTGTCCTATGGTCTTACCCCATTTGGTCTAACCCCATTTGGTCTAATATCCAATTGGTCTAATAATAATACTAGTCTGATCCATCCCGTGTAGCTTAAATTACAACAGGCATGGGCGGTGAGAGTTCAAAATGCTGTAAGATCCCAGTACCCGAGCTATGTTCGGTGTGGATGTTTCTAGTGACACAGCGTCACCAGCATCAGCACTTTGGAGCCTGGGTGAAGGGGTAGGATAAGAAAAAGGGGACATTTTTAAACGGCCCAGGGGAGGGAGCACTTAACTTTTGGGTAGGGGTGTGCCACCCACCGGGTCTTGAAAAAAAGGGGGGGGGCTTCAGAGTTAGACTGAGTGGATTTTAGGTTGAAAAAAGATTATAGATGGCTCTTGTACAATTTTTGAGAAATCTATCTAGACCTGATATGCCCCTTTAGCATGATTAGCAACGTAAAATGTGTGGCCAGCATATTGCACAAGTGTTTTGAGGGCGGAGGCAACGGCCTCACCTCTATTAGGGTTGGCTTTCGACATTTTGGGAAACCGGCATCTTACCCACTGTTTACGTCTCACGTATGTCACAATACATAAAAAACAGTCATTTTCTTTAGCATCAGCAATGATTTTATTGACCTTTTTGCAGTTAAAACCAGGCAAACAGTACTGAATTGAGACAAATTATATAAGCTGCCGTAAATGCAAATTGATAACATGCTTGTAGTGATTTGTGTAAGATAATCTTAACATTAAAATCAATGATTCCTATACCTAGTGCAACTTTTCTGTTGCATGCGCGGTCATTGAAATCGCCATAACTTTAAAAGTATCTATTCGATTTTGTTGAATGAGGTATCAAACTGCGGAGAAGAAATTTGCTCATTTAATGTATATCTCAGATTTTTGGTACCGATTATATATTTTGAATTAGTCAACCTCAAAGCACCTGGTCAGGGACTTTATGTGCTAGGTGTACATGTATGTACTTGACCACTGCACACTGCTAATTTTTGCATTTTCCACTTTATACATACTTTTTAAGTCATATTTAACACTACCCCGCATTACCCTGCACCTACCCCGCACTACCCCGCACTTACCCCGCACTACCCCGCACTTACCCCGCACTTACCCCGCACTAACCCGCACTTACCCCGCACTTGCCCCGCACCCCGCAGCCCGCAGCCCGCAAATTATTCACACCCCTAATTTAATATGCGTATAGGTCATAACAGCGCACGCCTTTGAGTGCAAATGAGCTAAGCTTGTAATGGCAGACAACATGGCAGCTCTAAGTGTTCTGTTCGGCCTATTTACATGACCATGTGTCTTCATCACCATGTATTGCTATAGTCAGTGCATCCATGTTGTCCTTGCGGCTCTCTTTCAAAGAATGACCCATACATACTTGCACAGTGAGGAATACAAATGTTGAAATGGTAGGGTATTTTAAAGCTTAGCCTTAGCCCCCTCCAACTACTTTTTGTTAATATACGTATGTAGAGTTGTCATTTCATTTGGGGGCATCAGGTGGAGGCCTTCTGGCATGAGGGGAAATGCCTGCCCCCTACTCCCTCCCACTATTTACGCCACTGATTGTTTATCCATTTTTAACCCTTTTCTGACCGCCCCCCCCCCCCCCCCTGCCCCAACCTCAACCCATATTTTCCAACCCCCCTCCCCCGGTATTTCCCCCATCCATCCCACCATGTCCAAAAGTGTAAGTGTAACTATTATTCATAAAATCAAATACGCCTCACGAGCATGACGAGAATCCGAGATGCCTATTTATTACAAAACAGCCAGGAAATAATGCGAACTTACACTTCAAAATGTAAATTTATACAGTCGAGTCACGAATTCTGTAATTCATGGTAATGTCGTGGAAAACCTTACCTTTGACGCAGCCGCTCATAAATATCACACCACAGATCATCAAAACACAGGCACGTTGCCACGGCCAATGGTACCGGGAAAGACCCGTAGTATTCCTTGCCGACATCACGCTGACATTATTTGTTGGCAATTCATCACGCATTTTCAGAGATATTTAAGATTCCTGGATGAGAATGTACTCAGAACGAAGGGTGTATATCTTGTATATCCAATTGCCGGTCTTGATGATCCTTTTTCACGGCAAAATTAGTTAAAATATGTCGTTGCCTCCCATGTTATTGAGACACGTTGTATTCATTCACAGTTTGTTTGACAGCCACCACATGATCAATGACTGATTACGATGAAACAGTGTTGCCAGTCATTGTTGACGTTTGTCATCGCCCAAGTTCACACGCACTCTAAGAGATTTGGGCGTAAAATGCCCAACCTTCGGTTGAAACGTAGTAGAAAGAGGGCGATCTTCAAACATATCATTAGGGATTTTCCCTTTCAAAATTCAATAGGCTACATCATGAAAGTTACTGCCTAGCCTACACATCTTTCTACATGTACCCTTTCAATCACAGATTATGGCGTTATAAATGATCATTATGGTAAAGCTTTTTCTGTCCCCGGTTCTGTCCCTGGTCTGTGCGGGATGCGACAGCGAAAAGGAATGGGCAGGGTGGATGGTCATAAAAATGCCTTTTTGCCTGCTAAAAGCTTTGTTTCCTGTTTTTAAACCTGGTGAAAAGATATTCAGGACTTCGAGGGGCTGACATTTTCTTCGGTAGGTACCAAATATCCGTGGGGGAGGGGGGGGATATAGTTTTCTAAACCAAATATAAGTTACAAACATTTTTCTTCAGTGTTCTGAAACACATATTGGACATTGAGCTTCCGCAATAACCCTTGATACAGATTTGTGTGGCGCGGTTGTTGTTGTTTGGTGTTGGGGTTTTTAGGGGGGTGTCTGTAATAAAAAATAATCAACATCTGAGTAGGGAGGGGGGGGGGGGGTGTGATCATAAAATATGTTGACGATAAATGACATTTTTGGGACCCCCTATACAAAGAAAATGTCCTAAGGGCCCTTATAGGGTAAAATGGGGTAAGTGGGACAGTGGGGTAAGTGGGACACTGGCAATATTTTGGCCTCAATCAAGAACAAAATCTGGCAACATACCACGGAGTGTCCCACTTACCCCAACGCCATACGTTTTGCCTTCATTTCATGCCAAAACTGGGTTTACCACGCATTGGCGGATCAGAAAATGATGAAGGTTGAAACCAACCATAACGTGGGTGTCAAAGTTCATTCAATAATACTAATTTAAGGGCACCAGTTGCTGAATCTTTGATTTGTTTTCTGAGAGCAACATAAAAGATTGAAAATATGTTTGTTATCTACGATAAATAAAATGTAACTAATGAAAGTAAATCGCAAAAATGTAATGAAACAAAATTGCAAATTGATATGTAAATGAGCTAATTAATTACTTAGGTCCCACTTACCCCAACTGGATTTCGTTTGGGGTAAGTGGACACGCTTGACTGATTTTGGTTTTTTTAACACATTTGTAACATTTTAAACATAAATTATGTTGTTAATAGGTTTAAATATCAAATTATATACTACAAACAACTATTTCATGGCAAATATTTCATTGTGCACCTAAAAACACCTTTGTGCCTTAATTAGCGTTAAAAACAAGAAAAAATCGTGAAATTTGAGCGTACTATTGGAAAAACACGAAAACAACAATTTTGTATTATTTTTTTACAGAATATTATGTTAAATGCAATATTTCGGTGCTCCGTTCAATGTGAATAGCTATGAAAATGGGTTACTTGCAGGTAGAACTCCTATTCCAAGCATCCCACACACTGTCCCAGTTACCCCCGGTTGGGTATAAATTGGGGTAAGTGGGACACTTCCAATTAACACATTTTAAAATTAATATGGGTACGGTATTTGATCACGACACAGTTTAAAAGCTTCATCATGAGCCATAGATTAAATCAAAACCCAAGAGTTCTCTGAATTTTATATACTATCTTTGTTTTGAGCTGATTAAAGCTTAAGTGTCCCACTTACCCCAATTTACCATAATGTTTGATGTTACAGTTTGTTCTTCCAAATTATGGAATGACCTACTTCATGTTTCAAGTTGTTTCAAGTTTGAGTTGCATAACTTTAATGGTTCTTATTTTAAAAGCACAAGGTCATAAGAAATTTGCCCATTGAGTAGCCTATACACAACTGGCGGGTGGCAGTAATTTACCACAGTTGGCCTATAATTTCTAAATGGGACATTTCTGGCCCCTAAGATTTTACAGAAATGAGGAAAATATGGGGATTCTTCTGATATCAAAATCTCTTGATGTGAAAAACAAATCGTGGCCAAAAAAAGTGATCAGAACATACACCTTTAGGCCTGGGGGGGGGGGGGGGGGTATTTTTGAAATTCGTGCAATTTGGTGAATGCTTTTAGTCAACATTTGCCTACTGTGGCCCACAACTCAACACTATTCTGTGTACCAATCTCACCGATTTTTGGTCACATTTTGTAAGAATTTTTGTTTTCCGTTGACATTTTTTGTAAATTTGCGCCAATTAACACATTTGGCATAACAATGGGTCAATAATCATTTAATCACTACATAGTGCATAACATGGGGGGGGGGGGGGGGGGGGGGAGGGGCGGTGATTACATAGCCTCATAGGCCCCCCCCCCCCCCCCCCCCCCATGTCAAATAGCCCTACGTTGATTATCAATGTTGAAATATCGTTGAATTAACATTGTATCGGGAAGTTTGGACCAACCATAGATTTCAACCTCATATTTTCAACGTTGATTCAATGCTGAATTCTGGTCGCGTATAGTTGAAATTTGGTTCGTATATCAACCAAATTCCAACTATACGTAACCAAAATGTACTTTGTGAAGCCTTTGTTACACATTTTTATTTCTTGGCAGCCAAGGAAAGAGGGGGGGGGGGGGGGGGGGGGTGGGGGCGGGGGGGGGGGGGGGGGCGCAAGTAGCCAGGTCGGGCATTGTCTCTTTGATATTTATGTTCTTGTATACATCATGCATTTATTTGGTGAACAATCGCTTTCCTAAAGTAATGTCTGCTTAAAATTAGTGAGAACATAATGCATACAGCAACAATATACATGCCATGGTGTTATAATTAATGCATCGACTAATTCAAACAAAATAATAGGTTTATGAATAAATGGTGCAAATTAGCTCATTAGCATATTAAAGGTGCATGTTCCGATCACTTTTTTGGGGCTATAATTTTTTTTTTCACTTCAAGATATTTTGATATCAGAAGAATCCCCATATTTTTCTCATTATGTCTGAAAAATCTTAGGGGCCAGAAATGTTCCATTTAGAAATTATAGGCTAAAATGTGGTGAATTACTGCCAAAGGTGGTTAACCACCAGCCAGTTTGTGTACTACTCAATAGGCACATTTTTTTGTGACCTTGTGCTTCTAAAATAAACCGTTAGAGTTATACAACTTTGGAATGTGACTAATTTGATGATGACCTTTCATTTAAAATAGAAAACATCCAAGTTGAAATCGGGCCAGCAATCAGAATATGTACACCGTACTTTAATTTAAATTGAACAAACAAAGCACCGGTGCTAATTTTTGTACCATTGCAATTATGCTATGAGCTAATTTGTACAATTTACTCGGCTAATATATTAAGGCCAAGTAAAATATGCAAATTAGCTCCAGTCTGAATTTTGGAAACATGATTTTTACAAGTCCATTCAACAACGTTGAATCAACGTCAATATTCAACGTTACTTCAACAAAGCACAACATGTTGAAATCATGTTGTTCAACAACACAACCATATTTCAACGTTGATTCAACTATTTCCAGTATTTACGATTCAACGTTGAAATATGGTTGAGTGCCCGCTGGGTAGACCATGTTGGAGCTCTATATGCTCTTAGGCCTTGCAATCTACATGATGGCCAGCAGGGCTATTTTTTCAAATTCTCATTTAGTCATTGCAAAACTTGCCCTGCTGGTATAAATAATGAGTTGGAAATTTCAACGTGGCATTGGCATTCAGAGGTCCCTGGGATAAGTCATCGCTTCGTCATTACTAGTATTACTAGTATCCCAGCATCCCACGCAATTCGTGTACCACACAGTGAAATTTGCGTTTGCCCAATTTGGGATTGGTCAGGAAAAGTTTTGGTACATTGCATTCTGGGAAACTGAAGACGTGTCGATTGTAACCCTTCAAGTTGGTGAAAATCTATCACTAGTTTTACCAAATTGTATGTCCTTGTTTTAATTCAGATTGTCATATTTATTAAATGTACTCAGCTTTTAGAATAAATTTTCATCTTAGGTCACTATCTTATACAAAAACAAACATTTTAGAATGAAAAGAATCATCTTATTTACTATTTATCAGTACGCTAAAGAGTTCATTTTGTGAAAATAGAAAGATGGCCGACGTCAGTCGGGAGGAAAAGCTAGCTGCGGCTCGCAAAAAGGTTGGTAAATCTCATTTCTGAAACTTATTCCCAGTAACAAATCGTACGTATGATACTATATGCTATTATGTACACGTGAGCTAGCGCCTATTCGGTATAAGCTTTGAAATACGGTGAAAATCATGCTCAGTATTGGACATCCTGTAGAAAGATCAAAATTCGTAAGACACGCATTTTTCTGTACGACAGCAGTTTTTCAAAAGAATTGGCTGGCCAGGCTGGGACATCTATACAGATTGCCAGCAGAGGGAACCCCAGTGCATCAAGCTCTCACATAACTTAATAGAAAAATAAGACGACCAATAGGGAGGCCAAACAAGGCCAACAATAAAACATGGGTAGGCCTAGCCTAGCAATATCAATATGCCCTAGCTAGGGATGTTCATATCATTGACTATAGAGGGCGACATATTTGACCAAAATATGTAGAAAACTCATGTTTACCTCTTTTAAATTCAGCGGAAAAGTACGAAACTGCTGGGATGTATTCACTTAGCCTATGTATAAATAACACCACACAAGCAACTAGACATCATGAAACTTTAAACCCTTAATTTACCTAAAATGGTTTTAAAATGTGCATGACTTAAACTACTTTTGGTTATAACTTTTTTATTATTCAGCCTGCAGACAAGGTTGAACCATCATTTTATATTGTAAAGTACTTTGTTTCCATGTATTCCATTTTCAAAGAGATAATTTTATTTTCAAAATTTTATGAACATGCCTACCCTAGCTAGCTACGAAAACAAGCATTCCACTCCGGCCAGCAGGGCCAGGACCTGCACCAGGCATAATTAGTAGGTTGGCCCGGAATGACTTCACATGCCGTTTGCTAAGGGGTCGTCCAAAATTATCGCCAATTTTCACTTACGTACAGAGCGTAGGCCTACGTAACTTTTTACCCCCCTCCCCCCCTCGAGTTACGTACGCAATAAATGGCGACATTTTCATGGCTTGATATACCCTCATGTTTGATTAAAAACCATTGTATTAAAGACGAATTGCCGTATACAACATAAGAATTTGTACGATACACAATTATAGAGTAAAATGAACTTCTTTGATCATATTTATTGTATATCTCTGGTGTTGATTTAATGATTCTGCTGTTCTTTCTTTGGTAAAAATTATAATTTTCTTTGATAAATAATTATATAAAGATATTTTGAAACAAATGGCTCATGTATTAAATACTTTTAAATACAGAAATGATAAACAACAACACTAGGAACTTGAGCCATGGATTGTTTTAAAATCACAGAAGCAATATTGTTTCGTCGTGTACATGAAACAATGTTGTCAGTGGCGTAGTTAGGTAGGCCTATTTCATATTGGGGGGACTGGGAGGGCAGAAATGAAAGTGAACCGACAAGATTATTGTGACAAATTTATTTTTCGCGTAGGGCATGAACATTTTCGACATTTCCCTAATTTTTGCTATGGTTCATTTTGGCTCTAAACAAGCTTATACTAAAAAATATTGCATTTTGGAGACACATGTGCGCGCAGCGCACGAAAAATGTTCATATGTGTACTTTTGACCATCATAATAATAAATGATTCCTCTTGGCAAATGAACCGACAGTGCCAATCTCAACCAACACGACAGTCGGGGCGATTGCCCCTTGCCCCCCTCCCCTCCCCTCTAGCTACGCCACTGATTTCTGTTCATGGCAAAGTAAGTAAATCATAGTCTTGGTTTCGACTTATTATATTAAGCTTTAGTTTGTATGCTTAGGACGACCTTTTGCGGCCTTGTGGTACAAAATGTCCAAAGCGTCGCGCCACCTATTTTCGAAGCTCCCAGCTGGTTGCGGTCAACGTTGTCGAGTTAGGATTTACTATAGAACAATGAATGATAAGATAGCTATCGCTATCCCTTTTCCAGAATGTTTTCTACTGTATAATTATTTTACTCCTACTATTTCTATTAAAAAAAAAAAATCTATTTTATTATTTTATTATTGATATTCTATTATTTTGTGCTTTAAAAAAAAATCCTGCCTCTCAAGATCGCCATTTAAGTTACATACGGTTGGGGTATATTTCGACCCCCTCCCCCCTGTTACGTACGCTTTGTACGTAACTGAAAATGGCGAAAATTATGGACGACCCCTAAGTAATGTAAACAGCAGTCACTTTCATGCGATCCGAGGAACGATCTTGCATGTCTTGTATATGGTTGTTGAGTCATGTGAGTAGAGCGTCAGCGTACAAACTGATATGTTACGTTTTGCTTTGTTGTCCAACAGCAAATGTAAATGTACTGTCAATGACAAAAATACCCGGATGACCGGGGCGACCAGGGTTCACGCTAACACTGCGTCATGGCGTCATAGATGCCAATTTTTTTTTATCAGGACGCAATAAAATGAAAATGTCCCAGGTGTTACCAGTGTCCAAATTAAGTGGTAATCCGGTCGTCCTGACGACCAGATTTGCTGCCGGACGACCAAGAATTTCGGCCATGGTAATCTGTGGGACGACCAGTTTTTTTTAAAGTCCTGTACTGTATTTGAAACAACTTCTTTACTTACAGTAATTCCTCTTCAAAATGTGATTAAACTGCACGTAAATTCACAGTTTCCTACCACTTTATCCACAATTTTAAAAATAAAACTACTCAACAAAGTATTGAAATTTGAAAAGCTTACGAATAACGATCTCTAGTAAATTCATGTTGTTGTGTCGCACTCGTAAAGAGTCGTAGTATTTTCTCAATCAATTTCATCTGACCGGCTGACCCACCTCGATCCCACATACCTAGTTCAGTTTAATATACTAGTGTATTGGTTTCATATAGAATCGTGCCTTTTTATTGCGCTATATTGGCAAGGGCCGCATGGCTTACCGCGTGATGAACGTTGCTGTATAGCAAAATACACGTGTTTGGAACTGAGCATTCTAGAACCGTGGTTCTATCATTACATCATCCTTTGCTTTACCACGTGCGTGTTAGAATTACTTTGCCGACGGGCTGGCTTTGCACACATTGTTTACAATGTCGCAGCAACTTTCGCTGACAACTTTCTTCAATAGGGGCGGGGGTAGGGGATCAAATGCGGGTGGGGATGGCAGAAATTTCCAGAAATCTGCATATTTAATGGTCAAATTACGGATTACCAAAAATTTTGGCGGATTACCAGTTTTCATGACATTGGTAATCCGTAGGATTACCAGATTTTTTTCCTTAATTTGGACACTGGGTGTTATTGATTTTGGCTCGGACGCCATGGCTTGAGGCTATTCAACTTATTATAAATACGATCACAAATTCACGATGCATCGCAGTTGCAAATATCTGAAATTACAACAAAATTTGCTAAGCTTAATCGTCAAAAATGTCTCCAACATGCCCAAATACTTCTCATTTGCGCAGTGTTTTAGTATTAAAACAAATCAGTGCATACACACAGCGACGTTTACATGGGATGTGTAGTTGTAATCAACCAAACTTGCACGATATCAACCATTTTCGTTAAACTCTTAACCTATATGAATACCCATCGTAAAAGCCTATCTCACTATATGTTACATCTCTAATCAATTTACCTATCATGTTCCACTTTCAGTTGCAACGTTTCCAACAGAAAAAAACTCCAGCCAACTCTCCAGCCCCCTCAACGCCTAATGTGAAGAAGAGCGGTGGTGACAAGTCAGCTAAGAATTCCAATAAGAAAAGAAGCACCCCTTCACTAGCCCAGAATGCAACCCCAAATAAAACTAGAGCCAGTCCTTCTAACGATGCTAACAGTCAACCTTATGTTAATAGTAATGTGGTAAGAAATCATCCCAAATCATTTTAAAATTAAAATATTTGTAGATAAGGATGTTTCAAAACTCGAATTATTCATTGTTAATTATTATAATTGGTGCAAGCATTTTTCGTAAAGAGCGTTCTGAATATACACTCATAACAATGATTACTGAAAGGAGTTCAAACCAAGAGAATTTGAAATGTAATACATGAAGGCTGTTTCTAAATGTACAGATTGCACTAAACTACCTTCATTTTGTAGGAGAATCTCATAGATATGTGACAGGTGCTGTAGTTAATGTCACTGTTATATTTTATACCATGTATGCTATAAGACAGCCAGGTACGTATTCTACAGGACTTGGTAAAGAGAACAAATTGTAATGTACACCAGTAGATTTTACTATAGTAGACAAACTAATTTACATGCATTCCTGCAGCTCATTTGCAGCCATTGACGGGGGCATCTCACTTGAAATTGCCCAAAGTGTTGCACACTTTAGCGGAAATTGTACACTGTATTTTGAAACTTAAAACAAAAGAGTGAATAGACCTTTCATGCAATCTACAATACAAGAATCATTTATTTCTCCACATAATTGAATACTAACACTACAAATTCTAGTAGTGGCCTAATCAACCCCAACCAATACTTGGCTCATTGAATTTGCCTATATGGTATCACATATTTTATGAATACGAGTAATAACCTTATTATTTTAGATTTAAGTAGTGCCTTTACACAGTTTAAAAGTGCTGTTACGATCAATATTAACTTCCACTGATGAATAATAAGAATCTGGCTTTATTTCAGCTTGCTCTTTTCTTTGTGTAAAGCATAATTATCCGTGGATGTAAGGATCTACTTTCTACCTTAATGAAGCTGTTGAAATCTATAAATATCAATACTTTTTTTGATGTTCTATATTGTTATTTCAGCCCCCAAGTAAACAAGCTAGAACTACCCCTGCAACAGAAGTCAATCATGTTGCATACCAAAACCAGGTAAGCTAAAACAATAGGCTTATATTGTAACTTTAAATTAGTTATCATTTGTTGTTTACTTCTAAATGTTCACAATATTAAACATGTGTAAATGCTCAAACTGTTGTAATGTTATTACACAATATATCTGAGAATTACATTTGTGAAGTAAGATTACCCATAAATGTCAGTCACTTCTGCCATTAACTTGTTCAAATTAAATCACAGGATAACATTGAATTTGCTAAAAATTGCGATAACTAATTGAGGACTTGAATTTGATCTTGTTTATTCAGGGAACGCCTATTCATCAGACTCCAACATCATCATTGGGATCAGGAAATAGGTAGGTGTCTACATATGGATACATACAGGGTTATAGCTAGGCCCGGCGCTGGGCCCGGAATTGGGCACTCTAAAAAAATAAAAATAAAATTATTTTTTACAATTTGTGGATAAAATCATTAAACTGCCTCATAAAACAAGAAATTATGTGGCAGGAACCCTCAAAGTGCATTAAAAAAGCCTAAAAACATCCCGGCCCCTGAGCCGCGAGAATTATGCAACCAAATAGCGAAATATTGAGCCCAAATAGCGAAATATTACGCCCGGCACTCAAAATGCTCTGGCTACAACCCTGGATACATAGAGGATTTAGAATTTTGTAAATAATTTAATAACGCATGCATTAACTAGTGTTATGAATTGTATTTAAGCGGACATTGTAGATGCTGGGTATCCGTCCATCAGTTAAATTGGTACAACATTGGTACAGCATCTGAAAATTCAAATACATACAAATATACATAATAATGGAACAATTTATGAACCCAGGAGAAATTGCTTTCAAGAAGGGAAGTCAGGTAGAGAGGTCAAGAAAAGAATTTTGCCCACAATTTCAGAGACCATAGTCAGGAGCTTTTGGGTTTAGGCGTATATATTAACAATCTTTAACTAAGGAAGATTAACTGGTGT
The DNA here is from genome assembly GCA_035610835.1 of Ophiura sarsii. Taxonomy (NCBI): domain Eukaryota; kingdom Metazoa; phylum Echinodermata; class Ophiuroidea; order Amphilepidida; family Ophiuridae; genus Ophiura; species Ophiura sarsii. The sequence goes on from CM069453.1 coordinate 18,909,006, forward strand.
ATGTACCGTCTCTGTTCTTACAGGCCATTATCATCAACCGAGAGTTTAAGGCAGTTATCTAGACAGCTAAATGGAATGGTATCAGAGGTCAGTAACGATAAACCAAAATCAATCAATGTTGACTAGTTAACCTAGAGTGTCTTTGGAACATTTGACACAGCTCAAGCTGTTAGTAAATATTTGAAATATTCAAACATGTGAAACATATTTAAACTTGAATGGCATTGAATCCAATCACAGCCTACACATGCTATGTCACAAATCACCAACGGCTTATACTCTTCCTTGCCAGTTTCTGAAGCATGACCTTTCTTGGAGTGTTTCAGGGATCTTCTAAATACTTGAATCCTATAATCTTACCCTTATCGTTACCCAGAGGTCGATATTTAGTATGATTTTCTCTGCAATAGTGATCATATATCAATATATACATTGAACAATGTTGTTTCTAGAATTACAATTTAATGTCAGTTTATATATAGCGCTCTTCTAATCATGCTCAAAGCGCGTACATTTAATCTTTTGCATCTATAGGATACATCAGAATAAGTTCGCTTCACTTAGGTTGCTGCATATCATACAAATACTGATAATTGCACTCATTCCTATCAGACACATAGATTGGGATTATCCCCAAACAGCTACCCGTATTAAAACCTGGGTGGAGAGAGAGGCAAGTACGGTAAAGTGTCTTGCCCAAGGACACAACATGTTGGCCGCAGTGACTCAAACTCACAACCTTCCGATTATGAGTGCAGTGCTCATTCCACTGGACCATAATTATGATTGATTTCAAAGCTCACAACTTGAGAATGCCTGTCTTTCTTTCCTCTGCTTATCAGCTAGATTCCAGTGTAGCACAATGAGCTAGATAAAGGTAGAGCACCCTGCTCGCGAAGAAAGTGAAGCCAATCCACAAGCCATGACGTCATCAACTATGTCATCTGCTTTGCTCTAAAACCAGAGATAATTTCATGAAAACTTTATTGTTTTACAAAATTGGTCACACAAGTAGGGTAGATACATCTTCATCTTCTATGAACATATTTTGGCTGAGGACCCCACATCAATTTACACGAAAAAGGGCTGAATTTCTTGGTCGTTTGAGTGCCGTCAGTTCTCAATTTTGTTTATTTACATGTCGTGTTGCTGCTCTGTTAGCAAATCCACTATATTCAGTTAATTCGTTCATGACCAGTAGCTAATTTTGGTGTGCAATGTCGGGCCCCAAGCCAGCTTCATGCACACCAATTGTGGCAACAGGCTCCTGAAATAATTTACTGGTTTCAATTATTTGCTGTCTTTTATTTTGCACAGATATCGTATGTAGCTTAAACTAAGTAATTTATATATCTAAAATAAAAGCTAAAAGATATTTCTACATTTCTGATCTATAGCCATTTCAATTTACCATATTTTTGAACAATTTGGCGTTTGTCTGTATTTTGACCTAATTTGAGCGCGATATTCAGGGTTGTATTGTAAATGGGCAGGCAATCGGCGCTCTACCTTTATCTAGCTTGTTGATGTAGCCTTAGTGTAAGATTTGCATCAAATTCCTTTCATATATTGAGTCTATTTTACTTCAAAATAAAGTGTTGATACCTATTTTACACTGGGTTTTGGCAAGCAAATAAATGAGCCATGTGAAATTGCACACATCATTTGCCACAGTAGGACTTGAACCCACAACCCCATGCTTTGTCTACTGCACCACACAAGTCGCTTGGATATCTTATGAACCAAGCTTTCTGCTGTCTGTCACAGAATGTAATATGAGCTTGTAGTAATAATCCAATTGAGAGATCTTTATTATAGAATGGTTTTAGATGTGAGCATATGTTGATACTAGTATGGTGATTTTTGTAAATAACATGCCTTGTAGCTAATAATTAGGCCTTGGATGGTTTTCATGCAAATAATCCATAACAAGTGAAGGATTTAAATGAGTAAACCATTGGGTAATTTACTTGGATAGCTTTCATCAGATGTGGTTTTTCTCAGGATCCATGTAAACAAGCGTATTTATATAAATGTGACTTATTAATTCTCCTGTAGGCATCAATAGTTAATGGGAATGGTAATGAAGCTGTGTCTGCATCAAACTCTGCTGCTGGTTTTAGACATTTAGAGGTAGGCTTATGCCGTGTGAAGTACTAATACTAACTGGGCTACTAACAAATTAGTTTTAGCAAATAGTGTCCTGATATTATGATTGTGCTGTTGCATGGTTGTTTTCCCTTGTAAAGGGTTTAAGATAGAACTAACCAATTTGTGTTGTCTGGATGTGGTTTTATTAAACCATGAAAGAGAATTTGTATTATCACTTGTAAAGTTATTTAGGTTCAACTAACTGATTTGTGAGTGTCCATTTGTATGTATGGTAATCAAGATTTCTTGACTTGCAATCCCTCGTTTGAAACTAACAAATTAATTGCACAGCTAACAATTTCCCTGCACTTATTTTGGTAGTGTCGTGTTATGGCCCTCTACTTTTCTATAGAATATTATATAGTGCTTATAAATCCCTTTTCTATTGATGGCAGTGGTGGTGTCAATTCGTCCATTTCAAGAAACCCTGACCATAAGATCAATTTAAAATCCTTTTATTCTCCTTTTATATTCCTGGTCAAAATGTCAACTAGTTGAGACAATATAGTCTTGTATGAGAATATTGACCTTCATTGAAGTCTGTCCTACTGGTAGAATTTAAACATAGGATATATTTAGATCTCACTTGGTTTGTCATCTGTTAGCATCAAATGAGAAACGTTTGTATTATATGTTGGTACAATTAGGGCATTTCAGAAAGCTTTGCATGATTTGCATGCGCCATGCATCTGTTGTATAATAACCCTAGTGCAAGTAATCTCAAATGCAACTCATTCGTAATCATTATCTTATGTATTACTCTTACAAAATTGCCCGGGCTCTTTTCATTCAAATTCAAATATCAAATACATTTCACCATTTGTTGTATATGTTACGTTGATTTTGTTATTTATTTAATTTACATTTGCATGCAACTGAATTTGCCTTCACTGTGTATTAATGATATTCATAATACATATTTAATGTAATACAGCAACGCTAACCCTGTAGAGATTGTTTTAGGAAAAAACTATCAATGAAACAAACAGGGTAAAAAGAGGGAAATCAGAGCTTTGCTGGTGCTGGGATATCGGTTTGGGAGACCGAGTCAATTGTTTCTATGCCAAGAGAGTAGTATTATGAAAATGTCATGTATTACCTTTAGCCTGTCATGATTGTCTAATGAGGTACACTGCAGAAATGGGGCTACCAGTAAAGCGTTGTCCCTGTACTGGGACAATCAAGCAAATCAAACAGTTTGCTATGCCCAGGTATGAATAACTTTATTTATTATATTATGTGCGTGGACATATAAAAATAGTAACCACCTCATTAACCTCGACCCTATTTGTAACCAACAAATAACAATGTGTACAGTACAGCCCTATACCACATACCAGACAAGAGCCAAGGACCCTCTACCACTCACCAACCACACAGTGGGTTAATGACATTGACTTGTAAATAAACTAAGATCAGACAAGAGTCAAGGACCTACAACACACCATGCTTTAACTGTGGTGTGTAGTTCTGTGTGGTGTAGTTTTGTAAGGGTTAACATATTAACTCATTATTTTTCTTTGTTTTTCAGACTCGTAATCAAGAATTAGCTGCTAATGTTGACCATCATGTTCAAGCCAATAGACAACTTACTCTGCAATTACAGCAAATGGTAAATAATACTTATAATTTAATGTAATTAATGTATTTAATTCAAACAAATCTTTCTTAATGCACAAGCAACAAAAAAAGAAACAAACTGTAATACGGGCAAACACACCTTTAGGTGGGGTCGGTCAGGTGTTTTTTGTGGGTTTATTTCACTGAAAATGTTGGAAATCTTTCGACAATTTGAAATAATCAACAACAAAAAACTTCAAAAATTCTCAACCATTTTCCAAAAACTTTTCAAGAAATATCTCAAATTCAAAAACTAAATGGGTCAGTTGGGCCTATCAAACAGGTTTCTTTTGCCTAATGGATTTTAATAAAGATGACAGTGACAATGATGAGAGACTGATGACCAGCACATATCCAGGATGGATCCGAGTGTTGTGGATCCAGGTGTGAGGGGGGAGGAAGACTGGAAGAGCGCTAGTCACATACTCGCTATATTCTGCTGAAATCATATGCAAATTAATCTAGGTTTGTTGACATTTAGCCTCTGTGTTGATCATGGGTCTATCCATAGACTAGCATATTATAAGATGATTCCATGCATAGTATTATGTGTGTAGGCAGGTAATGTGTCTGTTTAAATCATGTATTGGATTACCTTGAATGATATATATTTGTTTTCATTACATTTGTGTAATAATTCCAGCTGTCACATTTCAGTGTAAATTTATAACAATTTTGTAAGTGAGACTATTTGATTTCAGAAAATAGTCTGTTCATAATATTTCACCAATGGTAGATAGATAACTGGTATGGAGGCTGCTTTTGCATTGCCAATTCGAAAAATACACCCCAAAATTTCAGACTACTTGGCTTATATTTTATTAGCAAAATTGCACTATTTCTCTAATTTGAACAAATAATTGAAGAAATACAGACACAGCTATGTTCTAATCCTGCCTAAACCTCCTTGTTTATCATTATCTGATGTAAATGAGGAATTTATATGCAGATTTTGCTACTTGATTTCAGCAAATATTGTGTTAATGTTTATTACTATCTGATCATAATGTAGAGATTGGATGCTATTTTATTTTATTACATTTTAACTATTTAATCACCTGTATAGCCAATATTTTCACTGACAGCTAGTGTGTGATGTATTATATCATTGGAATAAAACCACTGCAAAATAACATCCCTTACTTCAATACTGTACATGTTGTGAGCATCTGTTGGTTAGATTGGGTGCAAGCCTTAAAATGACTGGCTATTATGCAAATTACCAACAATTAATCCTGATTTATTCTATTTTTGGCTTTGGTAACAATAATACAAAAAAACCTGAAAAACATAATATAAATTCTATATGTTGCAATGGTTACTCTGTGTACCAGTAGTGCAATTTTAAGTTTAAACATTTTAATTAAAAGCATATACCGTATTATCCCTATTAAGCGCCTAGGGCTCTTAGCAAAGTCATTTAGGATGGGCGCTTATTAAGTTACTTTTTTTAAGTCGTTTATCGTGGAAACTGTCAAATTGTTTCCGAATTTTGATGCACATTTTTGGTGGAAAATGTGCACAGCCCGCTGATACGTGGATCATCGGGACTTTAGGATGCTACTTTCATGCTTTATTTTGAGCTGCAGTGGCTAAAAAGATGGGCGCTTATGAGGTGGTACTTTTTGGTAGTCATTGGGGAAAAGAGTGGTGGGCGCTTATAAGGGCATGGGCGCTTAATAGGGATAATACGGTATGTCCAATAATATAGCATGTGTAATTTCCGTACAACGTGGACCATTAACTGTGATGCATAGAGTTGTTTATTTGCCACATTTTTTTCTTATGAAAACATGGTGGGGTGGGGGTGGGGGGGGGGGGGGTAGTAAAAGGGGACATAATGTTTGTTTAAGATTCTCATTCAGTATTAATGTAATGCATAATAACAGTACTGAATGAAGATTCCATCTTTGCTTACCAACATTCAGGGACACGCCATTTTGATGAAAAATTAAGAACCACCAGTAAGCTGTTAAATTCAGGAGATAGGCCTACTTTGTGGTCCAAGGCTAATACCCCCTTATACATAGGGGTAGGAAAAAAATAAGATTGCATCTTTTTCCACCTATGTGTTACATAGGGACACATAGGGGTAGGAAAAAAATGCACACCCCCTACTTACATAGCATGAAATTGACATATTTATTTCAATTTGTTTTCATAATTCCTTACAGCAAGCGCAATGCAAAAGATTACAGGAACAAATGGAAAAGGTGAGCGGATTGAAAGGAATCTTTTAGGAAGACAAATTTGAAAAATAAAAAAGGAATTTTTCAATTTTTATTGACTACCAAGGTTCCTAAAATATATAATTTAGTATATGAGATTGTGAATTAAAAATAATAATTACTATCTTTTGATTTGCTCTGTAGTTTTGTCTTTCATTTTTCTGGCACAATGTATATTGTGACTACATACACATTAGGCCAAGAAAAATAATAAGTTGTGTTACCCTCAAGTGCCAAAAATTTAAAATTGGGTCAGTCGGTCGGAAATCCCTTTTTTTCTTCAATTTTTTTTCATTTTTTTTTCTTCCAATTTTTCTTCTTTTTTTTTGCCTGAAAAATATGGTTTATGTTAAGACAAAATTGATATAGGCCCATATGTCAATTTAACTAATGTTTCTAGTGTGACGATAGTATAGAATATTACCGCAGATCGAAAATATCGCCAAGTCAATATGCGAAGTGGTGAGGGGGGAACTAGCGTATGCCTAATTACTTTTAACGATTTGCTATCGTTGGATATTGGGTTTTTTCACAACTCTTGCCGATTTTCATTTATAAAAATCACTTTGCCGAATTTTTCTTTTTCTCAAATCATTACGGAGGATTTAATGTCAATTATATCGACATCCCAAAGTTGATATCGACATGTTGGGATAATAGCCGATATCGACATAATGTCGACATCGTCCATGTCGATGACAGCTCTAAGAAATAGTAACATTTAGACACTTTGAATAAAATATAAAAATCTAAAAAAAATTATTAAAAAAATGCGACCCTAGTTTTTAAGATTTTAGGGTCGGTCGCTGAGGGCAACACAACTTAATATTTTTCTCGGCCTTACTCATTGCATTTAATGCCATTCTATTTTGTAATAAAACCAGATGTTCTGTATCTATTTTGACAGGAGAGAAGAGAAATAGATATCCGATGCAACAGAGAGCAGGGTGCATTGAAAGAGCAGTTACAAGTTCACATACAAACTATTGGTATATTAGTCTCAGAGAAATCTGATTTACAAAGTGCAGTGTCGCAGACCAGGTCTAGTTTCAAACAGAAATCAGGTAAGTAGAGTGCATTTTACACACGCGGTAGGCTAGCATAATGACATCAATTATTATCAATTAAACCATAAGGAGTTTTAATGGCCAACTCCAGATATTCCACCAACTATTCGCACATGGGACTATAATACTCTGTCATCTCAGATTAGGGAACAGTGGGGGCAGATCAGTGCATACTCTAGTGATAGCATCATAATATCACACATGGTGGTATTTTTACCTGTGAGGTCAAAGAGGGATGTTGGTTGGGCATATAAATGCTGTTGTCCATGACTGCATTTCTGTGCATTGTTACCTGTGAGGTCAAAGAGGGATGTTGGTTGGGCATATAAATGCTGTTGTCCATGACTGCATTTCTGTGCATTGTTACCTGTGAGGTCAAAGAGGGATGTTGATTGTACATAGAAATGCTGTTGTCTATGACTGCATTTCTGTGCATTGTTACCTGTGAGGTCAAAGAGGGATGTTGATTGTACATAGAAATGCTGTTGTCTATGACTGCATTTCTGTGCATTGTTACCTGTGAGGTCAAAGAGGGATGTTGATTGTACATAGAAATGCTGTTGTCTATGACTGCATTTCTGTGCATTGTTACCTGTGAGGTCAAAGAGGGATGTTGATTGTACATAGAAATGCTGTTGTCTATGACTGCATTATTCACTTCAGGAAATTGGTGATATGTTTTCAGGCCTTTTTTTCCTTACCCATCACATCCATTTGACCATGACCCTCCATCAGATGTTGCTAGATGAATGTGAATAATTCACATGCAAAAGAGGGACTTGTTATAATGCTCCTGTTGCTGCTGCTGGAAAACCAATTAGTCAATAAAGTTTGTTTTCTTCCATGAAAGTAAATAAACAGCAGGAAATATTTCATTTATCTATCACTGACCAATGTTTTGCATACTTGTTTGATTTTACAGATGAATCTGATAAACTGTTAAGTAGATTACAGGCATCCAGACAAAGGGTAGCAGAATTAGAAAGAAATCTATCCAGTGCGTCATCATCAAGTCAACAATATGAAAAAGTAAGTGAATGTTAGGGGATAAGGTCAATCATAGAATTTAGCCATATTTTGATACCTGTACTGATAATTCAGATACTAAAAGTGGAAATTTGCACGGTACATTTATTTTTGCGCTTAAGTGAGAAAGCACGAGAATAAAAATGCACGAATATATTCATTTTGTATGTAGGTATGTTTAAGAAAGCTCAAAATCACGAAAACAAACAAACAAATGCAATAGTTCAAAATGTGCGAAGCGCGAAAAATTACACGCACAAACATTTCCACTTTTATAGTATTTGAATGTGTAGTGGTGAGTAATTTGATATTTTGCTCTCAAAAGAGCAGACAATTTTTCTTTTTATTAACTAGCCAGTTCATGTTCTTCTGCTGTTGATGAAAAGAGAACATTTATACTTAATTAAAAGCAGTAGGTTTGACACGATGTTTGCAATTTCGTAGTGTGTCATAAGTGTATCATTAGTAGTTGGATTTGACTAGATTTGAGGCCCTGTTATCATTATGATATTCTAATTGAATTTGTACAATTTACATAATGCAAATATAGATTTGCAGACCACATCATGTTATCCTATCTGTCAAAATGGATGCTAAACGCATTCCATAGCGTTTCAATGAGTTTCTAGATATATGCGGACATTTTCATGCTTTCGAAATGAAGTATGATTGATAATGAGTTCAACAACTCCCCCATAACAGTAACAAAGCGTTGTTGATTTGAGATAAACCCACTGTTCATATGCAAATTACTAGGATAGCGAACCTTATTTGGAAACCGCAAAATTGTAAACAAACAAAAAATGTTCGCAAAAATTTGTTAATTTTTTCGGCGTATAAATGCATTTCGCCATGCAATCCTTAAAGTTAGCAAATAGCTTTATATACCGAAATGTAGCTATACCCCTGAGGAAAATATTCTTGCCGAGGGCCATATGTAAAGGTTCACTTCTAAAGCCACAATTTTAGCCGAACCGTCGCTACCTGACCACAAGAGAATCGCCAATTTTGCATCATCGCGGCGAAATGTGTTCCCTTTGATCTCCAGGACCGTATCACTATTGAAACGGAGGGGTGTGTTTTGATTTTATACAAATATTCTATAAACATGTATCAAAATGTGTTGTGTAAATTAAACGCATTCTTGATTTAATTTTTCCCTGAATGTTAAAGGTGGTGTGTGAATAAAATGCTATTTACAAAATATTTTTAATTTCACAATTACTTGCGAAATAATTTGTCTTCTCTCATGTTTACCTTTTGTAACCCAGCCCATTCTGAAGTTCGATCGCCCATTTACGGGGAACGGACGATGTCCAAATAAGGGCCTAATTATAATAAATGCAAACTTTTTTTTCTCGATTTTTAAAGAGCAGCTATTTTTTTATGTCAAATTAAGCCTATTAAAACAAGTTTTGTACTTGTTTTCATTAATTATACAAAACGATATTCACATTTGAATGATGTAAATATGTCTGGTCGTTGTTGAACGGGGTTCAACAAGGTCATCGTCGTTGTTTATCTTGAATCGACAACGGTAAGACGAGTTTATTTTGCGAGGGCAGCTAAAGCTGCCCTCGCAAAATAAACCCGTCTTACCATTGTCGATTCAAGATAAACAACTCCGAAACCTTATTGAACCCCTAAATCAGATACCCCTTGTTGTTTTGAATAACATTGTCATTGTAATTTTATTTTCTGTTTATTTTTTCAGACTAGCAAAAGCCTTGATAAGGAGAGAGATACACTCAAATTAGAAATATATAATTTAAAGTAAGTTTAGGAATAAAGAAATTATAAACCACATTTAAATAATGGGCTAATAATAATATTAAGGTAAAACAAACATTATGGCCCATATTCGCGTACATATTTAAACACGGTTTTAAGCTAAACATGCATTTAACTTTGACTTTAATCACATCGTTTAACTAAACGCAATTTTCAAAAAATATGTCTAACTTAAACAAGCGTCTAACTCGCTGAAAAGTGTAACTTTAAACATGATTTTATTTAGCGACAGTTTTAGCATAAAATCGCGTTTAGTACGAGAATACGGCCCTATATAATTTGATATGATATTCGTAATGTATAGTGTTTTTTTTTGTGATCAATATCATGGTAAACATTAATTTGATGTATGGTATTATTGCCTGTGTTTGTTCTTTTTCCTATTTGTTTCTTTTGCTTGAATTAAATATTTTTCCTTATTAGTGAGAGCAAAATATAAAAGATTTATAATAAATTCTTATCTTAATTTATTCACCATTTTCTTATAGAAAATCAAGAGAAGAATTAACCCAGCAGAATTCTGAATTATCTCACCAACTCAAGGCAAAGGTAAGTAGGTTTATAACGTCAAACCTTAACTTAACATTTTATATAAGTTTATATTATTAACATTAACTTGTTATAGAATAAAGAATAAAGATGCTATAGTTTAAATCAGTTCCAAATTGCAGTAGGTAATTTAACTACTCAGTTTTTATCTCTCCGCGCACAAAGTATTCCAAGTGTACGCGCGAGATTATGGCCACACGCACACACAGTTTTGGACGCACACACGCTTCAGGAATATGATGCACCAAACTATAGTACCTCACTTAGTTTTGCTAGAGTAGAGTAAATGTGACCCATCACATCGAAATGGATATGTTGGAGGCAAGATCCCAATTTGAGTTATAGTTTGGATATTGGTCTCTATCCCAAAACTGTTTGCTGACATCTTTTCGACTCTAGGGTTGATGAAATACACTAATGTAAAATTCACACCAAAATTCCTTGAGTCTGACCAATCCATTTGTTGTTGAGATATTGTTAAACCCTAACATCAATTTTGTTTAAAAATTTAAGTTTACTCAATATCAAATTTGTAAATGATCCTGCAGTACTGTGTTATCCTAGTTTGGTCACAGACATTCTTTCACTTCATATCTCTCTGTAGTCCTCAGAAGCTGGCAACTTAGAACATTCCCACGCAGAGTTAAGAGAACGATTAAACATGGCTGAATTGAGGGTACAACAACTTGCATCTAGTCAAGGCAATCAACAAAACTTACAGCAAGTGATGCAACAAATGCATGAAGATAAAGCAGGATTAGAGAGCAAGGTAGCACAGGTAAGTGGAAACACTGAGCTAAAAAATAGTGTTTTGTTGTTGTTTGCAGAGCTGCGTCCAGATGCATGAAATGCATGAACAACTGTACATGCATGCGTATGATGATTTCATGATCAGGACACGCGGTCAAAAGTGTCCGGTACGCACTTTCATGTTTATGCTCGTCCTCCCCGCACGCACGCATTGTTGGAATTATGTCCATTGAATTATGAAGCTGACTATAGCTTCCTCATTGGTACCCCATTTGTTGCATGCAATGTTTAAATTAATATGCCTGATATATTACTACTACTGAATAACTTTGATAAAGTATTCTCATGTCAAGGTTTAGTTTATTTACATACACTTTATCATGATAATATAATAAACCCATTGTATGATACTTTGCCTTGCAGTATACTCAATCATTCCAACAATTAACAGCAGAAAGAGAACAGTTAGCTCAACAATATCAGCAGCATATGGCACATATGCAGCAACAGCTACAGCAGGTAGCAACACAGGTAGGTCAAACAGATAGGATGTCTTTATTAATTGATCCATGGGATGCTAAAATAACAGAACACTGATTATTCACTTGGACTTTTCAGACATATTATGGGATGCAGCCCATCAAGGGGGGACTTTGCAGCTGTGTGTTTGTCAAGATAAAGATGAAAATAGACAGAAAAAAATACAGAAAAAATAAGAATTTAGGAGTCATTTTCAATCGTAAAATCTGAATGCCTTGGAAATCTTGATAAATTTGGTGTCATTTTAAACCTTAGAATATGCTCTGAGAACACACATAATAAACTCAAAATTGACTTCACCTGCAAAGTCTCCATTTTTGATGTGCTGCATCACATATATTTTGCATCTACAATCAACATTCATTTCCTGCATATTACTACTTATTCCATTCTTCCTACATTGTCAAGTATTGTACCAATTTAAAGATAAATAAAGACAACTTAAAAAGATTTTCAGGCTACCAACATTTTGGAACAGGTTGTCAATAGGACAACAAGATTACTGTGGTATAATTGAGAGTTTACAAGGTGGAATAGGCCTACCATTGGGAAGCTCTCTGTTGTTTAAAATAGGTAGAATTGGGACTTTTAAATTTACAATGTTTGTTTTATATTACAGTTAAATGGTGTAGTGCAGGAGAGAGATCAATTATCAGCTAAACATGAAGAGCTACAGAATACAATTACACAACTTAAGAATGCCAAAGGTGAGAAACCACCCCTGAATTTATATAGCTATATTTGATAAACAATTATTATATGTTGTATGTTCAGAAAAAGTGTATTTGTGACCTGCTCCCACAAAAGTGGCGTAAAGTCGTGGCGACGATGTTGCTGAATTGAGCTAGGATAGCATGTTATTGATTTTTGCCGTTTGTTGTTAGTATGGACCAAGCCCTTCTATTTATAGCGGGATTATAAAATAAATAGCCTGGCATGGCTGGTAATACTCTTAAAATAAGTATACATACTGTCATTTTAGAATTCCCCTATAATAGAAGGGACCTTGGGTCCATACCAACAACAATTTAAATGGCAAATCAATAACATGCTATGCTGCCTCAATTCAGCAACATTTTCGCCTCAACTTTACACTCATTTTGTGGGAGCAGGTTACATTTAAGGTCCCACACTTGTTTCAAGTCTTTTACAGAATAAAACGCACCATTTGGTTATTATAGGACACTTTATTGTACCGTGTAGTTGATGAATATCTGCGACCTAAAGTACATTTTAACTGTCTGTTCTTTTTTCCCTTCAAATGTAATACTGTAAAACACTATAATTTTGCAGCTATTTTATTTCACAAATTAAAAATAACTGCTATTCTAGTGGGCATTTAATTTTGCGAATCTGGAAATGTTACTGTTACTTTCAATGCAAAATTGTCAGTTTTTTGGGTATTTAATTTCGCGAATCCGCATCCCGCAAATTCATGAAATTAAATCCCTCGCACAATTAAGTAGTTTTACAGTAACTATAAGCATGTTTGATCTGATTGATTAAATGATCAGGATTTACACAAAATGAAATTAATTGATTTTTAGCTTGCTTTTTTAATGTTAACCCCAAGTGGTTGCTGAGTTATAGGATCAATTTATGTAAATGCTGAGAATTGTAAAATATTTGGAATGATCCAAAAACTGTATAAGTACTGACATTCCATGATTTTGTCACCCGCTTATATGAAGTGATTTGATACAAACCATGTCATTGGCAGGCCTCACTGTAACTCTTGAACCTGCACTCCTCAAGAAGAGTCAGAGATTAGATGCCTAATTATATTTTTTTTGACATAGTGAATCTTAAACTAATTTATATTTTGGATAGGTGAATCTATGGCAAATCCTGATCTGTATTTCAGCTTCTCCAATATAATACTATAGAACGAACTTTGTAGTGCACTGAAGTGAATCTTCATCCAATAAATTGCAGGAAAGAATTAATCTTGACCTATTTTTTCCTGAAGGAAGGTGAATATGGGTGAAGGCTTAAGGAGGGTAGATTCAAGATTCTAATTGATTCCTGCATTAGTGTGTAGATAACACATTGCTCTATCTGGAATACATTTCAAGCGTGTTCACCATAATCATTTTATGTCACTAACCTGCTCTAAGGTCTACTACAAGAGCAATAATCTGTCACAAAGAACCCTTTGTGAGTCTGAATTGCAGTCATAAGATCATTCACAGCAGTGTGTCCCCTCTTAAAATATTTGAGCTTGAGCCAATTCTAAAAGAAAATCCAAATTGACCAAGGCCATATTGATCAGTTTAAGCTAACAAGTGGCTCAATTAACAATAAAAAGCATTTTTTAACCAAATTTCCCAAATTTTATTGGGCCAATTATCCAAAATGCTGTGCCAATTTTGTGTCATATGGCCTCAGAGGGAACATTGATTCACAGGAATCAAAGGGTGGTAGAGTGAAGGTCTGTACTTATATATCACATGATGATTTAATCAAATTATTTTATTGTATTATATGTATGCTTATTTTTACAGAGAAAGATTCAGTTGATGGTCCTAGTATAAGTAATGAAGAATTAGACAGATTACATGAGAGAATACAACAAGTAGCAGATGAGAAACAATCATTGCAGGCCCAATGCCAGGCACAGGTAGGTGTCGACGGTTGATGGTCCATCTATTTATTCACAGCAAAACATTTATCCCATAGGGGCTAGATATTGGTAAAAAGTTTAATGATGCATCATAATAATGTTCAATCAAAATATTGATTGAAACAGGGTAGATGACATACATGGTAATTGACCTATTGTATTTACTCATATTGTGTTTTCATTTAGTGATGCATTATGGCACATGATTTGGAAAGGGGAATGGGGATATATACATAATATGGGTGAGCTAATAGTACCAAAATATTCATATTTCTATACCTGAATGATTGAATTATGATCACAGCCTAAAATCCTGCAAATGGGGTGGTAGCTATATTAAGGCCTTGTCTAAAAAAATTGTATTCTATGATTATCACAATTATGTTATGTGTATTTCCTCAGATTAATGATAACACCCAACTCAGCAGACTCTACCAGGAGAAAGAGGAGAAAGTAGATGAGTTAGAGACGTCCTTGTCAAGATTCCAGGAAGAATCCAAAGATAGGACAACATTGTTGGATGGTATACAGAGTGATAAAGCAACTATCAGTAGGGCTATGGCACAGAATAAAGAACTCAAGATTCAACGGGAAGAATTGCAGACAGCTTTTGTAAAAATGGTGAGTTGGGGAATTGACAACAAATGAGGTCAACCATGTCAAAGTTGTAAATCTCCATACAGAATGGCATCTGTGTGTATTATATGTGACCTGCTATCACAAAATTGGAGTGAAGTAGCCAGGATACTAAAGAAATTTAAATTCAGTAAAACATAGCAAAAGATCATAAAAACAGAAGATATTGGAGAGTAAATAATTGATTTTAATGGTTCAAGCAAGGGCAACCTAAACCTCTTTAAACAGATTGGACTGTAAGTCGCTATGATTCTAGTGAATGACGCATGGTTAATTCCTTTCTATAAAGCCTATCGATGAATACCTGCAAGGCCTATATATATGTGATAAACGAGTGACGTCAAAACTGCTCGAGTATGGAGGTCGATTGCGGCTAACCATTAGGTGTCATCTGTCGCGATGTTTTCATTTTGCCTTGATAACATCATCATTTATTGTCTTGACTGTAATTTATGATTTGTTTTGAACAGTTATTTCCTGGGTGTTCTTTACAAACCAATAACTGCTCAGGAGACAAATGATGGTATGATATTTCAAGATAAAGTTTGGAGTACATAAGTGTGATAAATGGAACACATGGAATTGAGAAGAACATTACAACAACTATGTTCCCTACATTGTCTGTATCCATGATTATATAACATTGTCTCCTTCTTATTTATTTGTCTCTTTCTTATTATAGAGTAATGATAACATGGAATCCCAGACAGCCTTAACTACAGAGCAACATGTGAGTAAAGAATTAGGAGAGAGGCTTGGTCAACAGGAGGAAGAGTTAGAAGAGACACGGTTGAGGGTAAGTATCATGTAACAAAATACAATACTTACTAATCAAACTTAATACCAGTCAACAAATCAAACTTAGTACATATATATGTAAACAACATTTATAAGATGCCTTTCATACAAGATCAAAGCGCCATGACTAAAAATAACCAGCTATCAAATAATTGCACAGCGGGATCTTACAAGCTGCTGTGGGCATACCAACAGTATCAAAATGTTCGGTTTCATTGAATTTTGATTCCATTTATTGATTGTGTTACAGCTTTCATCCAGTGAGCAGCAGTGTGAACAGCTCAAAACCCAGACCTATGATCTAAACAAACAGTTATTACAACATGCTCAGATATCAGATAGAGCACAACACTTTCAAGCTCAGGGTCAAATCGGTGATAAAATACAAAGAGATTTAGTAGCTTCTCAGGTAAGATTTTAAGATAATGATTATTAGAGTATTCTCCTAAGTAAGGCATACTTTTATCACCCCCCCTCTGCCAGAAGGCTTGCCCCACCTAAATGAAATGACAAACTCTATGTATATAAACAAAAAATAGTCAGTTATGCTCCCCCTGATCAATAGTCGACTATGTATACCTTGTATAATTTCACTGTCACACAATCGAACAACACCCTCTGATACTTCCCATCCGAGAACCGACCAAATACAAGGTCTACTGGCATTGGATTTACCAAAGAACTGTGCTTTAAGCACACTAGGGATTACTAGGGATGATGCTTTTTATGCGTCACGATAGTATCACAACCCGTCATCGCGTGCTAATATTGAATTTGCTGTATGTACATCTAGAAACATGTGAAGATGATATTTCTGTGGCTGTGTAAGAGTTTCTAGTTATCGTAAAAAATGATCAAATTATTTGTCTCTGTTTGGACGTAAAAAGGTTTTTTATTACACGATATTGAAAGATAGGAAATAGCACGGAAATAGTCACATATGCGGAAATGTAGCTATATCTCTGAGGAAAATATTTTGGGCGAGGACCAATGTCAAAGATGTCTCCTAAAGTGTGATTTTAGACCAAAATGGCGGCTATACAGTGCCAGAAAATCAACATTTTGAATTTATCAAAGTGAGCAAGATTCTTCTCTCTGCGAAGACGGTATATAAATATTCATATACTTCGTATTTATCCTGTCTGCCATTGATCGATTTTGAACCCCACGCGAACAAATTTCTCATTACATATGCATCCAATTTTTGGATGGAGCACAGTGTAACAGTATACGGAGGTCGAAAGGTCAAATCCAATGCAAGTAGACCATGTATTGGTCGGTTCTCGGATCGGTTCTCGGATGTGAGCGGTTTTCGCAAGGAGAAGTATCAGAGGGTGTTGTTCGATTGTGTGACAGTGAAATACACGGTATACGAAGCAGACTACCTGATCACAGGCCTGTCCCCTCTCATGCCCCCCCCCCCCAAAACTACTGTCTTTAAAAGACCTGTTTTCCTCTGAATATGCTCATTTCAGTAATGGGGTTTGAGAGGTAGGGGTTAATAAAGTAATGTGGCATAACAATATATTTAGGGGTTCAATAAGGTTTCGGAGTTGTTTATCTTGAATCGACAACGGTAAGACGGGTTTATTTTGCGAGGGCAGCTTTAGCTGCCCGAGCAAAATAAACCCGTCTTACCGTTGTCGATTCAAGATAAACAACGACGAAGACCTTGTTGAACCCCGTTCAACAACGACCAAACATATTTACATTATTCAAATGTGAATATTGTTGTGGATAATCAATGAAAACAAGTACAAAACTTGTTTTAATAGGCTTAATTTGACATAAAAAAAATAGCTGCTCTTTAAAAATCGAGAAAAAAAAGTTTAAGTTTATTATAATTAGGCCCTTATTTGGACATCGTCCGTTCCCCGTAAATGGGCGATGTAACTTCAGAATGGGCTGGGTTACAAAAGGTAAACATGAGAGAAGACAAATTATTTCGCAAGTAATTGTGAAATTAAAAATATTTTGTAAATAGCATTTTATTCACACACCACCTTTAACATTCACAGAAAAATTAAATCAAGAATGCGTTTAATTTACACAACACATTTCGATACATGTTTATGGAATATTTGTATAAATTCAAAACACACCCCTCCGTTTCAATAGTGGTACGGTCCTGTAGATCAAAGCGAACACATTTCGCCGCGATGATGCAAAAATTGCGATTCTCTTGTGCTCAGGTAGCGACGGTTCGGCTAAAATTGTGGCTTTAGAAGTGAACCTTTACATATGGCCCTCGCCAAAAATATTTTCCTCAGGGGTATAGCTACATTTCGGTATATAAAGCTATTTGCTAACTTTAAGGATTGCATGGCGAAATGCATTTATACGCCGAAAAAAATGGAACAAATTTTGCGAACATTTTTGTTTGTTTACAATTTTGCGGTTTCCAAATAAGGTTCGCTATCCTAGTAATTTGCATATGAACAGTGAGTTTATCTCTAATCAACAACGCTTTGTTACTGTACTTAAGGTATGGGGGAGTTGTTGAATTATGAATATCGCATGGGAGGGCCATGGGGTAATAAAATAATGTGGTTAGTCTTATAAGAATAAACCATGGGATATATACCTTCAGGGAAGGTGTTAATGAAGTATTGTATAAGCCACAGAGCAAAGCTGTATTGGAAGAATATCAAACGAGAGAGAGAGAGAGAGTGAGAGGGCTATTTGTTCCGTTAATTAAACAGTCGGTTCCAGCGTCGGCAATAACAATGTTTCATTTCATCCTCATGCTCCCGAAAGTGAGATTCGTTATTTACAACTTATGAACTCAAGTTTTACAGCAATTGACAATTCATGAACTCAAGTTACAACTCATGAATCACATTTGCTCATCTAGCGGGACCCGAGCATAGCGAGGGTATCCGCAAGTTTATATAAAAACAGAAGCCGTTTCAACCGGAGTCTTGTGTGCTAAACTGTGTGTTAAATTTGATATTGATTTCCCTACGTTATGTATGTTTTCTTTACAGGAAAAAGTGCAAGCATTAAGTTCAGAAAACAGTGATTTGAGAGTGAAATTAGCCAATTTTGAATCATACAGACCACCAGATAGTCCAGATTCCAATCCTAATCCTAATATATCATCAGGAGATGATAGATCATTAAATTCATCAGACATGGTGAGTGATTTTATATTATATGATATAAATCATCTTGCAAATGATATAATTCATATACCATGATATGATTCATATTACCCATGATATCAGTCTTACCATTCAGTAGGCATAAAAACCGCAATTTCATTGGCTATTAGCATTTTGATATATTTTCGTATCAGCCTTTTGAAGTACAACTGAAAATGTGTACCATACAGTGTGTATCTCGTATCACTCGGTGCGTAGTCGTTTAACACATGCGCCACGTCTCATCGCACGCGCTGCTGTGCAGGCAGTAGCGTGCATGCTGTGCAGTATAACCACAAAGTCATGTTGTGGTTTGTATCATCATTAAGTAATTGTAAATGTAAATTGTGAAGGTGTTTTGTTCCTGTTTTCCGTGTAATTACCTTAAATTAAGGCTTCTAAGCATTTTATCACTTCATGTCTAGGCCTACTGAATGATAAATTCGGTATCCCCTGTTTTTTCTTATGCATTACAAAAAATGGTTAGGGTTTGTATCACATTCGGCCAATACAAACCCAAACCATTAATATCTTTTCATATTGCATGAACAAATAGGGGATAGCTAATATACTCTCTGACTTGAAATATGGAATAAAATTTGATACATTTGCATATGTATTCTTATTTTATTTGTATACAGTGCTAGTGGTTTATTAATATTCATTCTGTTTTCACAAGCTGGGAAAACAATAACTGGTGTAGCCAGAGGGGAGGAGAATAGTTGCCATCCATTCATTTGAGATAGTAGCCAGTGGTCAAAATAAATTAACTTTTTCTCACCAAGAGGGCTATTTTGAATAAAAAGTAGCCCTTATGTGTACAATTTACCATTGTGAAATATTTGTTCACAGGGGCTGGTTATCTTGGGAGAAATTGGGATGAGTCTTATTAGTGCCCCATTTATATTGACCCCTGTTTAGATTTGGACTCAAATTCTAAATAATAGATTTACAGGTGCAAAATAGATTGTTAAGTTTATACTGCCTTGTTTCAAAATATTCCCATCCACATCTTATTAGCAACTATTATAGATGGGGTGATATATGTGACATCATGCCAGGCATTTGGTCTGCAGTTGCCATTGTTCTTTGCCCGGCGGTGTGCGCACGCATCCTGTTTTGTGTAGGACCTGTGCTTTTAAAACTTGCGCTAGAGCATTATAAAGGGCACAGTGGACAGTGTTGTGGTCATATGCTGTTCCCTCAAGCATGTATCGACAGTCCAGTCCCTTCAACCGTTGCTTTTGTTGATAAACATTGCTGTCACCCTATGTATACATGAATGTGATGTATAAAAAATCTGACGTACCGACCATACCCTTTGGAGGGGATCTATGGACAGGCAAAAGCAAACACATGTTGTTGTGCCTAAGCATGGCTGATGAGAGTTACCTTATGACATGATGTGTCACATATTTGGTCATTGCAATTCTTAACAAATTATGCGTTATTCTTTATAGGTTGATTCATTATCTGCTGCCATACGTCAATTAGAAATGGAAAGAGATCAGTTAGGTCAGTCTGTGAGGGTAGAACAAGAGAAACATAGGAAATTATTAGCACAGATGGAAATCAAACAACAACAAGATGGTATGTATAGCAATAGGACGGAATTCTTTGGCTATAGACGATGTCACTGTAACGTCACAGCAGCCAAGCAAACAAAAATTGCCTGCCAAATAAAAGCTTGCCTGCCGGTCTGCGCGCACGTTCGAAGGGGTTTCCATTATAAACCATACACTAAACCAAATCAGTCATCTATAACAACGGCAGTCAATACAATATTCAATGCATGTTATGCATGGAATGGAACTGGAACTTTTTTTGCTTATCCAAGCTTACAGAGAACTCTTTTTTTTAAAAATCCAAAAAATATCCAAAAAAGAAAGAAAAGAAGGCCGGCGGGCTTCTGCGACAGATCTTCTTCTTTGTTTGGCCTAATTTTTTTCTTCAGTATTAATATCACATATTTATTCTCAAAGTGGATGATGGGTCATGTAATATACTTGCACAAAAAAACATCTAAAACATTTATAAAGGATATATTTTCATATTGCAAAATAACATAACATGTTAAGGTGAATTTGGTCAGGAATTTAAATTCAATATTTCTGCCTACTGAACTTTTTGTTTTCTGTTTTGTGTATGCTCAGAGTGTGTTTTGACTTAATCCTTGTTCTAAATTTCCTATTTGTAGGCCCAGCCATACTTCAAGCAGTGAATGAGAATACCGTTACAGCACAGGCTTTAGAGACTTTGCAGGAGGCTATGGAATTATTACAAAACCGGTTTACACAAGTTATGAGAGACAAGGCAGACCTAATAGAGAGATGTCTGGAATTAGAACACACAAACCTACAGTTAGCAGGGGAGACAGAAACTATAGGTAAGAGACCTTAACTGGTTTAAACAAGTTATCAGAGAAAAAGCAAATCTGAGAGAGATGTCAAGAATTAGAACACACAAACCTGCAGTTAGCAGGGGAATCAGAAACTATAGGTGAGTACTTAATCCAGTTTACACAAGTTATGAGGGAAAAGGAAAACCTAATAGGGAGATGGCAACATTTGAAACGCACAAATCTACAACTAGTAGGGGAAATAGAAACTACAGGGTGTATCAAAAAAATTAGGACTCTGTTTCATGATGGTGTAATTAATATTATAATCATTGGACCATGACCAATTTAGTCTCAATGTAAAGCCCAATTAATTATTATGATATCCTGAAAATATGAAATCAATCCGATAAAAAATAAGAAAACTAGCGAACTTTGTGTAAACCATGTCATTTACTGGTTTGTACAACGGGAATTCACACAGTAAGAGTTTGTACAATGGGAATTCACACAGTAACAGTCGAGTAACATGAAAGTGCTCGATTTGTAACTCAATGAACCATCCACAGTGGGTTCGAGAACTATTTAACAACACTTTTTTAATTTGCACTGAATATTATGTATGCGTCTGTTTTGTGGATTTTTTTAGTCTTGCAGTATTGATTTGTGCCAGAATTAAATGGATTACCAAACTAAACTTTGCTATTGACTGATAGATTATTTACTATGTTGACAATAATATTATAACGTATTGAAACGTAAACCATGTTATTTACTGGTCTGTAGTCTACATGTAAATCCCATTGTACAAACAAGTAAATGACATGGTTTGCGCAAAGTACACTAGTTTTCTTATTTTGCATCGGATTGATCCTATATTTTCAGGATATTATAATAATTAATTGGGCTTTACTTTGGACTAAATTGGTCATGGTCCAATGATTATAATAAGAATTACACCGTCATGAAACAGAGTCCTAATTTTTTTGATACAACCTATATAGGTAAGATACTTAAATTGGTTGACACATGGTATGAGAAAGGAGGCAGACTGGATCAATCGATGTCAAGATTAAGAACGTACCATTTTTCTTTTAAAATTCCTTCTTTGAATAAGCAACCGATAATGAATGTAAAGTGATTTCACGTTATTAAAAATTGTTTATTTATTTTTATATTTCAGGAGAGTATATTACTTTATATCACAACCAAAGAGATATGATGAAAAAACGTCAAGTAGATAGGGAGAGATATGTGTCTATGCTGGCAAAGGAGAAAGAAACCATGCAGGTAGGTCAATTATATGACTTTAAAACAAGTACTGTAAAAGCTTTTCACGCACATTTTTTTCCCCGCGAACATTATATCACGCGAAAATATTGTTTTCAACATTCATGCAGTGCATCCAGAAGGTCGCCCACTTTTACAGTAGTTGTGGTAATGTTTATGGTTATAGATTAGACTAGGTCTCATTAGCATTAATGATCACTTTCTTTTTCCCCTATAAATCCCTAACCCCACCAAACACCACAAAATACGCACTCCCAGCGCATGCATGGATGATTTTCGATGATGCAATCAACCGAGCCTATATAGTGAGGTGAGCGCTGTATATTGCGCGAAGGTGAAGCTGATAGTCGTGGCTTGCCTATGCTGGCCGGCAGATTGATGTGCGGAGGGTCCCCGGATCGATTCACAGTCAAGGAGAAGCGATTTATTGGTTCATCTTGTCTCCCCGTTTTTGTTAAAAAAACTGGTGGTTGGGTTAGGGTTATGCCTTTGTATCTATTACCCACATGCGGCTAGGTATGATTGTTAGAAATCAATTCATATCATGTATAATTTCCTTTTGATGTTTTCATCAATTTCAGAACAAACTAGAGCAGCTCCAATCTCTAGTGATGCAGCTTTTACAAGAAAAGAAACATTTACATCAGTACCCATCATCCAGGTTATCACCAGCTATAGCTAAAGCTCTATCACCAAGGGAACAGGCTAATACATTCAAGGTTAAGAAAAACAAAGGACTAGGAGGAAGTCTAGATAGCTCTACACTAGATGGTAAGTTATCACGTTATTCATTGTGTAAAACATTTCTTCCACATCCAACTCTTGTGATGTTATCCAATGCTCTTGTGATTCCTCATTTTGATTATGCCAGCCCAGTGTGGTCCAACTGTTCAAATACATATCAAGCAAGACTTCAAGTCTTACACAACCGTTTAGCCAGAACAATATTATCTGCTGATATCAGAACACCAATAAATGATATGATGAACTTACTTCATTGGACAAAACTAAGTGATAGGTGGAAAATTCAAATACTTATTATCTTATTCAAATGTTTGAAAGATATAAGTCCAATCTATTTATCATCCAATTTTGAATTTGTACATAACTATCACAATCATACTACCAGGAATCATTCAAGTAATACTTAAATCGTTCCTAAAATCAACTCAAATTCTGGTATGCGCACTTTTCTTTTCAGATCTAGCCATCTGTGGAACAATTTATCACCATCTATTCGTATTGATTTAGAAAATTTGTCACTCAGTCAATTCAAATCATATATTACCACTGTATCAAAATTTGTATTAATAATTTGTATTATATTTAATTAAACACTGTAACATTTGTTATTTGTATGTACTTATGTATCGAAATGAGGGCCTGCTTGGAAAGCAGTGCAAGTCACTGCAGCATATTACCCTCAATAAAGAAAGCATAAATAAAAAAAAAATGTGCTGTATTATAGCTTATGCTCAAACCCCAAGGACCAAACTATTACGTTTAAGGATAATACAAATCAGAGGTTTGGAGGAAGTCTAGATAGATAGCCCTACAGTAGATGGGGAATGATACCGTACTAAGTTTTTATAGCTTTGGCTTATGCTCTATTACCCAGGAACTTGAAGCATACTTTAAAAGAGGATTTTCTGTACTAAACCTATTGCCACCACAGCGAGATATTGCGCTTTGGAATTGTGTACATTTCAAGGAGTCCATATATCATTAATATTTTCAAAGTAGAATCATCTCTATACTATCTTTAATGTGAATAGGAGAGCCGTTGTATGAAGTTCTTGTTCAGAAACATTTAAACTTAGCTGATATTGATGGCTTTTATTACTTAAATTGAAAGACTGATTATGTTTGTTTTACAATGTTCCATGGTAATGGTGTAAAGGGGAATTATTATTTTAGTATCCATAATATGAAGGAAATCATATTCATTCCTATTTTAGGTAGCGTTTTCAACACTATAAAGATGATAATTGTAAGATGTGATCTTGATTCATGACGTCTCTTTAAAAAAAACCTTACCTCTTTTTATCCATAGATTCCAGTGATGAAGACTGGCCATCAAGTGATTCAGAAACTGTAGAAGACGTCACCATGGCAGATCATTATCGCACCGCCGCGACGACCCTCACACCTCTATCCCCCAATAGCACTGCAGCCGACGGCCCACCTCACATACATCCTAATCATGTACCATCAGGGGAGCATACAGCTCATCAGATCATTCAATTATTACAACAAATGGGAGGACCAACAGAGATGGATAGGAGTACAATATTGGACCATGATTTTATGCCGTGTAAATGTTGCACTGGTGGGCTTACACATGTATAGTGATGACTAAACACCATAGATGATTCCTTGAGCAGCTTAGTATGCTGAGTATCACTACTGCCCTCATATGGTATATTTGAGGAAACTCACCTTAAACCAATAGGTTCTTGACAGGTGATAGCTTTATAGCCAAAATCTGGATTTTGTAACAAAAGTTTGAAATTAGGTTATCGTTTTTTCACACAAAATGTTACCTTATTATTGGATGTACACAAAGAGGTGATGAAATACAAATTGTGCTACATATAGTATTTCAATCGGATTGCCTTGTATGTACACTTAAAGCTTTTGAAAGCAGTCAGGCATGTGTGGATGGATGAGCGATTGAGAACAGAGTTACATCGCACATGCATATTGTCTCTGCTTTCATGCTAGAGCACACTACTATAGTCGCTGTTATAATGCATTTGACAAAATCTGACGTAACCTTACGCTGAATTTCAGTATGCACTTAGAATGACTGCTGATCCGTTTCACGCGGCATGTGCCTGCCTATTCGGAATTTCTTCCAAAGCATTATGTTGAATCAGTTAGCGTACATGGTCAGGAAGTTTTTGGTTTAGGTGTATATACACTGACTAACAATGATCTAAGGCAAGCAGTAAACAAGGCAATCTGACTTCCACCTTCTTTATATACAGAAGAGAATTGATAGATATAGGCTCGATTGAAAATATTTTGTATAGCTATAAAAAAATGTGTGTTACTCAATACAAAGAGGGTTGGTAAGGAAATCAACAGAGGACTTAATTTGCATCTGGATTTTATTAAAGATCCGGATTTTGATTGAGGCATGGGGTGAGGATTTATTGGAAAATTGCAATTTATGGATCAATTTTTAATCAACAAATAGCGTAATAATTGTTTTACAATGCAATTGGAACCAGTAGACACTGGAGACAAAATACTGTTTATCTGAAAAGAATGAGGCATGCTGGGATTGATTGTTCAATCTTATTTGATGTCTACCGACCAGTGTTTTCACTCACCCTATACAAAGGATGAAATACCCTTCACTTTTGACTTTCACCCTTCAACATTTTTCTCAAGAGTGATAAATGTTGAAAATTTCATTGTTTTACTGCACAAAACAATGCATGATCACACGTTTTGGCCATCATTTTGGTTTTTCACCCTCGAGAAATAAACCCAGTGAAATTGTTGCCGACCATAATATCAGACCGACAGAGATTGATGGGAACTTAATTTTGGACCATTGATTGATTTTGTGCAAGTACATCTTGAGCTTAGGCAGCGAAGAAAAAAAGAAACCCTGTTCTACAGGCAAACGATGGTTCGGTAGGTCGGGTGTTTAAAAAAACACACCAAAAAACCACTTTTCCCCTTTAAAAATGACCGTAAAATCCAAACTATAAAACCAAATAATCTAATAAAATCTTGCCGTATTTTAACAAGCTAACATTTTTATTTGGGTCAATATTCATTTGCACTTGAGCATTTTGATCACCGATTTCTTAAACAATGGGTCCGTCGGGCCCGTAGAACAGGGTTTCTTTTTGTCGCCCGATACATGTATAAAAGTGATTGTGTACCTAATGTAACAGCGCCTTTCATACTAATGTCAGTTTCAGGAGCACTATTTTTCTACACCTGCTAAATCACAGTATGACAACCTAAAGTGAGTGTTAATATTTGTCTTATGTCTGCTACAATTAAACCTCTGTGGTGTGGGATACAAATAATGTTGTAATATCTTTGTATGTCTATTCCTGGCTTAAGTTATCATTCTGATATCGAGTGATATTAAATAATGAATGCAAAGATGTAGACCTAATGCAAAGATGTTTGTTTTAGTCAGCCAGAAAGTGGTATAATTTATACTTAGGCCAATCATCTTCGATGAGTTGACTTCATGTGCTCTGATTCCCTGTTTAGTTATACAGAGTCATCTAGCAATCTAGAGTTTTGTCTATGTTTCAGGTTCTCAAACAAACATTTTTGATACATTAAGATTGCATTCATAGGAAAAAATTGGAAATTGCAATGAATATTTGTTACACGAGGAAAATAATCTTTGGATTCATACGGCATATGCTTGGAATAGAGTCTGTAGCGTTCTATGATCTTTCTTTTGTATAAACCCAAAATGAGAGGTTTTCACATCTGCAATAGTGAATTAATAGAATTTCTTTTACAATTGGAAATGATGTAAACAGAATAAAAAGTTTAAAATATTTAACTGAATGTGTGCCATATTGTGTAAAGTACAAAATACAGTTATTTTACCATGGGATATGTGTTGAACTATGGGTCGAGGGCTCAGAAACACAAGGCCTTATCTCCATTTTGACAATTTTGAGAAAAAGACTGTTGAAGATTTTTGAACACATTGGGGAGATGGAGATGAGGTCTTGTGATACTGGATATAACTTTGAAAGGGGTTGTGTTATGGAGATAAGGCTGTGTCATACTGGAAAGAGAATTTTTTTCTGAAAACGTTGATACCAAAATCTCATTTTTGAAAAAATGGAGATGAGGCCTTGTGTTTCTGAGCCCTCGGGTGTAATACATTTGAATTGCTTCAGAAGATGTAGTAAATACTAATGGCTTTATAAGGTCCATGATTGTCACATACAAATGCAACCAGAAAGCACCACCACCACTCTGTGACAGAGTGCTCACACAGGCTTATTGTGGCATATGATTATCTGTAAGAATATCACCAAGTACCAAGAATATCATGGGTGTATCAGAATGAACTATACCGAGGCAATATGATTTATTATGGTATGAATTTGATTGATATTGTTCAAACCATTTTCACATTTGTCTTGCGCAAACGTCCAGCTTTCATAAGAATTTTAGATTTTGAAAATCGGACATTTCTGATGGAAAATACAGACTTTCTGATAAAGATGGTAGATTTCAATTTTGGTCGAAATGATAATTTAAAAAATAAAAGTAGTCAACATAAAATATGCATAAGAAGAAACCATGTGTTGATCAGATTTGCTGATGGCTTTCCAAGGTCTGTGAATTATTTGAGCCAACAAATTGAAAACACGTTTTCATTCATTTTCAATTAAGTCTTGCCACACGAGAACAAAAAGAGATATCTCAATGAAATTAACATATAATGTAGGAAACATGTTCACCTTTATATTGCA
This sequence comes from Ophiura sarsii, assembly GCA_035610835.1. Lineage (NCBI taxonomy): Eukaryota > Metazoa > Echinodermata > Ophiuroidea > Amphilepidida > Ophiuridae > Ophiura > Ophiura sarsii. Next base: position 18,937,033 of record CM069453.1, read on the forward strand.
GGTGTTTAAATTTAAAAAAATAATCATTTTGTATTTTCTATGTTAAAGGGTTCAACAAAAGAAAGTATACCACTTTGTTTATGTCATTTTGAGTAACATTCAATTTGTTTTTGACCAAACAGGCTAGCTAGGCATTTTGACCAAACAGGCTAGATAGGCATTTAGATGAATCTTTTAGGCATAATTTGATACTAAATTTTGCCAACAAAAATAAACCATGATAAGCACCATTTAAAGAAAAAAAATCCCATTTTCAAAAGTCTCATTTCCAATACACAGCACGAGAAGGAAGGACCAATTGGGGTCGGGGTGTGTGTGTAGAGCCAGGATTGACTGGGCTATCGATCGCACAGTGCAAATGCGTTGGGTCGAACGACATTGTGTGTGTTAACAATCGGTCCTTTTTCTCGTGCTGTGTATTGGAAATGAGACTTTTGAAAATAGGACATTTTTCTTTAAATGGTGCTAAGGCCAAAAAAAAAAAAGGTGTTTGTTTGTCCATAGAGGGTCCTCAAAAGGTAGGGTCGGTAGGTCGGATTTCTTTTTTTTTTTTAATATTTTTTAATACGGATATTGTATTTGGGAATATAAATTCGGCATGTATACTGTGAATTAAAGTCCAAACACACACCAAAACACCTCACTTTTCATAAGTTTGCGACATTTTAGTTGCTTTACTCTTCACACTGCTGATTTTGATCTCTTTCTCCTGCTGGGGCAGGTTGTCAATTTAAAGTTCCAATACTGTCGCATTGGTTGCAACACTACAAACTCGATCAAATATTATTTTTGTACTGAGTTTGCATTGCGCGCAGATACCGTAGAACGCCGCCATTGTGACTGAATGTTACACAATGTGAAATAACGTTGTGTTGAAGTTTTGCTAGAAATATATACGTGAAAGTATTGCTAAACCTATTTCCCGTACTAACTACCCCAAAAATTGTTATATACTATGTTGAAATTAATATTCATGTCGTTGAGCAACATTTTGGGAACAAATATTAACCGTAACTAGATTTTTCATATTTTCTCACACTGCGTTTTTAGTATAAAAATGACATCACTTGCACGTGCGATCACTGATTTTCATTTAGTCCTTTTAATAGTCCCCGCGGGCCGCGGGTGCCAAGTTCATGCAGTAAACATCATGTTACACGGGATTGCGAATTGGGGATGGTGTTGCAAATACCAGATTGACGATATCATACGAAATAAGGAATAAAACGGTCCGTTTGGCCATTCAAATTGCTCAAAAATTTGTTTTACAAAAATTATCGAAAATAAAAAGTAATACGGTCGGCACCTAGGTACACGGTCGGTCGGACGTGGACAAACAAACAACTTTTTTTTTGTGGCCTAATCATGGTTTATCTTTGTTGTTAGGGGGCAAATTTGGTATCAAATTATGCCTAAAAGATTCATCTACATGCCTAGCTAGCCTGTTTGGTCAAACAAAAATTGAATGTTACTCAAAATGACATAAACAAAGTGGTATACTTTCTTTTGTTGAACCCTTTATTTAGAAACACAGTATAGTTCATTCTGATACATTCTGTATGAGGATTACAGAGATAATAGTGGGAATCTAAGAAATTTGAATTAAAACACACTCCCCACCAATAAAATTATAATACTGAGATACTATTTTCTAATTGTTATTAAAGCAGAAATTGTGATATTTTGAATCAAATATGAATGGAAAGACAATTTTAAACTGAATTACCCCAAAATAAAACAAATAATGCTCTATATATAATATTTTGGGACGGGTTAAATCAGTCCAATTTTACATATAAGAAGTATTCATTTTAAGCAACATGTATTTTGTCCAAAGGTTTTCACTCACAAATATAAGAAATTAACAACAAATCTTGTAATAATTAATTTGTATCAAATATACCCATTATAAACAAACAATTTCACACATGCTTTGGGTTTGTTTTATAAGTAAATATTTAATGAAGTTTCTGTTCAAGCTACAGTGAATGTACACTACTCTAGTATCTTGAGACAGACTGCATAGTTAAGACCTATCCCTACAAAACCAGGATAATGTTAAAAATTGATGTTATATTTTATTTTATTTCAGATTTGAATTTATTGCAGATTTCTCAAGCTTAAAAAATGATGTACCATACTTCATATTGATTGAGCTTTTTTATGTGAAAAGTAATATTTCATTTTAAAACTCTCATGTTTCTTATTGATTTTTGGCACCGTATTTGACCTGTAACTCCGGTACTGTCCCGGATTTGTGGGAGCAGGTATAATTGGTGTGCTAAGTTTAATGTGTTAATTTCTTAGTCTATGTAGTGTTGCATTTGAAAAATTTCTGCTATGATCTAATTAAAAATTGAATGAACAACACGCACACTCCACAAAGTTGATCGCGCAGGTTATATGGTTGTATGCGCATCGACGCGATACACTGTTTCAATTTGTTCATTCAATTATAAATCCGATTATAGTACAAAATGGACCACGTTGTCTGTAATTACTGTAAAAGTCAATATTTTCGCGAGAAGATATTTTCACGAAAATGGTCATAACAGGCATTTCGCGATTTTTTATTTTCGCGATTTTCAACATTTGTGAACAAAAGTCAATGGAATAAAATAATTTTCGTGAGTTTATATTTTCGCGGATGAGGATTGATTCGCAAAAATAAAAACCTCGCGAAAATTTCTACTTTTACAGTATAGGGCTTTTATGCAATTTATGTCTTCCATTATGTGTCGTTAAGGCGACTCACTTGATGACGACCCTTCAGTATTAAGCAATCTTACGGAATGAACCATAGGGGTATTCTGAAAGATTGCTGAATTATGTCAGCTTAAATTGGGTCACCTTATGCGTGGTGTAAGTATGACTTGACCACTCCCATTATGCCAAACAAAGAGGAAGGTCCATCTCAGAAGCCCACCCACATTGGTATGTGAAATGAGCTACGGCACCGCGTAGGTCTATGCGCTGAGGGCTAAAAAACTCTCTTTTTTTGATTTTTTGTTTGTTTTGATTTTGATTTTTTGTTTTGATTTGATTTTTAAAAAAAAAGGTTAAAAAGGTTCTCTTTAAGCTTGGATTAGCAACAACAACAAAAATCGCATACCTCGTAGCCTTTTTTCTAAATTTTTCTGAGACAAACTTTCTTCTTTGTTTGGCCTTACAAGTGAAAGATTCATACTGCACTTGTGGCATTTTATGAGTCAATATTGTATGTAGGACATCTGCTCTCAAGTATGGTCTTCGTTATTTTTAGCTAATTGAATGCCTGTTTACTGGTACATAAAAAATGGGTGACATTAGGCAATGAAAAAAGCAAACAAACCTGTTCTACGGGGCTGACCAACCAATTTTTTCCTTCAAATTTGAGAATTTGTTTGAACATTTTTTAAATTTTTGATTTGTTTTAGAATTTGTTCTAAAAGAAATTGAAAATTGCTGAAAATTCACCACATTTTTAAAATTGTGAACACATTTTTTAATTTTGTTGTTGACATTTTGTGAAATGTTTGATTTTTTTGCAAATTCACCCAAATTTTGATTTTTGTTGTTGTTGTTGGAAAACAAAAGAAAAAAGAAGTAAACTGACCAACAGACACTACCATAGAACAGGATGTCTTTTTTGGGCGCCTTACTGTTTATTTTATCTTTATTTTTGCAGCAATTTTAGCCAATTTGAATCACGATTCCTTGGCAAATATTAGAATGTCTGCAAGCATTCCGGCAAAAACATTACATAATCAAATCACAAGGAGATGCTGTACTCATTGGACATCACACACAAGTCTTGGGCTTGAAGTTTCAACTTGGGGCCAGACTCGCTACATTGTATCCTAGTTTGTTTGAAAGAATGTATTTATTTATAAAGTATCTGTATGTAGAATGTCTGCAAATTTTAAGAGTATTAATATCAATTTATTTCCATTTATCAAAATATGTTATACAATAATTTTTATTTCCCAAATAAATAATTAATATACAAAGTTTTGTTCAAATTATCGTATTACTTTGTATTTTTACCCTATTGTTTCCTCATGAGTAGCAGAGGAGCCGCAATTTGCCTTATTTTGTATTCAGTATTTGCATTGAGTTAGATCTGCAATAGGTCAAAGGTCATATCCAGCAATAAATCACTTGCCAACATGTCAGTATAGATGTAATCACGGTATGTGACCTTTGACTTCACTCACGCAGTGACACTGTTGTAGCCTAAATTTACAATGTGGAATTCAACCATGTTTGTGTGCAAGCAAATCAAAGGAATGTACAGGTACTGGTGCCCATCATTGGAATACCAATTAATGCCACTGCACAGAAGATGTCAAATGGACCACATTCAGTTCAGACTAGAAAAATGATTTACATATGTTTGGAAGTACATGTACATTGTTTCAAAAAAATACCAACGTATCTGAGGCATTGCTTCAAATGGGGATGCCATGATTAAGCCAAATTGAAAGTGTTTGGTGCTGTATTAACCCTAACTCCCACAGTCATTAAAGGTGCAGTGGATGAATCAATGTAGGAAGGGGCTAGATGCAAGTTATGGCTTGTAGGCGCCAGGGTATTAATCCTGGAGACCTTTGAAGGACAAGCGAGCTAGTTGGCTATAAGATTATCAAGCCAAGCTTTCGTTGGTTGCCATATATACCCAGAGGGGAAGTGGCAGAGGATAAACTTCATGTTTGCTCACTTTGGTGGTTTTATGAATTTGACTGGTTGTACAATTTTGTATGACATATTGGAGTTAGGGTTAACATTGACTGTGCTACTAACTACCTTGTCATTTATTATATCATTTTTTTGCATGTTTTCTATTTATGTACATTGTTTCTTTCTTATTTATGAAAATTTTGAGTTATTTTGTTTTTATCATATCATTGTAAGATAATTGTTAATTGATCCTAATATGTGTACCGTCACAGCAAAAGGGTGACGTTGTCTCCCAGAGAAAAAGTTGTGTACCAGCTAAAAGAGTTTCTTAAATGCTTCAAAATGACACCTTTGTAGTCAAGATTGGACACAGCTTTCTTATTTTATGAAGAAAAATGATTGTAAAATTTGCTTTATTTTACCATGCCTAATTCCATCAATATCTCAAAATGCATTCTACTGACAACTGCACCATTTTGCTGTTGGGGTACACATATATAATGCCTGGATACAATGATTGGTTTGTATCAGCAATAACCATTCTTATCAAAAGTAGGCCTGGTAAAATGATGATGTAAAATAGTAATACTTTTTTATCAAAATCAGATAAATTATCTCCAAATTTTGAATGCATTTCCACTTACTGAATGAGCTCCCTTGTTATCTTAAGACAAAGAGGAAGATTGATGGTAAAATATCATTATTGGAATGTGAAGTTACTATCTTGTATTTAGTATAAGAGATGCCAAATATGTGTAAATTATCTGTCTTAACTAACACTAACGATTTGAAACATGATGATAATCACAATCACAATTTAATTGATATCTTTCAAGATTTCAACTTCAAGACATTTTTGCACTAAATCCTTGTTTTGATGAGAAAAAAGTCTTGCCTAAAGACACCTTTTTACAAATTGGTTTGAAATTTGAATATATTATCAATTTTAAAAGCTATTAAGCATGTTGAAGGTTGTGGCACCTCTGTTTTATAACTAAACAGAGAAGACTGAACTTTTATTGAGATGTGTTATTGTCGAAGACAAAAATAATGAGTGGAGAAATATCCAGTTTAAAATAAAATTGTAAATGATATATTGTTTTTATTGAACGCTTGAAAAGTAGTTCATTTCTTTCTTTCACATATAATTGTAATACAGGGACAGTCCATTGTGGCTTGAAATCTGTACCGTTATTGGTTATTTGTTTATGTAATATATGTAAACGCTAAAGGCTATGAAAAGAGAACTATATTAAAAAAACACAAATTGAAGATTGATTTTGAGGCATTTTATTTCAGTGTACCAAATTATTGCAATAACATTTGCATTTATAATGCTTTTTTTTTTTTTTTTGTACAATGCATGGTTAATGGAAAAAAAGGTTTGTCTCAGAAACATTTTGCAAACTAAAAGCGAAGTGCTTTTTAGAGAATTGGCTTTGAGGTATGCGATTTTATTTGATATCGGCCATGTTTATTGTGACCTGTTTCCATGATATGCATGTCATTTTCGTATTGATTCAATCTTACAGAGAACTACATGAAAAAGAAGAAGAAAAAAATGAAAAGTGCATTGCCGCCACGTAGAGCTACGTGCTAAAACCTATTTCATATACCAATGTGCAAGGGTTTTTGAGACAAACCTTTCTTTTTTGGCCTATGTTAATCAGCAGTTTTGTATAGATAAGATTTGTTATGTTAGAGATTACGTTTCCCAGTATGTGTACATCACCAATATACAACAGTGTTTGCGTCATGTGCATGGTTTATTTCACAAGGGCAATGCCAGAGTGAACTAAATGTACATTCAGTGATTTTGAAACAAGATTTTTATCTCAAATTTCATTCAAACTGTAGAATACACCAAGATTATTGACAATGATATAGTTTTTTGTTCTAAAAAAATCTTTATTAGGAGAAAACAATTTGATAACAATTCTATATGTAATGTTAGTAAGTCCCAGAAGTTTCACAAAATCAGGAAAATCTGTAAATATTGACTTACACCCACACAAGGTATATTTGATCATTTGTCTGGATAGCGAATCTTGCTAAAAATGGTATAGAAACATATTTGAAGTCTGTGGGTATTGCCAATAATAACAGCCCGGCTAGATTTTTATTTAAGGCATACTGTGTGATCTTTTCCATGGGACGCCTTCTATCCTTGATATTTTTTTTTTTGAAAGCAGATTTTCTTGCAGATTTACATTTCTTGACTTTGAAGTCATTAGGAATCGTATCACCCTGTAGCTCTGAATATGTTTATGATTTATGATCAGAAATGTAAATCTGCAAGAAAATCTGCTTCCCCAAAAAATTAAGGATAGAGGGCTTCCCCTGGAAAAGATCACATAATATGCCTTTAACAAAGTCCTCACAAAAACGACTCAACATTGAGCTCTTTCCTTATGGATGAGTTATTGCATGAGAAGCATTACCAAACACACAAAACCCCAGTTTTTGAGAAAATGAGGGTGCCTCTGTGTGCTAAATGACCGAGTGTGCCTTGAAATCACACAGTACATGCAGAACACAAGATGAAGATTGATGATTCATATTATGCTAGAACATTATATAATACCTTTCCACAATGTCAATTGGATTTAAACCTTATTTCATAAATAACAGATTTGTGTAGGGTGCTTGAAAACCCTCACTATGATAAACTGCACTTTTCTACTCGTTCACATTCAGATACGAGAGGCTCAAATTCGTGAAATTATATTGCCGCAAATTGATGTGTGTGAAGATGACAGTAGTGGTAGAAATGTCAAGTTCGCGAAATTAAGTAACCGCGAAAGTAGTGATGATTAGCAATTTGCAAAAAAATGTTGCCACGAAATTAACTTGTTTTACAGTAGTATGAAGACATGTAATATCATTAATTTAACAAAAATGACCCTTATTTTGAATAGGGTCTTACACTACATAATGCCCTTTGTTTACAGTTTTCATTGTTTGTGTTATCAAAACCAATTCCAACTAGATGGTTTTTTCTTCTCAATACCAGTCTTATGAAGTGACCCTCTACTTCTAGAAGAAGGGTTGTAGGGGTCTCCTGTGTGGCCTATGGGCAACACGTCAGCTTCCTTTAAGATCTGCAGAAATTTGTTATGTATTTCATCCGGATCCATGGCAGGGTATCCACTGGTGCTTTTTGTGTCCTGATGGGTAGCGACTGTGGCCGTATCATTGCGTAAGGGAGTGACTAACATTTGTGCTCCTTTAAGAGTCTCAAGAATTTTCGCCTGGATTTCATCTGGACTGACGACCGGTATCTTTCCGATCTCCAAACTACTATTCCATGCAGATACAAGTGCGTTAACAATTGTCATCTTCATATCATCTAAATCTTGCTCATCTGATATCGGTAGACTATAATTCTGAAGTAGCGCATCTACTTCTTTAGTGAGATAGTCCTGATAAGAGGGGATATCAGAAATAGCATCTATCGTAGAGTTACCCCACCCGGAGCTAAGACCGTTATAAATCGTTACAAGATTATTCGCTAATGAAGCAAAGAAACTTTCAAAGAATCCCTGATCGTCGATCTCCAGCGTGGTTATCTTTAAATCTGTAGTCTTTAGGGGTTCATTGGTTGTGACCAAGGCTGTAGCATTGTTTGGGCTAGACATGACGTTGCTCAACGCATCTTGGAGAATTTGATAAAGATTGCTCCAAAAACTTGGCGCCTCTTCTGTAGTCATCATAAGAGATTCAACAGTTTTATTTGTTCCCTCTGTGTGTGGGTCGTACTGGGTGTCAATGAGATTCAGAGATCCAGTATCCATTTCTGTAACATCATCTTCTAATGTAGGGATAGCGGCTACTGAATTGTCATCTTCAAACCATCTTTGCCACGGCCAAGCTTCTGTCTGTGAATATTAAGAAAGAAAGATGGGTTTGCTAAAATGCATTCTTCTATTTGTTTTCATATTAGATATGACTAAAAAAATCATACATTTGGGCAATGATATACAGTCCTCAAAAAGGTAACTGACCAGGTAATAAATATACTCTTAAATCCAAAACTATAACTCCTACGTAAACATATTGAATTATGAAGTTGTAAGGAAATCTCTTTTCTTTAATTTGAGACATTGTTCATGAAGACCGGTTAATAATTGAGAACACTACATTGATAAGGATAGAACAAAGTGCAGTTTACATTTTCACACTTGGGTTTTGAACACCAGGACCGTGTGATAGGTATGTGTATGGGCTGCATTGGTCAATTGAAGCATCCCCAATCCTCATCTTACTATCAACCCATGAACCTGTGAGTTGTCGCTACCAGTTAATTAATAATCTGCCTGTTGCTAGTCCGAGGCTGCGTCGAAAAATATGTTAAAATGAAAAACAGACTTGGTTTTGGTTTTGGGCACATCTGAGTTAATGTTCATTTAATCTTCATGTGTAATATCTCAAATTGAAGAGAAGAGATTTCCATACACCTTAATAATTTAATATTTTAAGTAAAAGCTATAGTCTTGGAGTTGAGAGCATATTAATTACCTGGTCAGTTACTTATTTTGAGGACTGAATATATACTAATGTAATTGTTATCTACTCCCTAAGATTTTTCATGCTATCAAACTGAACCCCCCCCCCCCACCCCCCCCCCCCCCCCTGGAAAATGGGACAATTACACAACCACCAATTGTACTTAGAGGTGCAAGTAACGATTACTTAAGCTTTTTTTCACATCAACATATTTTGATATCAGAAGAAAACACAATTTTCTCATTATTTCTGTAAAATCTTAGGCGCAATCCTCATCTTACTATATTAACCTGTGAGTTGTCGCTACCAGTTAATCAATAATCTGCCTGTTGCTAGTCCAAGGCTGCGTGTCGATGAAAAAATGTTAAAATGAAAAACTGACTTTGTTTTTGGGCACATCTGAGTTAATATTCATTCAATCTTCATGTGTAATATCTCAAATTGAAGAGAAGAGATTTCCTTACAAATTTATAATTTAATATTTTTATGTAAAAGCTAGTCTTGGAATTGAGAACATATTAATTACCTGGTCAGTTACTTATTTTGAGGACTGTATAATTATACTAATGTAATCGTTATCTCCTTCCTAGGATTTTTCATGCTATCATGCTGAAAAAACCCTGAAAATGGGACAATTACACAACCACCAATTGTACTTAGAGGTGTAAGTTCCGATAACTTTAGCTTTTTTTACATCAACTATTTTGATATTAGAAGAAAACACATTTTTCTCATTATTTCTGTAAAATCTTAAGCCCAAGATATGTTCCATTTAGAAGTTATAGGCCAAAAGGCAGTGAATTACTGCCAAAGGTGGTTAACCACCCGACCAGTTCATGTACTACTCAATGGGCAAATTGCATGTCATCTTGTGCTTCTTAAATACGAACCATTGGAGTTATACAACTCAAACTTTGGAATATGACTATTTTAAGGATAACCTTTCATGTAGAATAGAAAATATGAAGTGGAAAATCAGGCCAGAAATCGGAACACCTACCTTTAATTTAGACCAATATTTGTTCACCTACCCCTACCTGGGGTAATTTATTAAAGTTTGGGGGAGAGAGGGGAGAACCCTTTAACTTCAAACTATATGTGTATGTTGTATTACAAAACATATTTAGAAAGAAAATGGTGAAAACCGGATGTGAAGCCCTTACATAAATTTTGGCTAATGCATGCATTTTTTACGCATTACGACATTGACATCATGCAGTGATATCAAAATGTCGTCACCCGGCTACGACTACTGCTAACTCATTTATTCTACATGTAGTATTGAATTTTCAAGAATATGTTTATTTACCATTTTTTGAGCAAGACACCTGGTTTAGAGACAAGTGAACCTCTAACAGTGTACAGTCGATTGAGGCAAAATGTTTTTTTATTGACTTTTGAGCTAAATTTGGCCAAAGTGAATTAGACAGTTATTGTGTATCAGGGTGACAATATGGGGAATTTTATTATTTTGTATTTTGTTTGGTACGTATCAATGGAAAGAGGAAACCGATAGCAGTATATAATGTTACAGATCCAACACCATAGGACATAAGAAATAAGGGATGGAGGAGGTACGACCCCTCCCTGGATGTGGGTGTTACAAAAACAAAAACAAAAATGAATAAAGCAGAAAAAGAAATCCCACCCAACCTAAAAAACTCAATTCAATGTGTGTGCCTGCTGCAGTGTCATAAAATCTATTGAAATAAATAACAGCATTTTTATTTAGTTTTGTATTTCGACAGTAATGTCTATTTATATGTCAGACAATGGTGATAAATGACAATCACTATTGACCTTGAATTATTCATTTGATCTTATGTGATATCATCTTTTAATCTGTAAACGTATGATTATGAAACAGGTAAATGTGTTCAAGGGCAACTCAACATTTATCTTCTTTTTTTAATAAATAATAGAGTATGTGAATCCCTTATATCCAAATGGGTCAATGTTTTGCAAAAATTCCTTAAACATGAGGTATGATTCGTGCTGGAAAACCCTTAACATGGGTTCCAAAACGCAAAAATACCCTCCCCAACATGGGTCTCACATCGCGCAAAAAAACCTAGTCAAATCAGCCATTTTTGAAGTAAAACCCCTCTAAAACTTGGTCAGGATTTCAAACCTCCAGCGGCACACCCCCTTTAAAAATGATTCGGGGTAGTCGGCTAGTCTAGACTGCATAATCTTGGCATAAACTCTTTGACCCATCAATATTATCTGAAATCTTGTTTGAGCTTCACACATAATGTCGCAATCATTACAGACCCAGTCTGTGTCAATTGGTGTATATATGTGACATCTTATCTTCAAATGTTATATCTGTTCATACAGGGTGTCCCTAAAGTTTTGATACATTTTTAAAGCACTAATCTCTGGTAAAATAACTTGCATTATAAAACTGAAAACATATAGATAAAAGAAAACTTGTAGAATTATTTTGATATCAAACTTATAAATTACATATACCTGTATGCCAAAGTTACTGCAGGGCGTAACTATAGGGGGTACCCCCCCCCCCTGCCAGAAGGCTTGCCCCCAATGAAATGACAAACTCTATGGTTATATACAACACATTATAGGATGCCCCCCTCCCTATCACAGACCTGTCCACCTCATGTCCCCCCCCCCCCCCCCCCACACACACACAAATTGAAGATCTACACTTCTGCCAAACAGTAAAATTGCACTTTCATAAAGTGAAGTATAATGCGCTTATGTAATGAATTAAAGGGAGGGCAGAGAGGGGGTGAAGATTAAGGTTTTTCCATCGTAATTTTTTTGAAATTTCCAATTAAAATGATCCTTAGGCCTACATAAACTTGAACACATAAACAATTTACATCAATTGAAATAGACCCAAAGAAAATCTTTTAGCAAAGTCTTATCTTTAGGGCTACACATCACATGTTAACAGGTATGAACACCTGGCATCCTGTAAGTTGAACAATTTAGTATTGGGAAATATGTGGCTAAACATTTGAGTTTGTGTTGTATATATTAAAGGGCCTCAGAAATGGGAACATGTTTGGTGTCAGAATAAATCTAGAGATTTTCTCTATCCACATGATTTTACTGCAAATTATTTTACCAGAGACAGGTCCGTAACCAGGGGGCGGGCGGCGGATGCCCCCCCCCCCCACCCCCCAATCTGAAAAAGTCCTTTTTTTTCGTACCAATATACCTTTTTAGTACCAATGTACCTTTTTTACTAATGTACCTTTTTTTTGTGAAAACGCCCCCCACCCCTATTTTCCCCTTTCCCATTGTGTAAAGCATTTTTCGGGCCGTTTTGGACTAAAATATGTCTTAACCCCCCCCCCCCCCCACCTCCCCTCAAAATTTTGTGAGATGACTAAAAAATGTTGGAGGGCAACCTTTTATGATTTATTTGGGTACCAATGTACCTTTTCCAAAAGATACGCCCCCACTCCTAAAAATATCCTGCTTACGGGCCTGACCAGAGATATAAAGCTTTAAAAAGGTATTGAAACGTTTCGGACATCCACCCTGTACATATAAAATGTTAACTCTGAAATAGGATGATAAAGATTTTATTTACATGATCTAGCACATTTTCATCTATAACCGAATAGGGTCCACTACACAGTATAAAAAACCTTGAAAAATTAATCTTAACCCAAAAACCATTACACAAACCCTAACCCAAACCCCTTTTAAACCAAATGGGTTTAGACAATTATAGCTGTCGAACATGTGAGAGGACGAAGTTGGTATAGACCAAAAAACAAAACAGGAAAAAGCCAAGCGACATTTGCTACAATTTTAAACATTTTACATGTGTATATTTCCAATCATTCCTGACCAAATGCTTTTATATGTTAATGAGTTCAAAATCGACCATAGATACCAAAAATCTGTGATTCTAGAGATGCCAGTATCAGTACAAACTCTGAAACCTGAAAGTTGTAAAAAACTTGAAATACCACATAAAATGTGGTTAAAATGCCCTAAAATGGGCTGAAAACAAATAAAAGACCAGAAATTGGGAGTTACAAAAAGCCTGAAAACTGGCATCCCTGTGTGATATACATTAAGCAAGCACATTGCTTCCCGTTTCGTGACACCTCATTCATAAATACTGTGTGGATATTTTTAAAGTTATGATGGCATGACAAGGGAAAAAAGTTATAGCAAAAACAATTCTTTAATTTTGAATTAAAAATAGTGTTTTTTGGTGGATTAAACAAATGAAATATTGAAAAGATTATAATCTTAGGGACTCATTATCCTTGAACACTCCACACATTTGAAACTTACCTTGTGAGCAAGAAGACTTGTCAATGTGATAAACAGTAAAATTGTTGGCTTCATTTTCAACTCAGTTATGCAGGTCTGATCATCAAAACGTATATACCAGTTCACGAAATCTGTCAGATTTCTCCGAGCGTCTGAGTTCTACTGTGGCTATGATCTACTTTTCAATCAGTGTCAATGCAAATGTTGTGATTTCGCAATTATCTTGCATCATAAAGAGTGACACATTAACCCACCAAATCAAACAATGTGTTACGTTACGACGTGTAGAGCTTATCATATGATGTTACAATATCATTGTCCATCAGTGTTTATTTCACAAAATTGTGTTAGACCAAGTAACAAAAATAAGGTGTTTCTCATCCGGACTTTTTTAAAAATCAGTGAGGGCGGCCCTTACTATTTGTTATTTTTGGATTTGTTGTTATTTTTCAGAAACCAAATTACAAGCTTTTTGCAAGAATTGTTTCGATATTCGTATCACTATCTATGCCAATGAGTGTTTCTTGCGTCTTTTTCATTGAAATATAGTTGAAAATGATGGACACACTCACACACAACAAAGACAGGTATGATTTTGGGGAATTTTGAAGGCATTTTTCAAAATAACAAACAACAAAAATATTGGAGCGGCGTCAAAAATCTGTGCGGGCGGGGACGTGAAACACATAATTTTTGTTCCTTGCCCTTATTGTAAAAGTAGCAAGTTTTGCACAATGCGGTTTATCGCGAATCGGTTAAAAGCCATTGATTCTGTTGCATTGAAAAGGGGCAAAATATGCCCCTTTTCTATCCCACAATGCATCAGAAAAGGATAATCAATGGATTTTTTCCCGATTGGTGATAAGGCTTATTATTTTTGATGCTGCTTCTTTTTTTAAGGTCTCAATTTGAAAATTCACATCATAGGCCTACATACAGAAAGTGATGTTATATCCGTTTCTTTATTTCATGGCGCCTGTAGCTGCATGAAGTGGAACATTTCAAAAAAGAGTAATGCATGAAAATGTCAATTCATCTCAACACTGTGTATGACATTTAGAAACTAGAAATACTATTTGAACTTAGTGAGTGCATACATTTGGAGGCATATCAAGTCAATCACGTATGTTTGTAATGTTAAGTCAACATGTCATGTCAACTGTTTCTTTTGTATCTATAACTATCATATCAGATGACAAATCAATACATAGCATAGAGTGCATGTTGATAGATATTATTTGGCTTGCAATCAATTGAAGAACAATTAAATCAAAAGATTAGATGGAATACCCTTGAATACCCTACCGCAACAGCACCAATTAAAACAAAAATGAGTACAGCAGCAGTTGCACCCTCAATTTTGATACAAACTGGGATTTGTACATTTTTACAATTGTATCTACATCATGTATGAACTTACACTTGTACGGATTCAGAAAAATCAGCCCTCTTTGTACAACAAAACATCAATTCAAATATTCTGTCCTACAGCTAGACAAGAATTTCACACTACAGTGCAACAGAGCATAAATTTCCAAAAGTGCATGTTATTGAAATTACACTCTAATTCAAAAAGTAACATATGTAAGACAAGGAGACAATATCATATTATAGAATACAGCTTGGTGATTTAATGTCATAGAAAAAGAAATGGTTTGACCTTATTTGCATATGATTAGCATATTATGAAGAAATACATTAACATTTTGCTTTTTGGAATTTCCAGCAAAAACTATAAATGCTATTAACACCAAAGTTCCCATCATTGCCAACAATACTGTCTGAGAACAAGTTCACATTTATCTTTACTTTTAACAAAAACCCAAAATCTGTCTTAATTAAGCTTAATTAATGACCAAACTCGATGAAATTATTAAGTAATACTGTGTATCCAAACCAGACTTGCATGGTATCAAATTAAGGTAAAGATGTGCTTAAACGAATGGTCTGAGCAGATAATTCAATATCCCTTTAGTATTTAAAATATCGTCCTCCAAACATTTAGTATAATTAAAAAGAGAAAAAAACACATGTAACCACTATATACAACTGTACACAGACTTGGCAAAAGTCTATTAATACTTGTGCAGCCATGCACGCAAACAATGGAAGGAATATTCAAGGACATGCTCATGCTAAAGGACCAGTGGTTTAAAATTCGCGCTACAAGAAATTTGAAATGCAATTCGCCAGTGTGCAGTCATAATGGTGTATGTTACTTTAGGTGACCGTGTGCTGACATGCATGGGTGTACAAACAGGTATCGTGTTAAAAGCCTGCACTAAGTCTAAATAAAAAAAGAAATGTTTAAATAGTCAAGGCCTTGAAAGGAAGTAGGCAGTAGCTGGTTGGATTAGCGTGTATGGATAATCAAGTATTGGCCAATCCGAAATCAGGTTTAATAAGAAATGTAACAATGCTGATAATCATACAAGGACACGAAATAGTACTTTAACCCTAACCCCACTGAATCTCACTAAATCTCACTGCCAGAAACTATCTCCAGGCACGTGCTGCTGCATTGCCGCGATGACGTCACCTACCGCAGGCATATGTGGCCACGGAGTTTGTGGCCGCATATGACCTAGGGAGTTAGCTCAGTCGGTAGAGGGACAGACTTGAGTGCGGATGGTCCGGCGATCGAATCCCGGGGGGTGCTGGGTGATTTTTCGGGTAAAAAAAATAGCACTTTTTCCCCCCTCCCCCCGATACGCACAAAAAACTAGCTTTACTGGTTAGGGTTAATTAAATGTCAATTTTTGAACATTTTTGATGTGCAATAACCCTAACCCCACTGAATCTCACTAAATCTCACTGCCAGAAACTATCTCCAGGCACGTGCTGCTGCATTGCCGCGATGACGTCACCTACCGCAGGCATATGTGGCCACGGAGTTTGTGGCCGCATATGACCTAGGGAGTTAGCTCAGTCGGTAGAGGGACAGACTTGAGTGCGGATGATCCGGCGATCGAATCCCGGGGGTGCTGGGTGATTTTTCGGGTAAAAAAAATAGCACTTTTTCCCCCCTCCCCCCGATACGCACAAAAAACTAGCTTTACTGGTTAGGGTTAAAACAAAGCTGTTTTAATTATATATGATACACATACTTAGGATTGAAATGTTCATTGTTGTACCACAATCAGGAGGCACTATATTAATAATTCAATATTTAGAAATTTATGCTCTGTTGCACTGTAGTGTTGGGGAGCAGGGTTTTGCCGTCCTGATCTAGGCTGACACAGGGAGTTATAACAAAATGCTCTTTGCAGTTGGTAGAATTAAAACCTAAGTGGACATCCTTTTCAACTCACTTGGGTGGTTGATTGACCTTTGACCTTGATTTAGGGTAGAAGGTCAGGTGTGTTTCAATGTGTTTCAAAACCATGTGTGCTCCAAAGCTAAAAAGCTCTATAAACAGTCCGAATATAAATGCTGGGCATAAAGGCTGCTTTTGTGACTTCACCAGTGGCAACAGCAAAATGACCATTGTTAATGTTCATCTTGAATTCTGAGGTAAATTATATAAACAAATAATTCTTCAACACTACTGCGTATCCCTTTAAGCAATAATAGTTGGTTGAAGGTAAAAAGTCTGGGAACTGTTTATTTAGGTGTCCTAGACAATGTGACCCTTTAGTGTTAATTAAAGGCATATTATGCGATCTTTTCCAGGGGAAGCCCTCAATCCGTGCTTTTATTTTAAAGCAGATTTTCTTGCAGATTTACATTTTTGATCATAAATCATAAATATATTCCTAGTTACAGGGTGATACGATTCCTAATTACTTCAAAATCATGGTTTTTTAAGTGAATTTAGAATGAAAATAAAACTAGTCCTGCTAGCAGGACCATTTATTTTCACTCTTTAAACCATGATTTTGAAGTTATTAGGAATCGTATCGCTCTGTAACTCGGAATGTACACTGAGCCAAAAAAGAAACTTATAACATTTTAACAGATCACCAAATAAAATTCTGTGCATGAAAATGTACCAAATTTGGATACAATATTGCTGCAATGTATTGCTTCAAATGGCAGTCAATAACCAATTGTTTGCTTCAATGACACAAGAGAAATGTGTACTGACCCTATGGTGATCTGTTACAATTTTATAAGTTTCTTTTTTGGCTCAGTGTATTTATGATTTATGATCAGAAATGTAAATCTGCAAGAAAATCTGCTTTTAAAAAAAAATCAAGGATAGAGGGCGTCCCATGGAAAAGATCACATAATATGCCTTTAAGAAATGGTTAAATGGGTTATTTAATGTTTGATAATGTTGCTGCTGTGTGTTTAAAAACAACAGCTTCAGGCTGATAAAAAGGGTTAAAGTTTAGCTGATAATATCACTAATACAATGCATGAACCCCTTTGACCTTTGATTTGAGTGTGAACAATATGTTGAATATTATCATAATAATACTTGTGGTTGCGGTGTGTATGTCACAGAGTTTTTCAGGAAACATGAGATCGCGCATCATGCTTAAGGGTCGCACTCCCCAAAACAATTATACATATATATACTTGTCTGTGATTTCGTGATGAGACGTTGTTGGATTTGGCATGTTAGGGTTATGGAAACATGAAAAGAGTGGTTCAATATACTAGTAGGGCGTCTCAAAAAAAATTACAACGCAACTTTAGGTGACTGTAACTTCCTAAACAGGTGTCTGAATAGATCAATTCAAACAAACAAACAACAAAATAAAGTCAAAATAGTTGGCTTTAATTTGAAGAAAACAGCATTTGATTCAGTTAAGTTATTACGGAAAAATGAACGACAGTAGTCAAAGAACACTTAATTTGACTGTTCTATTCCGACACTTATTTAGGAAGTTACAATCTCCGACTTTTATTTGAGACACCCTGTATAACCCTAACCCAGATTGGTGGTGTGTAGGAATAAAGCTTACAGGGGAAACATTGGACAAATAATAACAGACATCCACCCCCCACCACCCAAAAAACAACCCCAACCAAAACAAACAAAAAAACACCACAACAATAACACAACACACCAAACAAACAACAACAACAACAACAACAAACAAACAAAACACCGAAAAAGAAAACAAAAACATAACAACCTAATTAAAGTAGAAAGTCTTGCAATCACTTGTTAGGAAAACTGTTATACTTTTAATCACATAATCATGATCCATCACACATAGAGCTATAACCATACAAGTAAATTTTGTAACTATATGAAAAACAGATTGAAACTTTTTGAAATACCTTCATCTGGATTGCTTGTAGACATGATATTGAGATTTCTTTGTGTACAATATATCCAAAAGAAGTGAAAGACGTTACTGATTGTGATCAATGTTTCACTACCATACTAGTAGCTTCATCAGACTGGTCTTTTACTTCTTTTGGATTTGTACACAAATAAATCTCAATATTACAGATTGAAAACACTACTTATGTTTCTAGATTGAGAACACTACTTATGTCTCTAGATTGAAAATACTACTTATGTTTCTAGATTGAAAACACTACTTATGTTTCTAGATTGAAAACACTACTTATGTTTCTAGATTGAAAACACTACTTATGTTTCTAGATTGTATGATAAATATTATCATTCTCTGAGTCTCTAGTTAACCAATGGTCATTTGGATACTTTACATTTTTTTGGTATTCATTTATATTGTTAACATAAAAATAAGTTCCAGAAAATGCTTTGGAATAGAATTTGTCATAACAAAAATACTGTTTGAATAATATGTTGATATGTAACATTAATCAAGTCGATAAAGCTCACACACTTATATTTGGTTTCACACACTTAGGTTTCACACACTTGTACATAAATGTATGAATATTACAATAATGTTTGCAACTACTACAAACATAATTTTTCAAATCCAAATGTAAAATCATTTTGACAAGAAACAAGTCTTTTCCCACCTTACAATCAATCAATATTTGAACATTCAACAACTTTTTGCAAGTGCAATAACAGTTGTTAGATTATAATAAAAGGACCCTTTATGCACCAACAAAAACCTATCAAGTTGTACGGGCAAACGGACCTCTCGTCACGTAGGGCTTTTGAAACAAATATAATAACAAATATTTTCAAAATGTTCAAAACAATTTTTTTTTTTGAAAACCAAAAAATGTTTGAAAACAATTTGGTAAAAATATGCTTGCTGTTGAAAATTTGCCCCCAAAATGGGTTAGTGAGGCTTGTACAACAGTGTTTTTTATTGCCACCATATCTGTGAAAATTCAAATCCTGCATCTTAAAGCTGTCTTCGACTACACTAAGCAGCAATCTTCCACAGTTGTTGGCTTAGGAGAGAAAAAGCTTAGTGTGGCAAATTGGTCCGTTTCTGAGTGACAGATACTTGGTTGCAATTGTTTGAATATACCAAATCAATTAATTTTTGTTTATCATTGCCTTATGGTAATATCCTTATTTTCCCCTATAGTCACACTAAATCATACTTAATTTGGAAGTATTTTCTCAAGGAAGATGGCAAGGGCACTCCCGAAACAATAAGTTGATCCTCTACACATGCAATGAGTAAGAAGGATGCTACGTTTATAGGTCAATAAATGCGTATGTTTGGTTTAGAGAGATGCATGCGCGCTGACGTTGATGTATGAATAATAGCACAACCACGGGGGAGTGCTATTCTGAGCATATCAACATTTGAGCAAGTGTATTGACTTGTCTAATTATTCGAGAAACAAAACATACGCACGTATTGACCTAATTCATACACGACACTCTAGGCTACAAATCAAAATTCCCTATTTGAGCATTATTTTGATCTAATGTAATAACGAATAAAAACATATTAACAAGTTTGCTAACACCAACAGTGAAATTGGCGAACCTGCGATACCTGAACAACAAATCAAAACAAAGCGTGTGGTGTGCGCATTGAACGGCGTATACACGGAGTGCATTAGGCACTTTCACTCTGCATATTTTAGTTTCTTGCTTTCTGATAGGTTCAACACTACTAAGAGTGTATGAATACATCGCATAGTAAATGTAGTAACAAACAAAGGTCTCTTTTACCTTGATAAAAACAGGATGGTTGAAACGTCGGGATAATGAAAACTATCAAATACATCGTACAAACTCATCTTCATTTTGTTTGTTACTACACATGCAATAGATTGGTTGAATTATGCTTATAGGTCAATAAATGTGTATGTGTTATTTCGAGATAAATTAGAAAAATCAATGCACACATGTTGATGTTGATATGTGAATAATGGCACAACCCAGTAGGAGAGTGTGCTATTCCGAGCATATCAATATTTGTGCAAGTACATTGACTTTTGTAATTTTTCGAGAAACATGACCTACGCATGTATTGACCAAATTCATACACGACAATACAAATCAAAATTTATAATTGTTTGCATATTTGTTATCTCTAACAAGTTTTATATCACTCGCAGTCAAAATCAGCGTGCCTGTGCTGCATGAACAACAATCAAAACAAAGCGTGTGGTGTGCGCATGTACGGCGCACACGCAGAGTGCATTTAGACACTTACTTCAATGCACTTCCCATATTTTGGTTCCCTGCTTTCTGATTGCTAGAAGTATATGAATTAGGGGTATAACAGTGTTTATAGTCATAAGCTAAACCAGACATGCCACAATTGAATTTTCTACTCTGAGCTGTTAAATGGACATCCATAATGGAAAAAATATATGGTTTGAACATTTAGCAGAGTATAACATGTTGGTGTATGAAATTTAAGTGTTACACCAAACTTTAAAACATATAGAGTTAGCTGATAAATGTTTACTCACTGCTTTAATAAAATGTTTGAAAGGTATTTATTTGACCAATTATTTCCATGTGATGATACAGATACAGGTTTTAGTACGTGAACCTGTTCTCTGAATCTGAGTATATACCATATCTTATGATGTGCCAGTTTAACCCATCATTAGACATGACAAAACATGCATGCCTTCATACTAAACTGAAACAGATATTCTTTTGAGTCTTTTATTTGAGCCTACAAGTAATTAAGTAACCAGAGAAGATGAGTTTTTATTGTCCTAACATTTCGACCATCCGGTCTTTATCAAGGTAAAAGAGTCAAATACATGGTAAAAACTCATCTTCTCTTGTTTCTTACTACATTTACTATGTGATGTAATGTAGCATCCTTCTTACTGCTACAAGTAATAAAGCCTGATTTGAAATATTTGTTTGACTTCAAGCTTTCATAAATTTTGTTCATAATGAAAAATACATTTTAGGTCCTTTGTTTGATACCTAAGAGTCTTGGTATATCTGTATGTTCTTTACTTCACTTTCCCATTTAAAGTGCCTTCTTTTTCTTTTTATAAGCACTGCTGTTTGGATGAGTTTCTTTGGCTGGTCTCTTGGTAGTCTTGGTACTGGCAGGATTTTTGGTACTGGCATCTGTGAAAATAAATCACATTTTTATTAAGAGTGTTTAAAGTGTGAACATGGACCTAAAGTGAAGATACCAAATAGAACTCTCTAAATGTGTCACAATGATATAACTAAAAAACGTCAAATAAACCTTTATTCCCCACAACTTTTAAATTTCAATTGCACTTGCCTTGTACATGTTAGCATGTGAGAGTCATTTTATATAAGTTCAACAGAAAAAGACAATGTGCATATAGTAGAAAACATGACAAAAACATGTGCACATACTTCCCAGCTTTAGCATTATTAGAATCTTTCACAGCTTTCATGCGAGGAATATTGCGTTTAAACTTCAGCATGATTGAGTACAGGATGTGGACCTTCATACAACCCGTCTGATCCTGCACATAAAGAGGAGCAGTCCATGGTTCATAGATGTACTTACCAGATTTAGCTTTAGAACACTCTCTGGCAGCTTTCATACGGCCAATATTACGTTTATATACGTCAGCGTGAATGACTATAGGTCGTGGATAGTCCTGACCAATGATACATCCTGCTTGCTCCTGGACATTACGAGGAGCTGTCCATGGCTCGTATATGTATTTTGTAGGCATCTTTTTCAGCACTGGAAGGTATTTTCTGAAATACAAAGATGAACATTAACTCCAAATGTAAGATCAAATTTAAGTATAGTCAAATTATGTCTAAAACCCTATGATGGTAACTTTAGAATCAAATTAGTTTTGGGTTCAATTGAAAGTTTTCATTAAAGCACCGATATTTATCATTTTACAACACATGGGCACAACCCATCACTTGTGTAGCACTCAAGTTGTTTTTCACCAGAGGTTGACTAAACCATGCCATTTAAACCAATGCTTTTTCATAAATTTGCAATGCCCTACTTTAACTAACTCTGATACATACCTCTATCATCTAACAGGTATGTATCCCAAATTCATGCCTTTCTAGATGTGAATTGGGTCCTTTTTAGCTTCAAATATCATATCCGATATTTCGAGAATACCGCACTTGGTCAAATGGCTTAAGCTTTTTACAATTTCAGAGAAAATCTGACTGAATAATCATTTACCATAGCATAGCAACCCATCAGATCATACATACTTGATATATTGTCCATTTGGATCCGTCTTTTTGCCAAATACAATGGGACTGTAAACTCTGAAGTATTGATGAAAGAACGCACTAGCAGATAGCCACATCCAATTACCAGCATTCAAACTGTAGTCTGCATCAAGAAGTAACTCCTCAAATACCTGCGAGTAATATTGACACATTTGTGGTGAAAATGAAATCATGGTGTAAACAAATCAACTTTTATAAAGTAAAGTTGCTGTATGGCTGGTACTTAAGATTGTCCACAATGAGAATTGCAGCAGTATTTAAGTATGCCTTAATCATATGGCATTTATATTTAAAGGACAATGTTCTCCAGCCTGAGCACAATCTGGTGAAGGTAGCATCCTATATACTTAGGACCCACTCTGTTTAGCCTCGGTCATGTATTTGTCTTTTAATATCACATGGATGACAACATTATATTTTAAAATACTTACAGTGCTATAGTTTGATCAGTTCCAAAGTGGAGAGGGTTCCTTACTCCTTGTGACAGCTAATGAATACAGAAGGACATGGGTGCGCGTGAAGGCAACAAGTGCAATGTGCATCATATGTGTGACGCGTGCGTGCTGCCAGAACCGTGTGTGTGGCCATAACCGTGTGCATACGTTGGATTACTTTTGCGCGCGGAGAAATAAAAACCAATTATTTCTTGCCAAATTGGATCTGACTAAACTTTAGTAGGACAACAATGTGCACTGTCAATGTGTCATATTGCACGACGGATACAAGGCAGAGGCTAAAACAATACCTCTATTCTCATTCTTAAATACTGTTACTCAAATAAGGTCAGTAAAAGTGAAAATAAATGATAACATAGCCATTTAAACCAATTAGTCACTGTTTAGTTTACAGTAACTACCTGCATTATAATTGATCAATCCTGAACTTTCAATCTATCATCTGATTGGTTAAAGCAAATCCGGACATGTCACACACTTTGTTTACACCAGATGAAAATATTGATTCATTGTTTTCTTGTACTCTCAATTGTCTCATTTGAATTATTTTCTTGTTTGACCTTGTCCTGTTTTTGTTTAGTTGTGTCTTGTTGCTGTTAGATCCTAATGTACTAGACTATTTTATCATTATTCTGTTGTTCTAATGGTCCCCATTTTACAAGCTCGCTTGTCAGGGTTTCTACAGGGGCTCCTAGCCTCTTCTCATAATTATTTGTATTAAAATTATTTTGTCATTATTTTGCTGAATAAAGTGAAGTGAATTACGTGAGTATCTAAAGTGGGTCTGGCTGTGTTTCTCTGCGTTGTTATGTGGCGCAATGTGTTGGCACAGGCCACACATAAACCCCTCCTTGGCAACTTATCAGCTTTTTGGAACGAGATTACCTAAGCGATATTATGACATATCACAAGGATAAAAACAATCCAAATTGCAGCAAGTGTTTAAGAGTGATTTATTTTAGCAATATCGTACAATATAATGTCTCACTCAGCTTGATCTATTGTCCTTCTTACCAATCAATCGATCACCTCTTTTATGAAGTCATGCTACAGAATGTCTCAAAATAATTGCTACTCATCATCATTTATAAGGACCCTTTGGAAATAAGTTTCTTAGCTTAAAGGGTTCTCCTTAGCAGTTTATCATTTTATGTCTTGCTGTAAATGTACAATTATCTGTATTTTAACGTTTTTATATCTGTATAGTGTGCAATACTTCTTGTTAGATGATAATATGCTGAATAAAATAAAATAAAATCAACCTGCACCATGTTATATATATTTACCTTTTGACCTTCCTCCCAACTGATCCATAGATCACCTCTAGTAAGGAAGCATGCTACGGAATGTCTTGCAAGATGATGAATCCAGCCTTCTGTGCGTAACTGTGTCATTATAGCATCTATGAAAGGGTATCCTGTACGACCCTGTCATAATAAAAACCAGAAATTGAGTTATACTTTTGAAAGATTGCAAAGCATATTTAGCCGTACAGTAAAATCTACTGTCAAGGAACATATAGGCTTTATTCCATAAAATTCTTTAAACAGGTCAAAATGGGTAATGGATGTATTAGTAAATCGGTAACATATGAACAAGTTTACTCCTGAAATGGACATTAAATCAATTACCTATACAGCGAGTCAATACACAAGGTAATTGACCTTTGTCAAGGATGATCGCACCCAACCTACACACAGTACACGCAGTCATTGGTATTGTATACAAACTTGGTATATCACTGTATCAATTAATATCGATTGGGTCACCGGAAGATCATTTTCAATAAAAAGACGCATGATTTGATGGCCAAACGTCAAGCTTTTCCCATGCACCAATCATATCATGCCTTATATCATTTTGTTGCTAAACACTTGAATATTTAATATCCATTCGAGACAGATAAAAATAGCACATAGTCTACCGACGTGGTTAATTATAGTGTTGACCTCCGTAGAAAATGGTGTGACCTACATTGAAAAAGCGATATTTTGATAGATTTACCACATTTTCAACTCAAAACGAAAAGCTTTTCCAATTATGGGATTCATAAAATGAAATATTTATATGAAAGAGGAAGCCATGTATATTTAAAATCTGTCCGAGACAGTAGGTTTGATTGTCACACGTTCCAGTGGGATGGCCCTGAGTGTTGTTTTTGCTTTAAGTGGTAGTTGATTTCCTGTGTTAATTAGAGGGACTGTGTGGAGCAGATGTCCGCTAGTTGTTCATATGATAGTACAACCAAATTAATTTCCCTTTTCTCATTCATGATATCTGTTGGCAATTAATTCTCTAAATACAAATCATGTAGTACAAAACATGTGGGGTGTCTCATAATACAATGTTTTACTATTTTTGCACATTTTAAATGGCAACAGGATGTCGTCTAAAGAACAATTTTCTTTACCAACAGGCTGCTGTAAATCCGATTATATAAATTCAAATACAACCTATTAGTGATACCAGGCCAGTGCCATTGTACACAGACTCCCATTGCCGAGATTGAAGCCTCCTTCTAAGAGTTACATTGCACGCCCCCATTCTAAGAGTTACATTGCACGTCTCAATATCCCTTATAAGGACTTTCGTGCTGTCAATCACAGCATTGTCAAGACAGCCCCTATTTCAAGAGTTATATCGCGCATACTCACACCCACATGCCCATATATAGGAGGCTTCAATTTTGCGATTCGAATTTCCTCTCCCATTATATAAGCTCCCTGGTGATACACATTGATAGACATCCATCATTTTCTATTTCTGTGTCCAACTATTACACCAATACTCACATGTTTCCAAGCTTCCAAGTATTCTGTGTTATTATCCCATGGAATCTGAAGACATACTGGGTTTTCTTCCATCTTGTGGAAATTTGGGGTACCAGCTGCAGCAGTGTAGAAGAACTCACGCCAGAGTAATTGACCTTCTAGTGATACGGGTGGCTTGGTGTAGTTTTTCTGCACAATTATAAAGACAAAATCAGAGTTAAATTTTCATTATGGAAATGTTAACATATTTATAATACAACAATATGCGTCATGCCACATTAGTAAACTGAGAAAGACAACACTGAAGGTAGTCTGGGTAGAACCATCTGTATCACATGTTAACACTTTCCATATGTGGCTATAGTATTAGCTGAACCATATAAAAAAATAGAAACCATTCCCAACTTCCAAAGTCTATCTCAAGAATAACTGAACAAATACTATGCACGTTTGTACTTATTTTAATGCATTTCTCATGGCAATTCCAAATATGACAATGACATTTAATAATTTTGACATTTTTGAAACATATTGTGACATTTTGGAAGTGTGGTCTGCAGACGCCTGCCGTGTGGAAAGTGTTAATGGTCTCTCAATGCTATTGATGCCATGTCTATCATAACAATATATTTCTGTTATGGTATAACTTCAAATTGCAAGTCATTCATTTAAGCAGAGAGCTATTATTCATTGATTTATTCGTTCGTTGGGTGGGAGACACAACCATTTCTGCTCAGTGCAGTCTCATTAGAATTATAATGTAAATATCTCAGTGCTGGAAGCCCACATTGAAAATCAATATAATGTGAAATACCTTATTTACATTTTTTATATCTTTTGCGGGGATGTGTTTTTTAATTTTTAATTGGCAGCATTTCCCAACCCTTGAAATACACTACAATATGGTCTAGATTACACTCTACATTTATTCACATATTGATGGCATCGTGATATGGTTCAAGTACTGTACTTGGGTATAGGATATTAGAGCCCATTCTTTTTGTTTTGTCTATACTCACCGTAGCTCTATACACATCTTGTATAGCATGGTAAAACTTTCTTGGTGACAGACATCCAAACTTGAGATATGGACTCAGGACTGTAGTACTGGGATCAATGCTATTAGGTTTGGTCTTAGGCTTCTCAAATTTGGCAATCCATTCCTATGGAAAGAAAGCATGTAATAAATTATGAAGATTTGATCAATGTGTCTCTTTCAATGTGCTTTTTATCAAATGCTCAGCATAATTTAGTATTATATTGACAGTCTCATAATGTGGTATGGTCAAGCAAAATGTGTCTCAAATAATGATTTTGAGATATAACCAAACAAAGGAACACATTTCAATTGTTTTCTATGGTTTCTACTTTCTATGAACACTCTTAAATTGCTCATATTTGTGGAATTAAAGGTTCATTTTAATGGCGTTGTGTGTAAAATGTAGTATTACAATCTGAGACAAGTATACCAAAAGAGTATCGCCCATTCATACCTGATGTGCAGCAATCCAGATCTATCGACACTGTTAAATTCTAACCGACCCATTTTCTTAGAAATTTTGGGAGGGGGGATATTTATGTGTAAATGAATACCAACCCAATTCGTTCTTTAGTTTTCCATTTTTGGTGTCATTTTAAAGGGGAAAAAGCCTGACCGACAGACCCAAGCGGCGAGGTCCATTTGCCCGAAGACCAGAGTTTCTTTGTTTCGCCGCCTGATTGTAGTGTGTACACAATTATTTGTGTTGGCTATGACAAAGATGGTGATATCAGTAATTAGTACTTAATAAGGTGCATCTCTTGTTAACAAAACTAAGTTTCAGATAAAAGCTGCCTTATCTTCTGAAGGCAGAGATCATAAAGGCGAAGTTGTTAGTTGTCACATCGGATACTGGCCTATTCATCGCAACACTTTGTTCAAGAATAGTCTTTTCACATACAGATCGATAAATTTAATACCATATAAAATCATGGTAAACCTTAGTTTAGCATGTATACACATTTCACCACAGTAAAAACTGTTTTTCATAAACAAAACATTTTTTTTGGAAAATTTATCGAGCAATAAGTAAGACTGAAACTAAATCTGAGCAGTGGGTCAAATAGATCTGTATGTGATGTGTTTTCTGTGCATTGAAAGAACAGTATAGGTACTGACTGAAAAAGGAACCCAGTATGGGTTATGACTGACGAAATGATGCCATTTTTATCTCAGTTTGATCTTACATGTCTTTCCAGATATTCCTGCATTCTTCTCAATGCTTCTGTCTCACCCCCAGGATACAAAGATTCCCCCTCAATAGGATCCAAACCAAGCTGTTCTAAGGTAGGAATGCCATACAGGGTATCATGATCGGCAGACACAGAAGTCTTACAATCTGTGAAAAAATACACAAGTCAATATCTTCTAATTCTAAAGTAATAAACATGATCCAAAACAAGCCAAGCTGTTCTTATCATGGGCATGAGGCAGACACAGGAGTTGTACAATATGTTCAATAGTAAAACAAACACCAGCTATGTCTGTGTCATGTCAATAGGAAATAACTGACAATGAAAAACTATATGTGATGCGATCTGTGAAAACCCGCCACATGGTGGCATTTTTCATATTGGAGATATTTATATCATAAGAATTTAAGAAAGCTAAAACTGTGCTGATTACAGAACTGTTTCGATCATATTTCTACGATCACTACAAAAAATAATTTATGAGTGAATGATGATTGTGATGTCATAAAAAGCTACAAAACAAGCAATCATGAAAACAGGCCAAAAAATATACATAATTCAATAGAATAACATTATATAAGGTTAATAATAAAAGTAACTTAAGTTTTTGAAGGTGAAATTTCATGAAAGATGATGTCACAAAGTTTTCTTTAAAAAGATCTAAAAAAAAGAAGATTTTTTAAAACTATTTTTTTTTACCATTTTAATTTTACCCATAATCCATAGTTCACAATTTGCGACATCCGACGGGTTTTCACAGATCGCATCACATATTTATTTTATTGTAAGATCCTCTAGAATGTTTTGTTTTCCCCTTTTGTTACTTCTTAGATGACTGGCCTTAACACAGCCCTTGATCATGATGAGGCAGATTGGTTACTTAATTAATTTACTTGTCTGTTAGTCCTCTGCCCTTTACCATATGAGTATGACCACATAAAGATAGGTTCACTTCTTGGCAATTTATTATGTATTTGCTTGCTAATCTTTGCCCAAATCATTGCATTTATATTGTTTTTGTCATTTAACTAAGGTACATCTACTAAATTGCAAAAGGTTAGGGCTGGTATAGTGGAAGGGTATACATATATGGAACTCTCTCCCAATTTAAGTATACTCCTAAATTCATAAGTCTTCTTATTACACTCACCTCCGAATGTTTCATTTGTTGGGGTGTCCCTGGTTGGTGCTGGCCGGCCCATTTTAGACAGCACTGTCTGCAGACGTTGATAGGTCAAAGGTGGCTTGCCTCCATTATTCTTAATGACACTAATATATTAGAAAGAATAGGGAAATGGTTTAAGAAGATCTATTTATTCTTTAAATGTTGATCTGCATTATAAGATTTCCTAGAGTTTGGCAAGTATACTTATTGGGATAACACGGATAACACTAACAGGCTTCATAAATTAGCATTTCAAATGTACTAATATTCATACCTTGATTGCATGCATTGCATATACAATGGTGCAATTAAATCAGCTGCAATCAGATCAATGTACACTCACTTTGGCATCATTGTCAATGTAGATTGATGGAGTTTAAACATGTTATTAAAGGATTGATTGGTAGTATTAACTCGATCCCAAGTGTTTTACAAGAGTGTTGAGAAAACAATATTCTCCAAGAACTCCATAATTTCAAGCTTGAGATGGATCAAACACTAACATTTGACATCAACTCACACCGACACCATTGTGAGCATCCACAATGACTCACTTGATAATTACCTTTTAGTGACATAAAGAGTATGTGAGACTCTCTGTATTACTTCTACTCCATGTTCCTCAGCTAGCCGACATACTTCTTCATCGCGCTGCCTAGAGTATGGCTCAGTATCTATTTCAAATGTCAGCCTGGTGATATTCCATTCTTTAAAGATACGAGGGAATACCTCTGCTGGTGTACCTTGGAGAATAAACAACCTTGAGAGGAACACAGTGTAAGAATGGGACGGTCAACAACTTAAAGGAATACTTGTTTCACATAATTATGCTTAATCAATTTCTCGTTAAAGAGCAATCAATAATGTGGGAACTTGTTTTCTTCTTTATTTGATACATATACACTAAATACATTTATAAAGGTTTTGCTTAATACCACAGGGTGGACTACGAAAATCTGTAACCGAAGGGTTTCATGCCTTCGCCCTATGGACTATACATCAAATTCAAATACTTGAATTAAGCTGAAAATACTGCTGTAGGTCATTTCCTTAGAGCTATACAGGCAATATTGAGTGCTAGCAGTACCTGTTTTACAAATTTGAGGGCTTTCACTGAAAATGATACCAAAAAATAGAGCATATTATAATTGATTAGGATATTGTTCTCTTTTTTGATACTAAGTGGCTTAATAAAGCTCACACTGTGCCTATTTGGCCCTGGGACTTCATAATTGTATAGTATGTATACTGATCAGATTCTAGATGCATTTTGTGTTAAACTACTTAAATAGTGACATTACTCTTCAGAGAGGCCTCATTAAAAGGTATAAGAAAAGTCATTGACGTCAAATGTTAAATTTACGAGTCCTGATTAATATAATTTATTCAATACAAACAAAGTTAACAATGGTTTGAATTTCAACAGCTCACCTTGATCCAAACTTTTTGAAACTCTCATCCAAATCTCTGAGTGATTCTAAAAGAAAGCGCCATCTATTGACACCAACAAGACCAGATCGGACAAATTGTGGATCAAGGACGAAGATAGGTCTGAATTCCTTGCTTCCTTCCAAGGCTGCTAACAACGCTGGATTGTCATGCAGTCGTAATCCTTTACGAAACCAATGTAGTGTTCTGTGAGCCATAACTGTATGAAAAGGGCAATATTTTAATGGTATTAAATACAATCATGCGAAATGGACAATTATTACCTTTTAAACTCAAAATATGACTATGAGTCTACAATCCTTTTAAAACCCATCAGGGCCAAGCGATTAATAAAAAGTCAGTTTTTATATGTAGCACCCTTCCAAATGCTCAAAAGCACATACATTTGATCTGCTATAGGATCAGCTACAGAATCAGCTTGTTCATTTAGGTTTTGCTGCATATCATACAACTACTAATAATTGCACATG
The DNA here is from genome assembly GCA_035610835.1 of Ophiura sarsii. NCBI lineage: Eukaryota > Metazoa > Echinodermata > Ophiuroidea > Amphilepidida > Ophiuridae > Ophiura > Ophiura sarsii. The sequence continues at coordinate 18,968,541 of CM069453.1, forward strand.
TATTTCTATCAGACACTTAGATTGTGATTATCCCCAAACAGCTACCCGTTTTAACACCTGGGTGGAGACCACACAACATTTTCCCTATTACACCGTGCACTTACCATTCAATATATTGAAGAGTCTAAATTGTACAGCCTCATCAAAAACCACTTTAGTAAACCCGTATCCTTTTTAAAAAAACAAACAGCTATGCATGATATGCAGCAGTTCAAATCCAAAAGGCCATTCAATTTGGAGCAATTCTTCACAGAGATAAAAATATTTGAAACAAAAATCTTCATACAAATTGCCACATGGCAGCAATGTGTTGCTATCTTCCTGCTATAGCCAGACTGTAGTCTAATTCCTATTGGTTTAATTTGATGACATCACCAGAATAATGCCATGTGATTGGCTGAAGTGAAAGAAAATATGCCATGTCATCAGTTGACATGTCGTCAACTTTGCCATTATACCACATGCTTTCAATAGGGCAATTGCACAGAAGGGTCAATAGCTTAGATCACCCTCCAGAAGATGGCATGCATGGCTGGAGAACAATACCAATCACTTGGATCAATATAAGTTGAACAGGCTATTGGTATTGTACTCCATTCATGCATGCCTTCTTCAGGAGGAGGATTTGAACTGTTGACCCTCAGTGCAATCACCCAACAAGAGTGTGCATGTACATTCCAGTAAACACTCCCCACTGCAACTGGTAAAAATGTGGCAATACTTCATGATCAATGGCCTGAATTTTTCTTCAAATACTGTAAAACAACTTAATTTCGCTAGGAGGTCCAATTCGCTACAACCAGGTTAGCGTTTATTCTGTATAGAAGAACACATCATCGGCTGTATAGTTTTCCCCGAAATAGCTGCCCGATTATCGACTGAATAGCTTCTGCCCTTATTTAACTGTTAGAATTATGACGTAGTAAAGCTCAGTCCTAGCAGGTGGCAACACAACTCTTCTTTTTTTCCCCTGATTGTGTACTTATTGGTGAACACACACCAATCCCCTTCCCCACCACAAACCCCTCTCACCCCCATCCCACGTGCACAAACCCACTCAACCCCAACCACAAACCTACTCCACCTTCCCACAATGCCCCCTCCACATCTAAACCACCCCTACAACCTCCCCACCCCCATGCCACCACAAACTCCCTCCCCTTCCCACCCACCCCTTCCCATACCCACCACAAACCCCATCCCCTCCCAACCCACCACAAATTGCTTGAGCTTGGTCCTTTCAGGACCAAACCATGTGTCCGTACGGACCGACCGTGTAAACAAACAAACAAACAAACAAACAAACCCCTCCCTTTCCCATCCCCACCACAAACCCCTCCCCTTTCATTCACAAAACCCCTCCCCCACCACAAAACCCCTCTCCCACCACAAACACCCTACCCCACCCCACGGCCTACCCTCCCCTCCCCACCCCATGGCCTACCCTCCCCACCCCATGCCCATGCATCCCCCATCACAATATGATATATGAAGGGTAGAATATGCCATTTTTAGTGTGGAAGCGCTACATTTGGATTAACTATAAATACTGGCAAATATGCCCACTTAGCGGGCATATTTGCCAGTGCACTGGCAAATTTGCCAGGGCTGGACAATTCGGCCACCTGCTAGGAATGAGCTTACCTAAAAATAAATTACTGTATGAAGTCTGCAGGCATGTGAATTATGTTAGATGTGCCTTTACTAAACATATGAGTCTGAGGTAATGAATGTATCATACATCATACATCAGCTTGTCAAAGCAGAATATGTAAGTTTACACGTAACACGTGAGAAAATAGATTGATTGTCAGCCGCAAAATTGTAAATTAAAAAATTACGAAATCAAAATATTGGTAAAAACAGCCCGTCTCCATTCAAGCCCTCGCGCGGTGATATTTCATTTTCGCACTTGCTCCAGCAGTAGCCGGATATTGATAAATTGACGAGCCGCATGTGAAAATCGAAAAACTTGGTTTATCAATTGAAAAACCAAGTTTTTCGGACGGCTAGGCGAAAAACTTGGTTTATCAAATGAAAAACCAAGATTATCGATTTGAAAAACCAAGATTTTCAGTTGGCTGGAGAAAATCTTGGTTTTTCGATTGAAAAACCAAGTTTATCAAAGTGCAATGTTCAATGATTCGAAAAACTTGGTTTATCAATTGAAAAACCAAGTTTTTCGACGCGGAACGTAAAATAAACACTTGGTTAATCAATTGAAAAACCAAGTTTTTCGAATTATTTTACATTCTGCGTTGAAAAATTAAGTTTTTCGATCGAAAAACTTGATTTTTCAAAATGAGAGACCAAGTTTTTTCGAATTATTGGACATTAGTCGTCGAAAAACTTGTTTTTTTTCAATTAATAAACCAAGTTTTTCGAATTATTTGTACATTCCGCGTTGAAAAACCAAGTTAAAAACCAAGTTTTTCAAAATAATAAACCAAGTTTTCGAATCATTGGACAATAGGCGTTGAAAAACGTGGTTTTTTTTCAATTGATAAACCAAGTTTTTCGAATTATTTTACATTCCGCGTTAAAATAACAAGTTTTTCGATCGAAAAACTTGTTTTTTCAAAATGATAAACCATCGAAAAACCGAGTTTTTCGAATTATTGGACATTCCCCCTTAATTACTACAAAATATTTCAGGTTTCCCCCTCAACAGATTTTAGGGAACTATTTTTCCAATACATTTTGGTATGTATTTTTAGGTCACTCTATAAACTACCCACCCGGGCATGTTTGGCAATAATTAAACTATCGGGTGAGAAAAAAAGATCCAATCTTTATAGGTGCGTGCACTTTTCCAAATGTGATAGGGAGGGAGCCTGTATAATCTTTAAAAGTTTTGCTCGCCATTTAATAGACCTCCAGAGTGTGGTAACGGACCGGGGAGCATGGGATAAAAGAATGTAGCAGTGAAGGTTTTGTTGTGTGTTTAGGGTTCAATAGTAGAATATTGGTCATGCTATTTTAACATAATTTTAGTTTAAATGTTTTATGCGAATAGCAAATTCTTACCCCTATAAATCATTATACAGTCAAATGACCCGATATAACATTTAAACATATACATGTGCGCGTAGCGCGCGAAAAAATTGATATTTAACACAAATTTGTCCAAGATTGAGGTACATCGCAACTTATTCAAAGGGTTGAGACATTATTGTACATGCTACATTACTGGAACCAAAGACTTCGTTGAAATACCTTCTTCCTTCTCAGTTTCTTGATTCCAAAAAGATGAAAAATAGTCAGAAATGGATCGCCACATATTCCACTCGTCGTCGGTTGTTGCATGTTCAGAAGACGGGACAGTATTCTTGGAATCAGTTTCACTGGTAAATTTACTTTCACTCAGCGGACCGTATCTTTCGATGGCTCTGTCATAATGCGTCTCAAAGAAATCACCCATCATATCGGTTTCTAGGGATACATTGGCAATGTCTTGTTGAACATCTGTATCCGTTGGGTAGACTTCACTTTGATTTAAAAGATGGTAGGTTCCACCCGACACCTGTTAATTTCGAATCAAAATGAAAAAAAAAGGTAATAGGCCTACATTATTAATATCCATCCTCACTATTTCAGTAGCGTGGCCAGGGGCGGACTGGGACCTGAAAGCGGCCGTGGCAAAATAATTAAAGCGGCCCAGGCGCGTACCGCGGCATGTGAGCCAGGGGGCAGAAGTATGTAGTCCCGGTAGTAAATTTTCGTAAAAGGTTGCCCCAAATTTTTTCGCACGGTCACAAAATTTCGCACGGTCACAAAATATCGCACAGTCAAAAAAAATCGCACGGTCACAAAATTTCGCGTAACCGGCCCTGAGAGGCCCAACCGGCCCTCAGAGGCCCGACCGGCCCTGAGGGGCCCAACCGGCCCTGAGAGGCCCAGAAACAAGCGGCCCATGTGGCGATCGCCAAAACGCCACAGTGGCCAGTCCGCCCCTGAGCGTGGCCCTAGAAACTTGTCATTAACCATGAAATTGACATTGATAATGACATTGACATACATTATAGACACTGCTGATATTGGCATAAATACAGCGATAGCGACAAAAAGACAATGACACTGATACTGACACTTTACATGTTTTAACCCTGATATTGACATTGATTATAATGACACTGACATACAGACAATGACACTGACCCAGATACTGACATGACATTGACACTGACATGACACTGACACTGATATTATTACTGATACTGACAATGACACTGACACAGATGCTGACATTGATAATGACACTGACAAGGATACTGACCGTAGACATGACACTGATAAATTGACATGACTCACTGCCACTAACTTTGACACTTACGGTACACTTACACGGATACTGACATGACACACGACACTGACATTGACACTATACTGACATGACATGACAACGACACTGATTCTGACACTGACCCTGACACTTACACTGATACTGATACTGATACTGATACTGATACTTACACTGACAGTAACGCTGATATTATGACACAAACTCTGACACTGACACGAATACTAGACACTGGTACTGGCACATGACACCGACATAACACTAACATTGACATGACGCTGATATAACACTGACACTGACACTGACACTGATTGATACTGAAACGGACACTGACATGACACTGACACGGATACTGACATGACACTGACACGGACACTGACATGACACTGACACGGATACTGACATGACACTGACACGGACACTGACATGACACTGACACGGATAATGACATGACACTGACACGGATACTGACATGACACTGACACGGACACTGACGTGACACTGACACGGATACTGACATGACACTGACACGGACACTGATATGACACTGACACGCAGGGGCGTAACTACTTTTTTTGAGTGGGGGGGATGAAAATTATCAGACTCAAATACGGCAGGGCTGTCAAGTTCAGAGTAATGTTCAGAGTGAGACCCCCCTGTCCGAGCTATGCTCGGACAGGGGGGTGTCTGAGGGGGGATGTTACCCCCTCTGAAGTAGAAAAATTTTCAATTTCCGAACTCATTTGGTGCAATCTGGTGTATACTTTTGATCAACATTTTATCAAAAAGCCACCTCTTCATTTCCAATCAATATATATTTGTTATCAATGCAAGAAAGAAGTAGAGCATACGACGTATATACTGATTTTTTCTGAATTTAAGTATAGATTGTTTAAAAGCTCGAACAGGGGGAGTCTGGGGGAGCCCCCCCCCCCCCCCCCCCCCCTCTTCCTCTCTTTCTTTTTTCCTTTCTTTTTTCCCCCTTTTTTTTTTTTTCTTTTTTTTTTTTTCTTTCTTTTTTTTTCTTTCTTTTTTTCCCTTTTTTTTTTTGGTAGGGGGGGGGGGGCCGGGCCCGTCGGGCCCCCCCTGTATCCGCGCCTGGTCATGCATTCCTTGATTGATAGCAATTTGTAAATCGCTGTCGTCATTGTTTTCATTTTAAAATGATAAAATCCAAACTGCAATGAATGAATTGAATGTCCCAGTGTGGTTGTGTCCAGTGTGCAGTGTGTGAATCTTTACGCCCACCTATTTGTTTAAATACGTCACTTTTAAAATTATTGGTTATGAAAAATCTGGGGGGATGATTACATTAGGCATCCCCCCAGGTAAAAATCTGGGGGGATATATCCCCCCCATCCCCCCCTGTTGTTACGCCAGTGCTGACACGGATACTGACATGACACTGACACTGATATTTGAACTGACACTGGCACAGATACTGACTGACAATGACACTGATACTGATTCTGACACTTACACTGATACACTGACATGGCACTTACACTGACAGTGACACTCATATTGACACTAAACGGTAACTCTAACACTGACATGGATACTAGACACTGACAATAACGCGCCCTTCATAACCAGTCCGAGTCCGATAATCTCATAGACAATTTTCTAAACCTTTTTAGTCAGGCTAGGAATTCATAAATTGGGAATCTCGAAGTGTGAAGGTTTGAAAAACTACACACTTAAAACTGTGTTTAAAGTTCCTAAACCGTCACATTCCGTGATTTGATTTGATTTGATTCATCATATTATCATATTATACAAAAAAAGCAATGCACGGAATACAACTATCTTATTTAAAAGGATGGATGCACTGGCGATGAAAATACACAATGAACGATTAAACAAAGTTGTATTAAACTTACCAGTTGCCCTATATTTATTGCTAGGAAACCTAGCATCAAAATGGACAATGAATTCATCTTTTCACCAATATGGTTTCCTCACAATATAGTGATCAAAAGGGTTTCTAATCCAGCTCATACGCCATTGATTTCCTCTATAGTTATGTATTGCTTCATATCACAATGTTATTGAACTCAACCATGCTAGTCTTTTGAAACCTTACACTTTTGATAATAAATAATCTGCTATTTGTTTAATGATAAATCTCAACATTTATATTTCAGAGCATTGAGTCTTGTTATCAGAAATGATAAGAAATGTTGCTCGGTTTTATAGTCTCACACGACGACTACGAGGTCATTGTCTTTTCGGTGTCTACCTCTATGGACAATGTTTGGGAGGGAGGGTATGGGCGGCCATCACTGTCAAAAAGGTCAAAAAACAAACAAAGGTCTCAAAAAACAGACAAAGGTCTCAAAAAACAAGCAAAGGTCTCAAAAAACAAGATAAATGTCTCAAAAAACAGACAAAGGTCTCAAAAAACAAGCAAAGGTCTCAAAAAACCAGATAAATGTCTCAAAAAACAGACAAAGGTCTCAAAAACAAGCAAAGGTCTCAAAAAAACAGATAAATGTCTCAAAAAACAGACAAAGGTCTCAAAAAACAAGCAAAGGTTTCAAAAAATCACTGTCAAAAAGGTCAAAAAACAAACAAAGGTCTCAAAAAACAGACAAAGGTCTCAAAAAACAAGCAAAGGTCTCAAAAAACAAGATAAATGTCTCAAAAAACAGACAAAGGTCTCAAAAAACAAGCAAAGGTCTCAAAAAACCAGATAAATGTCTCAAAAAACAGACAAAGGTCTCAAAAACAAGCAAAGGTCTCAAAAAAACAGATAAATGTCTCAAAAAACAGACAAAGGTCTCAAAAAACAAGCAAAGGTCTCAAAAAACAGACAAAGGTCTCAAAAAGCAGACAAAGGTCTCAAAAAACAGACAAAGGTCTCAAAAAACATGCAAAGGTCTAAAAAAACAGATAAATGTCTCAAAAAAACAGACAAAGGTCTCAAAAAACAGACAAAGGTCTCAAAAAACCAGCAAAGGTCTCAAAAAAAGACAACGGTCTCAAAAAAACAAGCAAAGTCTCAAAAAAACAAGCAAAGTCTCAAAAACTCGTAAAGGTCTCAAAATCTGGAAAGGTCAAAACTTACAGAGACGTCTCAAATCGCAATAAGGTCAAAAAACGCAATACGGTCAAAAATCACAGTACGGTCAAAAAACGGAATACGGTCAAAAATCACAATAAGGTCAAACAAGAAGAGTCTTTAAAAAAGACAATCATCGCTCAAACGCAATACGGTCAAAAATCACAGTACGGTCAAAAAAACGGAATACGGTCAAAAATCACAATAAGGTCAAAAATCTCGTTAAGGGCAAAATCGTGTTTAAGGCCTCAGGCAGGCAGTCTTGTTTGTTTCTCGCCAAATATTTGTAAAATCATAATTGTTTCTCGAAAAATAGTTGTATTTAAAAAATTATGTATATTTTGGCCATAATTAAAATAAATCTTGTTTCACGTAAAATGTTTGAATTTTTTTTCGGTTCATATATTTATTTTTTTTGGCAATATTTAGACAAAAATCTTGTTTCTCGTATTTTGTTAAAAACATATTTTGACAATGATTAAAATAATCTTGTTTCTTGTAAAATGTTTGATTTTTTTGTAGTTTCATAAAAACAAAATGTTGGCCATAATTAAAAAAAAATCTTGTTTCTTGTATTTTGTAACAAATATTTGTGGCCATATTTAAAAAAATCTTGTTTCTCGTAAAATGTTTGATTTTTTTGTAGTTTTATAAAAAATAAAAAAAAAATGGCCATAATTAAAAAAAATCTCGTTTCTCGTATATATTTTTACAAAAATCTTGTTTCTCGTAAAATATTTGAAATATTTGTTGTTTTTAAAAAGAAAATTTGGCCATGATTAAAATAATCTTGTTAATCGTAATTAGTATTATCTTTAAATTTAGAAGCACAAATTAAATCATGCCCTAACAAAGTTAGATAATAAAACGAATCTTTAAACAAAATATTTGTAAATTAAAAAATCTTGTTTATCGAAAATATTGGCTGTCTTTTAAAACTTTGTTAGGGCATAATTTAATTTGTGCTTCTAAATTTAAAGATAATACTAATTACGATTAACAAGATTATTTTAATCATGGCCAAATTTTCTTTTTAAAAACAACAAATATTTCAAATATTTTACGAGAAACAAGATTTTTGTTACAAAATATATACTAATTACGATTAACAAGATTATTTTAATCATGGCCAAATTTTCTTTTTAAAAACAAATAATTTCAAATATTTTACGAGAAACAAGATTTTTGTTACAAAATATATACGAGAAACGAGATTTTTTAATTATGGCCATTTTTTTATATTTTTTATAAAACTACAAAAAAAATCAAACATTTTACGAGAAACAAGATTTTTTAAAATATGGCCACAAATATTTGTTTAACAAAATACGAGAAACAAGATTCTTTTTTAATTATGGCCAACATTTTGTTTTTATGAAACTACAAAAAATTCAAACATTTTACAAGAAACAAGATTGTTTTAATAATTGTCAAAATATTTTTTTAACAAAATACGAGAAACAAGATTTTTTTTTAAATATTGCCATTTTTTTTTTTTTTATGAACCGAAAAAAAATTCAAACATTTTACGTGAAACAAGATTTAATTTTAATTATGGCCGTTTTTTAAATACAACTATTTATCGAGGAACAATTATGATTTTACAAATATTTTGCGAGAAACAAACAAGACTGCCTGCCTGAGCCCTTAAACACGATTTTGCCCTTAACGAGATTTTTGACCTTATTGTGATTTTTGACCGTATTCCGTTTGAGCGATGATTGTCTTTTTTAAAGACTCTTCTTGTTTGACCTTATTGTGTTTTTTGACCGTATTCCGTTTTTTGACCGTACCGTGATTTTTGACCGTATTGCGTTTGAGCGATGATTGTCTTTTTTAAAGACTCTTCTTGTTTGACCTTATTGTGATTTTTGACCGTATTCCGTTTTTTGACCGTACTGTGATTTTTGACCGTATTGCGTTTGAGCGATGATTGTCTTTTTTAAAGACTCTTCTTGTTTGACCGTATTGTGATTTTTGACCGTATTCCGTTTTTTGACCGTACTGCGTTTTTTGACCTTATTGCGATTTGAGACCGTATTGTGATTTTTGACCTTATTGCGATTTGAGACGTCTCTGTAAGTTTTGACCTTTCCAGATTTTGAGACCTTTACGAGTTTTTGAGACTTTGCTTGTTTTTTTGAGACCGTTGTCTGTTTTTTTGAGACCTTTGCTGGTTTTTTGAGACCTTTGTCTGCTTTTTGAGACCTTTGTCTGCTTTTTGAGACCTTTGTCTGTTTTTTGAGACCTTTGCTTGTTTTTTGAGGGAGCACATACCTAAATAGGTATCGCGACACGCTATCGTCGCGATCGCTCAAAGTTGAGTACGACAATAGTTCCTATTTGGCGGGAAAGAGAGTTATTTTTTGACGGTTTATGATATAATTTTTCACTAATATGTTGTGTTTGAAATGTGTAGTTGATGTTCTGACATTTAAACTAGGTGATTTGAGGTCAATTTTAATTTCACGGACCGATTTACACACGCGGTGATATCCAGACCGGAGACCGAATTTAGGTAGGCATATCACTACGTTGTTATGCGGCGGCTTATAGCAAAAAAAGTGCACGAGAAAGTTTGCTTCATATTGAGATATGTTGTAGATTACCCTTGTGAGTAAAACATATCAAAATTTCATTGAAATTGTATGGCTAATTTAGAAACTAGAGCCATTTAAGTAAGCCTTTCCTAACAGTAAAGTCTATGGAGAGCGTCTTGGTGCTGTGCTCCCTTATAGCGCCAGGTTCACGATCTCCCGCGTGCTCCGATCCAGTGTAGGTGTATTACACAATGCAATAAATAAAAGTCGGGTTTCACCCAAATCTATGCGTTTTGATATCTACTGGGCAGTGTATTTATGGCATAGGCCAACTTTGTCCGGTTTAAAAAACAGGGGGGGGGGGGGGTGGTTGCTCTTTTTTAAACAAAAACACGGCGTTATTTCAGTTGATGTGTTATAGGTGGGTTAGGTCGACATAATCAGAGACTGATCGAAATCAAAATCAGTTGGATTTGAGTCAAAAAGTTTGAATTTCGTGAGTGTAGGCCTAACAAGTCAAAGCGTGCCGCGTCTAGAGTCAAAAAACGGAAAATAATAGTGATTTTACGGAAGATGCGGCCTCCGTGATCAGATCATATTTCAAAAACGGATTGTTCAATTGTAATTTTATTTGGCTAGTTTGTTCAAAATTTCACGCTGAAAAAGTTGATATCAATTTTGAATGATTTTGAGCAAATTTGTGCTCTTATAGCGCCAGGTTCACGATCTCCCGCGTGCTCCGATCCAGTGTAGGTGTATTATACAATGCAATAAATAAAAGTCGGGTTTCACCCAAATCTATGCGTTTTGATATCTACTGGGCAGTGTATTTATGGCATAGGCCAACTTTGTCCGGTTTAAAAAACAGGGGGGGGGGTGTGGTTGCTCTTTTTTAAACAAAAACACGGCGTTATTTCAGTTGATGTGTTATAGGTGGGTTAGGTCGACATAATCAGAGACTGATCGAAATCAAAATCAGTTGGATTTGAGTCAAAAAGTTTGAATTTCGTGAGTGTAGGCCTAACAAGTCAAAGCGTGCCGCGTCTAGAGTCAAAAAACGGAAAATAATAGTGATTTTACGGAAGATGCGGCCTCCGTGATCAGATCATATTTCAAAAACGGATTGTTCAATTGTAATTTTATTTGGCTAGTTTGTTCAAAATTTCACGCTGAAAAAGTTGATATCAATTTTGAATGATTTTGAGCAAATTTGTGCTCTTATAGCGCCAGGTTCACGATCTCCCGCGTGCTCCGATCCAGTGTAGGTGTATTATACAATGCAATAAATAAAAGTCGGGTTTCACCCAAATCTATGCGTTTTGATATCTACTGGGCAGTGTATTTATGGCATAGGCCAACTTTGTCCGGTTTAAAAAACAGTGGGGGGGGTGGTTGCTCTTTTTAAAACAAAAACACGGCGTTATTTCAGTTGATGTGTTATAGGTGGGTTAGGTCGACATAATCAGAGACTGATCGAAATCAAAATCAGTTGGATTTGAGTCAAAAAGTTTGAATTTCGTGAGTGTAGGCCTAACAAGTCAAAGCGTGCCGCGTCTAGAGTCAAAAAACGGAAAATAATAGTGATTTTACGGAAGATGCGGCCTCCGTGATCAGATCATATTTCAAAAACGGATTGTTCAATTGTAATTTTATTTGGCTAGTTTGTTCAAAATTTCACGCTGAAAAAGTTGATATCAATTTTGAATGATTTTGAGCAAATTTGTGCTCTATAAGGGAGCACATACCTAAATAGGTATCGCGACACGCTATCGTCGCGATCGCTCAAAGTTGAGTACGACAATAGTTCCTATTTGGCGGGAAAGAGAGTTATTTTTTGACGGTTTATGATATAATTTTTCACTAATATGTTGTGTTTGAAATGTGTAGTTGATGTTCTGACATTTAAACTAGGTGATTTGAGGTCAATTTTAATTTCACGGACCGATTTACACACGCGGTGATATCCAGACCGGAGACCGAATTTAGGTAGGCATATCACTACGTTGTTATGCGGCGGCTTATAGCAAAAAAAAGTGCACGAGAAAGTTTGCTTCATATTGAGATATGTTGTAGATTACCCTTCCTTGTGAGTAAAACATATCAAAATTTCATTGAAATTGTATGGCTAATTTAGAAACTAGAGCCATTTAAGTAAGCCTTTCCTAACAGTAAAGTCTATGGAGAGCGTCTTGGTGCTGTGCTCCCTTATAGCGCCAGGTTCACGATCTCCCGCGTGCTCCGATCCAGTGTAGGTGTATTACACAATGCAATAAATAAAAGTCGGGTTTCACCCAAATCTATGCGTTTTGATATCTACTGGGCAGTGTATTTATGGCATAGGCTAACTTTGTCCGGTTTAAAAAACAGGGGGGGGGGGGGGGGGGGTGGTTGCTCTTTTTTAAACAAAAACACGGCGTTATTTCAGTTGATGTGTTATAGGTGGGTTAGGTCGACATAATCAGAGACTGATCGAAATTTCACGCTGAAAAAGTTGATATCAATTTTGAATGATTTTGAGCAAATTTGTGCTCTTATAGCGCCAGGTTCACGATCTCCCGCGTGCTCCGATCCAGTGTAGGTGTATTACTATTATACAATGCAATAAATAAAAGTCGGGTTTCACCCAAATCTATGCGTTTTGATATCTACTGGGCAGTGTATTTATGGCATAGGCCAACTTTGTCCGGTTTAAAAAACAGGGGGGGGGGGGGTGGTTGCTCTTTTTTAAACAAAAACACGGCGTTATTTCAGTTGATGTGTAATAGGTGGGTTAGGTCGACATAATCAGAGACTGATCGAAATCAAAATCAGTTGGATTTGAGTCAAAAAGTTTGAATTTCGTGAGTGTAGGCCTAACAAGTCAAAGCGTGCCGCGTCTAGAGTCAAAAAACGGAAAATAATAGTGATTTTACGGAAGATGCGGCCTCCGTGATCAGATCATATTTCAAAAACGGATTGTTCAATTGTAATTTTATTTGGCTAGTTTGTTCAAAATTTCACGCTGAAAAAGTTGATATCAATTTTGAATGATTTTGAGCAAATTTGTGCTCTATAAGCGCCAGGTTCACGATCTCCCGCGTGCTCCGATCCAGTGTAGGTGTATTACACAATGCAATAAATAAAAGTCGGGTTTCACCCAAATCTATGCGTTTTGATATCTACTGGGCAGTGTATTTATGGCATAGGCCAACTTTGTCCGGTTTAAAAAACAGGGGGGGGGGGGGGGGTGGTTGCTCTTTTTTAAACAAAAACACGGCGTTATTTCAGTTGATGTGTTATAGGTGGGTTAGGTCGACATAATCAGAGACTGATCGAAATTTCACGCTGAAAAAGTTGATATCAATTTTGAATGATTTTGAGCAAATTTGTGCTCTTATAGCGCCAGGTTCACGATCTCCCGCGTGCTCCGATCCAGTGTAGGTGTATTATACAATGCAATAAATAAAAGTCGGGTTTCACCCAAATCTATGCGTTTTGATATCTACTGGGCAGTGTATTTATGGCATAGGCCAACTTTGTCCGGTTTAAAAAACAGGGGGGGCCGGGGGGGGGGGGGGGTGGTTGCTCTTTTTTAAACAAAAACACGGCGTTATTTCAGTTGATGTGTTATAGGTGGGTTAGGTCGACATAATCAGAGACTGATCGAAATCAAAATCAGTTGGATTTGAGTCAAAAAGTTTGAATTTCGTGAGTGTAGGCCTAACAAGTCAAAGCGTGCCGCGTCTAGAGTCAAAAAACGGAAAATAATAGTGATTTTACGGAAGATGCGGCCTCCGTGATCAGATCATATTTCAAAAACGGATTGTTCAATTGTAATTTTATTTGGCTAGTTTGTTCAAAATTTCACGCTGAAAAAGTTGATATCAATTTTGAATGATTTTGAGCAAATTTGTGCTCTTATAGCGCCAGGTTCACGATCTCCCGCGTGCTCCGATCCAGTGTATAGGTGTATTACACAATGCAATAAATAAAAGTCGGGTTTCACCCAAATCTATGCGTTTTGATATCTACTGGGCAGTGTATTTATGGCACAGGCCAACTTTGTCCGGTTTAAAAAACAGGGGGGGGGGGGTGGTTGCTCTTTTTTAAACAAAAACACGGCGTTATTTCAGTTGATGTGTTATAGGTGGGTTAGGTCGACATAATCAGAGACTGATCGAAATTTCACGCTGAAAAAGTTGATATCAATTTTGAATGATTTTGAGCAAATTTGTGCTCTTATAGCGCCAGGTTCACGATCTCCCGCGTGCTCCGATCCAGTGTAGGTGTATTATACAATGCAATAAATAAAAGTCGGGTTTCACCCAAATCTATGCGTTTTGATATCTACTGGGCAGTGTATTTATGGCATAGGCCAACTTTGTCCGGTTTAAAAAACAGGGGGGGGGGGGGGTGGTTGCTCTTTTTTAAACAAAAACACGGCGTTATTTCAGTTGATGTGTTATAGGTGGGTTAGGTCGACATAATCAGAGACTGATCGAAATCAAAATCAGTTGGATTTGAGTCAAAAAGTTTGAATTTCGTGAGTGTAGGCCTAACAAGTCAAAGCGTGCCGCGTCTAGAGTCAAAAAACGGAAAATAATAGTGATTTTACGGAAGATGCGGCCTCCGTGATCAGATCATATTTCAAAAACGGATTTCAATTGTAATTTTATTTGGCTAGTTTGTTCAAAATTTCACGCTGAAAAAGTTGATATCAATTTTGAATGATTTTGAGCAAATTTGTGCTCTATAAGGGAGCACATACCTAAATAGGTATCGCGACACGCTATCGTCGCGATCGCTCAAAGTTGAGTACGACAATAGTTCCTATTTGGCGGGAAAGAGAGTTATTTTTTGACGGTTTATGATATAATTTTTCACTAATATGTTGTGTTTGAAATGTGTAGTTGATGTTCTGACATTTAAACTAGGTGATTTGAGGTCAATTTTAATTTCACGGACCGATTTACACACGCGGTGATATCCAGACCGGAGACCGAATTTAGGTAGGCATATCACTACGTTGTTATGCGGCGGCTTATAGCAAAAAAAGTGCACGGGAAAGTTTGCTTCATATTGAGATATGTTGTAGATTACCCTTGTGAGTAAAACATATCAAAATTTCATTGAAATTGTATGGCTAATTTAGAAACTAGAGCCATTTAAGTAAGCCTTTCCTAACAGTAAAGTCTATGGAGAGCGTCTTGGTGCTGTGCTCCCTTATAGCGCCAGGTTCACGATCTCCCGCGTGCTCCGATCCAGTGTAGGTGTATTACACAATGCAATAAATAAAAGTCGGGTTTCACCCAAATCTATGCGTTTTGATATCTACTGGGCAGTGTATTTATGGCATAGGCCAACTTTGTCCGGTTTAAAAAACAGGGGGGGGGGGTGGTTGCTCTTTTTTAAACAAAAACACGGCGTTATTTCAGTTGATGTGTTATAGGTGGGTTAGGTCGACATAATCAGAGACTGATCGAAATCAAAATCAGTTGGATTTGAGTCAAAAAGTTTGAATTTCGTGAGTGTAGGCCTAACAAGTCAAAGCGTGCCGCGTCTAGAGTCAAAAAACGGAAAATAATAGTGATTTTACGGAAGATGCGGCCTCCGTGATCAGATCATATTTCAAAAACGGATTGTTCAATTGTAATTTTATTTGGCTAGTTTGTTCAAAATTTCACGCTGAAAAAGTTGATATCAATTTTGAATGATTTTGAGCAAATTTGTGCTCTTATAGCGCCAGGTTCACGATCTCCCGCGTGCTCCGATCCAGTGTAGGTGTATTATACAATGCAATAAATAAAAGTCGGGTTTCACCCAAATCTATGCGTTTTGATATTTACTATGCAGTGTATTTATGGCATAGGCCAACTTTGTCCGGTTTAAAAAACAGGGGGGGGGGGGGGGGGGGGGTGTGGTTGCTCTTTTTTAAACAAAAACACGGCGTTATTTCAGTTGATGTGTTATAGGTGGGTTAGGTCGACATAATCAGAGACTGATCGAAATCAAAATCAGTTGGATTTGAGTCAAAAAGTTTGAATTTCGTGAGTGTAGGCCTAACAAGTCAAAGCGTGCCGCGTCTAGAGTCAAAAAACGGAAAATAATAGTGATTTTACGGAAGATGCGGCCTCCGTGATCAGATCATATTTCAAAAACGGATTGTTCAATTGTAATTTTATTTGGCTAGTTTGTTCAAAATTTCACGCTGAAAAAGTTGATATCAATTTTGAATGATTTTGAGCAAATTTGTGCTCTTATAGCGCCAGGTTCACGATCTCCCGCGTGCTCCGATCCAGTGTAGGTGTATTATACAATGCAATAAATAAAAGTCGGGTTTCACCCAAATCTATGCGTTTTGATATCTACTGGGCAGTGTATTTATGGCATAGGCCAACTTTGTCCGGTTTAAAAAACAGGGGGGGGGGGTGGTTGCTCTTTTTAAAACAAAAACACGGCGTTATTTCAGTTGATGTGTTATAGGTGGGTTAGGTCGACATAATCAGAGACTGATCGAAATCAAAATCAGTTGGATTTGAGTCAAAAAGTTTGAATTTCGTGAGTGTAGGCCTAACAAGTCAAAGCGTGCCGCGTCTAGAGTCAAAAAACGGAAAATAATAGTGATTTTACGGAAGATGCGGCCTCCGTGATCAGATCATATTTCAAAAACGGATTGTTCAATTGTAATTTTATTTGGCTAGTTTGTTCAAAATTTCACGCTGAAAAAGTTGATATCAATTTTGAATGATTTTGAGCAAATTTGTGCTCTATAAGGGAGCACATACCTAAATAGGTATCGCGACACGCTATCGTCGCGATCGCTCAAAGTTGAGTACGACAATAGTTCCTATTTGGCGGGAAAGAGAGTTATTTTTTGACGGTTTATGATATAATTTTTCACTAATATGTTGTGTTTGAAATGTGTAGTTGATGTTCTGACATTTAAACTAGGTGATTTGAGGTCAATTTTAATTTCACGGACCGATTTACACACGCGGTGATATCCAGACCGGAGACCGAATTTAGGTAGGCATATCACTACGTTGTTATGCGGCGGCTTATAGCAAAAAAAAGTGCACGAGAAAGTTTGCTTCATATTGAGATATGTTGTAGATTACCCTTCCTTGTGAGTAAAACATATCAAAATTTCATTGAAATTGTATGGCTAATTTAGAAACTAGAGCCATTTAAGTAAGCCTTTCCTAACAGTAAAGTCTATGGAGAGCGTCTTGGTGCTGTGCTCCCTTATAGCGCCAGGTTCACGATCTCCCGCGTGCTCCGATCCAGTGTAGGTGTATTACACAATGCAATAAATAAAAGTCGGGTTTCACCCAAATCTATGCGTTTTGATATCTACTGGGCAGTGTATTTATGGCATAGGCTAACTTTGTCCGGTTTAAAAAACAGGGGGGGGGGGGTGGTTGCTCTTTTTTAAACAAAAACACGGCGTTATTTCAGTTGATGTGTTATAGGTGGGTTAGGTCGACATAATCAGAGACTGATCGAAATTTCACGCTGAAAAAGTTGATATCAATTTTGAATGATTTTGAGCAAATTTGTGCTCTTATAGCGCCAGGTTCACGATCTCCCGCGTGCTCCGATCCAGTGTAGGTGTATTATACAATGCAATAAATAAAAGTCGGGTTTCACCCAAATCTATGCGTTTTGATATCTACTGGGCAGTGTATTTATGGCATAGGCCAACTTTGTCCGGTTTAAAAAACAGGGGGGGGGGGGGTGGTTGCTCTTTTTTAAACAAAAACACGGCGTTATTTCAGTTGATGTGTTATAGGTGGGTTAGGTCGACATAATCAGAGACTGATCGAAATCAAAATCAGTTGGATTTGAGTCAAAAAGTTTGAATTTCGTGAGTGTAGGCCTAACAAGTCAAAGCGTGCCGCGTCTAGAGTCAAAAAACGGAAAATAATAGTGATTTTACGGAAGATGCGGCCTCCGTGATCAGATCATATTTCAAAAACGGATTGTTCAATTGTAATTTTATTTGGCTAGTTTGTTCAAAATTTCACGCTGAAAAAGTTGATATCAATTTTGAATGATTTTGAGCAAATTTGTGCTCTATAAGCGCCAGGTTCACGATCTCCCGCGTGCTCCGATCCAGTGTAGGTGTATTACACAATGCAATAAATAAAAGTCGGGTTTCACCCAAATCTATGCGTTTTGATATCTACTGGGCAGTGTATTTATGGCATAGGCCAACTTTGTCCGGTTTAAAAAACAGGGGGGGGGGGGTGGTTGCTCTTTTTTAAACAAAAACACGGCGTTATTTCAGTTGATGTGTTATAGGTGGGTTAGGTCGACATAATCAGAGACTGATCGAAATTTCACGCTGAAAAAGTTGATATCAATTTTGAATGATTTTGAGCAAATTTGTGCTCTTATAGCGCCAGGTTCACGATCTCCCGCGTGCTCCGATCCAGTGTAGGTGTATTATACAATGCAATAAATAAAAGTCGGGTTTCACCCAAATCTATGCGTTTTGATATCTACTGGGCAGTGTATTTATGGCATAGGCCAACTTTGTCCGGTTTAAAAAACAGGGGGGGGGGGCCGGGGGGGGGTGGTTGCTCTTTTTTAAACAAAAACACGGCGTTATTTCAGTTGATGTGTTATAGGTGGGTTAGGTCGACATAATCAGAGACTGATCGAAATCAAAATCAGTTGGATTTGAGTCAAAAAGGTTGAATTTCGTGAGTGTAGGCCTAACAAGTCAAAGCGTGCCGCGTCTAGAGTCAAAAAACGGAAAATAATAGTGATTTTACGGAAGATGCGGCCTCCGTGATCAGATCATATTTCAAAAACGGATTGTTCAATTGTAATTTTATTTGGCTAGTTTGTTCAAAATTTCACGCTGAAAAAGTTGATATCAATTTTGAATGATTTTGAGCAAATTTGTGCTCTTATAGCGCCAGGTTCACGATCTCCCGCGTGCTCCGATCCAGTGTAGGTGTATTACACAATGCAATAAATAAAAGTCGGGTTTCACCCAAATCTATGCGTTTTGATATCTACTGGGCAGTGTATTTATGGCACAGGCCAACTTTGTCCGGTTTAAAAAACAGGGGTGGGGGGGGGTGGTTGCTCTTTTTTAAACAAAAACACGGCGTTATTTCAGTTGATGTGTTATAGGTGGGTTAGGTCGACATAATCAGAGACTGATCGAAATTTCACGCTGAAAAAGTTGATATCAATTTTGAATGATTTTGAGCAAATTTGTGCTCTTATAGCGCCAGGTTCACGATCTCCCGCGTGCTCCGATCCAGTGTAGGTGTATTATACAATGCAATAAATAAAAGTCGGGTTTCACCCAAATCTATGCGTTTTGATATCTACTGGGCAGTGTATTTATGGCATAGGCCAACTTTGTCCGGTTTAAAAAACAGGGGGGGGGGGGGGTGGTTGCTCTTTTTTAAACAAAAACACGGCGTTATTTCAGTTGATGTGTTATAGGTGGGTTAGGTCGACATAATCAGAGACTGATCGAAATCAAAATCAGTTGGATTTGAGTCAAAAAGTTTGAATTTCGTGAGTGTAGGCGTAACAAGTCAAAGCGTGCCGCGTCTAGAGTCAAAAAACGGAAAATAATAGTGATTTTACGGAAGATGCGGCCTCCGTGATCAGATCATATTTCAAAAACGGATTTCAATTGTAATTTTATTTGGCTAGTTTGTTCAAAATTTCACGCTGAAAAAGTTGATATCAATTTTGAATGATTTTGAGCAAATTTGTGCTCTATAAGGGAGCACATACCTAAATAGGTATCGCGACACGCTATCGTCGCGATCGCTCAAAGTTGAGTACGACAATAGTTCCTATTTGGCGGGAAAGAGAGTTATTTTTTGACGGTTTATGATATAATTTTTCACTAATATGTTGTGTTTGAAATGTGTAGTTGATGTTCTGACATTTAAACTAGGTGATTTGAGGTCAATTTTAATTTCACGGACCGATTTACACACGCGGTGATATCCAGACCGGAGACCGAATTTAGGTAGGCATATCACTACGTTGTTATGCGGCGGCTTATAGCAAAAAAAGTGCACGAGAAAGTTTGCTTCATATTGAGATATGTTGTAGATTACCCTTGTGAGTAAAACATATCAAAATTTCATTGAAATTGTATGGCTAATTTAGAAACTAGAGCCATTTAAGTAAGCCTTTCCTAACAGTAAAGTCTATGGAGAGCGTCTTGGTGCTGTGCTCCCTTATAGCGCCAGGTTCACGATCTCCCGCGTGCTCCGATCCAGTGTAGGTGTATTACACAATGCAATAAATAAAAGTCGGGTTTCACCCAAATCTATGCGTTTTGATATCTACTGGGCAGTGTATTTATGGCATAGGCCAACTTTGTCCGGTTTAAAAAACAGGGGGGGGGGGGGGGGTGGTTGCTCTTTTTTAAACAAAAACACGGCGTTATTTCAGTTGATGTGTTATAGGTGGGTTAGGTCGACATAATCAGAGACTGATCGAAATCAAAATCAGTTGGATTTGAGTCAAAAAGTTTGAATTTCGTGAGTGTAGGCCTAACAAGTCAAAGCGTGCCGCGTCTAGAGTCAAAAAACGGAAAATAATAGTGATTTTACGGAAGATGCGGCCTCCGTGATCAGATCATATTTCAAAAACGGATTGTTCAATTGTAATTTTATTTGGCTAGTTTGTTCAAAATTTCACGCTGAAAAAGTTGATATCAATTTTGAATGATTTTGAGCAAATTTTTGCTCTTATAGCGCCAGGTTCACGATCTCCCGCGTGCTCCGATCCAGTGTAGGTGTATTATACAATGCAATAAATAAAAGTCGGGTTTCACCCAAATCTATGCGTTTTGATATCTACTGGGCAGTGTATTTATGGCATAGGCCAACTTTGTCCGGTTTAAAAAACAGGGGGGGGGGGGGTGTGGTTGCTCTTTTTTAAACAAAAACACGGCGTTATTTCAGTTGATGTGTTATAGGTGGGTTAGGTCGACATAATCAGAGACTGATCGAAATCAAAATCAGTTGGATTTGAGTCAAAAAGTTTGAATTTCGTGAGTGTAGGCCTAACAAGTCAAAGCGTGCCGCGTCTAGAGTCAAAAAACGGAAAATAATAGTGATTTTACGGAAGATGCGGCCTCCGTGATCAGATCATATTTCAAAAATGGATTGTTCAATTGTAATTTTATTTGGCTAGTTTGTTCAAAATTTCACGCTGAAAAAGTTGATATCAATTTTGAATGATTTTGAGCAAATTTGTGCTCTTATAGCGCCAGGTTCACGATCTCCCGCGTGCTCCGATCCAGTGTAGGTGTATTATACAATGCAATAAATAAAAGTCGGGTTTCACCCAAATCTATGCGTTTTGATATCTACTGGGCAGTGTATTTATGGCATAGGCCAACTTTGTCCGGTTTAAAAAACAGGGGGGGGGGGGGGTGGTTGCTCTTTTTTAAACAAAAACACGGCGTTATTTCAGTTGATGTGTTATAGGTGGGTTAGGTCGACATAATCAGAGACTGATCGAAATCAAAATCAGTTGGATTTGAGTCAAAAAGTTTGAATTTCGTGAGTGTAGGCCTAACAAGTCAAAGCGTGCCGCGTCTAGAGTAAAAAAAACGGAAAATAATAGTGATTTTACGGAAGATGCGGCCTCCGTGATCAGATCATATTTCAAAAACGGATTGTTCAATTGTAATTTTATTTGGCTAGTTTGTTCAAAATTTCACGCTGAAAAAGTTGATATCAATTTTGAATGATTTTGAGCAAATTTGTGCTCTATAAGGGAGCACATACCTAAATAGGTATCGCGACACGCTATCGTCGCGATCGCTCAAAGTTGAGTACGACAATAGTTCCTATTTGGCGGGAAAGAGAGTTATTTTTTGACGGTTTATGATATAATTTTTCACTAATATGTTGTGTTTGAAATGTGTAGTTGATGTTCTGACATTTAAACTAGGTGATTTGAGGTCAATTTTAATTTCACGGACCGATTTACACACGCGGTGATATCCAGACCGGAGACCGAATTTAGGTAGGCATATCACTACGTTGTTATGCGGCGGCTTATAGCAAAAAAAAAGTGCACGAGAAAGTTTGCTTCATATTGAGATATGTTGTAGATTACCCTTGTGAGTAAAACATATCAAAATTTCATTGAAATTGTATGGCTAATTTAGAAACTAGAGCCATTTAAGTAAGCCTTTCCTAACAGTAAAGTCTATGGAGAGCGTCTTGGTGCTGTGCTCCCTTATAGCGCCAGGTTCACGATCTCCCGCGTGCTCCGATCCAGTGTAGGTGTATTACACAATGCAATAAATAAAAGTCGGGTTTCACCCAAATCTATGCGTTTTGATATCTACTGGGCAGTGTATTTATGGCATAGGCCAACTTTGTCCGGTTTAAAAAACAGGGGGGGGGGGGTGGTTGCTCTTTTTTAAACAAAAACACGGCGTTATTTCAGTTGATGTGTTATAGGTGGGTTAGGTCGACATAATCAGAGACTGATCGAAATTTCACGCTGAAAAAGTTGATATCAATTTTGAATGATTTTGAGCAAATTTGTGCTCTTATAGCGCCAGGTTCACGATCTCCCGCGTGCTCCGATCCAGTGTAGGTGTATTATACAATGCAATAAATAAAAGTCGGGTTTCACCCAAATCTATGCGTTTTGATATCTACTGGGCAGTGTATTTATGGCATAGGCCAACTTTGTCCGGTTTAAAAAACAGGGGGGGGGGGTGGTTGCTCTTTTTTAAACAAAAACACGGCGTTATTTCAGTTGATGTGTTATAGGTGGGTTAGGTCGACATAATCAGAGACTGATCGAAATCAAAATCAGTTGGATTTGAGTCAAAAAGTTTGAATTTCGTGAGTGTAGGCCTAACAAGTCAAAGCGTGCCGCGTCTAGAGTCAAAAAACGGAAAATAATAGTGATTTTACGGAAGATGCGGCCTCCGTGATCAGATCATATTTCAAAAACGGATTGTTCAATTGTAATTTTATTTGGCTAGTTTGTTCAAAATTTCACGCTGAAAAAGTTGATATCAATTTTGAATGATTTTGAGCAAATTTGTGCTCTATAAGCGCCAGGTTCACGATCTCCCGCGTGCTCCGATCCAGTGTAGGTGTATTACACAATGCAATAAATAAAAGTCGGGTTTCACCCAAATCTATGCGTTTTGATATCTACTGGGCAGTGTATTTATGGCATAGGCCAACTTTGTCCGGTTTAAAAAACAGGGGGGGGGGGGGGGGTTGCTCTTTTTTAAACAAAAACACGGCGTTATTTCAGTTGATGTGTTATAGGTGGGTTAGGTCGACATAATCAGAGACTGATCGAAATCAAAATCAGTTGGATTTGAGTCAAAAAGTTTGAATTTCGTGAGTGTAGGCCTAACAAGTCAAAGCGTGCCGCGTCTAGAGTCAAAAAACGGAAAATAATAGTGATTTTACGGAAGATGCGGCCTCCGTGATCAGATCATATTTCAAAAACGGATTGTTCAATTGTAATTTTATTTGGCTAGTTTGTTCAAAATTTCACGCTGAAAAAGTTGATATCAATTTTGAATGATTTTGAGCAAATTTGTGCTCTTATAGCGCCAGGTTCACGATCTCCCGCGTGCTCCGATCCAGTGTAGGTGTATTATACAATGCAATAAATAAAAGTCGGGTTTCACCCAAATCTATGCGTTTTGATATCTACTGGGCAGTGTATTTATGGCATAGGCCAACTTTGTCCGGTTTAAAAAACAGGGGGGGGGGGGGTGTGGTTGCTCTTTTTTAAACAAAAACACGGCGTTATTTCAGTTGATGTGTTATAGGTGGGTTAGGTCGACATAATCAGAGACTGATCGAAATCAAAATCAGTTGGATTTGAGTCAAAAAGTTTGAATTTCGTGAGTGTAGGCCTAACAAGTCAAAGCGTGCCGCGTCTAGAGTCAAAAAACGGAAAATAATAGTGATTTTACGGAAGATGCGGCCTCCGTGATCAGATCATATTTCAAAAACGGATTGTTCAATTGTAATTTTATTTGGCTAGTTTGTTCAAAATTTCACGCTGAAAAAGTTGATATCAATTTTGAATGATTTTGAGCAAATTTGTGCTCTATAAGGGAGCACATACCTAAATAGGTATCGCGACACGCTATCGTCGCGATCGCTCAAAGTTGAGTACGACAATAGTTCCTATTTGGCGGGAAAGAGAGTTATTTTTTGACGGTTTATGAATATAATTTTTCACTAATATGTTGTGTTTGAAATGTGTAGT
This sequence comes from Ophiura sarsii, assembly GCA_035610835.1. Taxonomy (NCBI): domain Eukaryota; kingdom Metazoa; phylum Echinodermata; class Ophiuroidea; order Amphilepidida; family Ophiuridae; genus Ophiura; species Ophiura sarsii. Next base: position 18,992,686 of record CM069453.1, read on the forward strand.
TGATGTTCTGACATTTAAACTAGGTGATTTGAGGTCAATTTTAATTTCACGGACCGATTTACACACGCGGTGATATCCAGACCGGAGACCGAATTTAGGTAGGCATATCACTACGTTGTTATGCGGCGGCTTATAGCAAAAAAAAGTGCACGAGAAAGTTTGCTTCATATTGAGATATGTTGTAGATTACCCTTGTGAGTAAAACATATCAAAATTTCATTGAAATTGTATGGCTAATTTAGAAACTAGAGCCATTTAAGTAAGCCTTTCCTAACAGTAAAGTCTATGGAGAGCGTCTTGGTGCTGTGCTCCCTTATAGCGCCAGGTTCACGATCTCCCGCGTGCTCCGATCCAGTGTAGGTGTATTACACAATGCAATAAATAAAAGTCGGGTTTCACCCAAATCTATGCGTTTTGATATCTACTGGGCAGTGTATTTATGGCATAGGCCAACTTTGTCCGGTTTAAAAAACAGGGGGGGGGGTGGTTGCTCTTTTTTAAACAAAAACACGGCGTTATTTCAGTTGATGTGTTATAGGTGGGTTAGGTCGACATAATCAGAGACTGATCGAAATTTCACGCTGAAAAAGTTGATATCAATTTTGAATGATTTTGAGCAAATTTGTGCTCTTATAGCGCCAGGTTCATGATCTCCCGCGTGCTCCGATCCAGTGTAGGTGTATTATACAATGCAATAAATAAAAGTCGGGTTTCACCCAAATCTATGCGTTTTGATATCTACTGGGCAGTGTATTTATGGCATAGGCCAACTTTGTCCGGTTTAAAAAACAGGGGGGGGGGGGGGTGGTTGCTCTTTTTTAAACAAAAACACGGCGTTATTTCAGTTGATGTGTTATAGGTGGGTTAGGTCGACATAATCAGAGACTGATCGAAATCAAAATCAGTTGGATTTGAGTCAAAAAGTTTGAATTTCGTGAGTGTAGGCCTAACAAGTCAAAGCGTGCCGCGTCTAGAGTCAAAAAACGGAAAATAATAGTGATTTTACGGAAGATGCGGCCTCCGTGATCAGATCATATTTCAAAAACGGATTGTTCAATTGTAATTTTATTTGGCTAGTTTGTTCAAAATTTCACGCTGAAAAAGTTGATATCAATTTTGAATGATTTTGAGCAAATTTGTGCTCTATAAGGGAGCACATACCTAAATAGGTATCGCGACACGCTATCGTCGCGATCGCTCAAAGTTGAGTACGACAATAGTTCCTATTTGGCGGGAAAGAGAGTTATTTTTTGACGGTTTATGATATAATTTTTCACTAATATGTTGTGTTTGAAATGTGTAGTTGATGTTCTGACATTTAAACTAGGTGATTTGAGGTCAATTTTAATTTCACGGTCCGATTTACACACGCGGTGATATCCAGACCGGAGACCGAATTTAGGTAGGCATATCACTACGTTGTTATGCGGCGGCTTATAGCAAAAAAAGTGCACGAGAAAGTTTGCTTCATATTGAGATATGTTGTAGATTACCCTTGTGAGTAAAACATATCAAAATTTCATTGAAATTGTATGGCTAATTTAGAAACTAGAGCCATTTAAGTAAGCCTTTCCTAACAGTAAAGTCTATGGAGAGCGTCTTGGTGCTGTGCTCCCTTGAGACCTTTGTCTGTTTTTTGAGACATTTATCTGGTTTTTTGAGACCTTTGCTTGTTTTTTGAGACCTTTGTCTGCTTTTTGAGACCTTTGTCTGTTTTTTGAGACCTTTGCTTGTTTTTTGAGACCTTTGCTTGTTTTTTGAGACCTTTGTTTGTTTTTTGAGACATTTATCTGGTTTTTTGAGACCTTTGCTTGTTTTTTGAGACCTTTGTCTGTTTTTTGAGACATTTATCTTGTTTTTTGAGACCTTTGCTTGTTTTTTGAGACCTTTGTCTGTTTTTTGACCTTTTTGACAGTGATGGCCGCCCATAGGAGGGTGGTACCGGTAGTTGGTTTGTTTACTAACTTGTTTGTGTACAGGATCTAGAGCTACACTGTGGGAGTATTGTAATTAATACGTATGAAAATGACATGGAGTTTAGGTTTAATTCGCACATTGTGGGGTACCCCCAGAGTAGCGGCTATGGTATAGAGGGGCAGGCCTAGTCTACCATAGATTGTCAGTGTGTCTTTATGGGTGTAGTATTATGTACTTATACCCAGGATGTCAATTTTTACCAACTTGCACACTCATAGGGCACTTGTACGTGCTACTCTGTGTGCCGCGGGGAGAGAGGGGGGGGGGGGGGCTCAACTTTTTTGTTTGCTAAGGGTGTGCCGCCCAGGCCAGGGTCTCTCTAAAGGTGGCTTCAGAACTGAACTGAAAGAACGGTTTATGACGAAAAATAGCATTTTATAATTTTATGAACTGATTTTATCAAATTGTTTTTCAAATTTGCCAAGAACGCACATTTTTGAAACATTTGGGTTTTAGAACGCAAATTTTTCAACAACAAAAAATTCTT
>CM069453.1:18995249-19022749 GCA_035610835.1 Ophiura sarsii
GAGGATATTTCCGTATCATACCGATCTCTTTATGATGTGAAGCTCTCTGTATATGATACGTTATCATTGCTGTATGATACGAAAAAGTCGTGTCATACAGAGCGATTTTTCACGCTTATTATGATTGCATTGTACAACACTGAACCTCTGAAAACCAAGATGCCAACAAATAGGTACAAAATTAACAACAAAATTGTTACAATGTTCGGCCATTTTTGAGGATTTATTTTCCTTCAAATGTTTGGAGAAGAAAAAAAATAATAAAATTTGTTTTTGAATGTATTTGTGTTTTCCGAAATCGGTTAATGGGTTAATAATGTATTTGTGTTTCAGCTGATGGGATATTGCTTCAGGGGAACCACTCGGATAGGGTCCTTCTTACTTGATGAAGTTAGTAGTGTGATTGTGACCGAACTCGGTGTTGACGTAAAATACATGTTTAGAGATTTGTTAAATTCAACCTGGTTGCATAGACTAAAGGTAAGACGATGTTGTACAATAAACACATTACAAGTTGTCCCAAAAAACATTGTGCACTCTGTGCAGGTTTAAATCAGCGGTTCTTAACCTCTTTAAGCCCACGACCCCATCATACATACTGTCTTGGTCAGTACTGTGACCCCCCCCCCCCCCCTCCCCCCATTGCATATTTGAACGGTTTTTTTTTTTGGTTTTTCTAAGCCTTTTTAGAGCGAAATATTACAACGGTTCCGCGAAAAGCTATATTTATAACCCCTTCATGAGCCCCTGGATAACCCCAAACGACTTCTAGGTAAAGAACCGCTGGTTTAAAATAATAGAATGCGAGTCTGTGTAGCCAAACAGAACTGAATATATTAAAATATCAGGCCGAATACCTCCACACTCCCCCAATGTTTCAAGACGGATTGATGCTCATTGGAAGAACAAGTTAGTATCTAATCGGTTTGACGTCTATAATAATTCTTTCTGTGAAAGTGGCGCAACATCGAGTTTAGAATTAGCTTTAGATATCTCAGGATTGACAAAACCAAATCAGATGAAATAAACGGCATCTGAAAGCTAAGTGTTTAGTCTTGCAATGTATATAAAATGTTACACCACAATTTAGAACTTCATGGTCAATAAGTTGCAGTGGCGTAACCAAGGGGGCGGGAGTGCTCCCCCCCCCGCCAGAAGGGGTGCCCCCGGGCCCCCTCATGCCCCCAAATGAAATGACAAACTCTATGCATGTATACTAAAAAATTAGTCAGATATGCCCCCCTGATCACATGCCTGTCCCCCACATGCCCCCCCCCCCCCAATTGAAGACCCTAGTTACGCTACTGATATGTTGGGTAAACACGTGCACAGCTCTTTCTGGGACACCCTGTATGGGCTGCAGGCTCAATATTTATGGTTCCCATCACGTGACTTCAATTCTGTCCTCTCCTGTTTTTAAAAAGACTCTTTATATTTTGAATACCGCATGTTTAGTTGTCAGTTGGGATTTAACTTTTTTTTATATGTGGCCAACGGTTCAATGAATTAACCAATCACTGAAATTTATACAACAAACCAAGGAACTTGTACTAAGACGATTAGGCACAAGTTATTACGACCTTCAGCTGTTATTACTTTAAGTTCATGTTTGGCACTGCACTTTTTGTTTTTGGGGAAGCCCAATGGCACAGTGATAGGCCTACTAAGAGCGTGTTTCTGCTGGGGCACTGCAAAAAGTAAACGCTAATTTTCAATCGGTCAGTTTTTAATCCCCTGTTTCTACTCGCGAAAAGTTACCGCTAAGTTTATCGATCCTAGTCGATGGGCCACGACATTTGACCTTTTGTAATACCAAACAATGCCACTGCACCTGAAAAAGATTACTTTACAATAAGTGTATAACCCAGCGTGACACGGTTCACGGCGCAAACCGCTAATAATCGCCTTCTGTTTCTATTGTGTTTATTGCTGATTATTGCCGATTCTAAACCTGGTTTGTGAAGGTTTTGGGATTACCAAAAATACCGATTTATTGCCGGGTTCTGTCTGTTTCTACTGGGCAAACTTAGCGTTTATTAGTCCGTTATTGGTACGTACAGTCCGTGAGTGGACACTCTTCCAGACTCAACTGTCCTGGCCAAATCCCCACAGTCATTCAAGTCAGCAATTCAAAATAACTAAATTGCTGGCAGCTTGCATCGCGCCTCCCAACAAGTGCTTTAGTCTTCAACCTTTATGAAGTTTGCACTAAACCGGAAGAAGAAGAAGAAGAAGATTAGCGGTTTCTTCCCAGCAGAAACACGCTCCAAGTATGCTGGACTGCACAAGAAGTCTTCTTTGTACTCCACAACCCTGCGTTCGACCAATGGAAAACTGGTCCACGTTTTACCAGGCCCCTGCTACTGAGATTCTCGGCGACTGTGACTCCGATACAACGTGCAAATCTGATAGAAACAATTCTTAACAAAGACGGGACCGGCTAAATGCCGAGAACAACGTGGAGAAAGCCATTGACTTTCGGCAGCTTAAGAATTACCCTGTATTGTCTTGGTTCCCAATTTGAATACCATTTATACATTCAAAATAAACTATCGGGTTCCACGCAGTATGTTGAAAACACCGTGTATACCGCCCTCTAAATTCGCCAGACTAATCCAGTTAAGGTTTGTCCGGCAAAAACCTAGACAATCCAAGTGGGGCTACACAGAGCTTGGACACAGTTTCGTCCGAGCTTAGCCTCTCAACAAGCTCTTGCATTGTAGTTTTCAATTCGCAAGCCAACGCATATCACCACACCTATCAATATTACTTTATATCCAATTAAATAGCTATGCAGTACATGCAGTAGTTGTAATGAAATAATGTATTCTATGTGAGGGGAAAATGCAACAAGCACCCACACATACATGAATGAATACACGTTGAACATAGCGTAAACAATAACAATATAGCGTAAATAAAGACTCGCATAAGTCTATAGAGGTTAGCAGACGACAGCTCTATTTCGATAGCTTCATATCTCTGTTTCATATACTGATAGTTTTGATTTTATGCATTGAATCATGTGTGTTTAACGTGCAGCACCTGCTGCGAATGAGGTGGTTTTGGGGCTTGTCGCGCGCTGGGTAAAAATGGGCGAGTTTTTGAAGTCTTGTCTTGCAAGTGTGGAACGGTAACAGTGTACCACTTAGCATGCTTAGAAGACACGGGCCACTACACTTCCCCGACGGCTTCAGGAAGCACACATTTGCCAGAAGACAAAGACTCAGAATAAAAACTGTCTTCAATACAGAAGACAGTTTAATGACACCAACTAAGTTTGGTCTTCTTCTTCTTCTTCTTCGTACATATGCGTGTTATATTACGTGTCTTCGTGGTGATAATTCATCGCGGGACATCTTGCATTATTGCCAGTAGCGTAGCCAGTGGGGGGGGGGGGGGGGGGGGGGGGGGGGGGTGGGGGGGGGGCGGGGGGGGGGGGCGAGTCGCCCCCCCCCCCCCGGACACCTAAAATGGGGACGGCGAAGCGGAAAAATGGGGACGAGAAGAAGGGGAGAAAAGAGAGAAAGAAGGGGGAAGGAGAGGGAGAAAGAGAAGAGGAAGGGGAGGAGAGGGAGAAAGAGAAGGGAAAGGGGAAGGAGAGGGAGAAAGAGAAGGGAAAAGGGGAAAGGAGAGGGGAAAGAGAAGAGAAATGGGGACGAGAATTTGTTCATGTACTACATTTACTGCGCGATTTTTTTTGGGCTGTGCGAATTTTTTTGACCTTCCCCCCCTCCCCCCCTCTCCCCCCTCTCCCCCCTCTCCCCCCTCTCCCCCCTCTCCCCCCCTCTCCCCCCTCTCCCCCCCTCTCCCCCCTCTCCCCCCCCCCACCCCCCACTTACGTGAAATTCACGAGGTAAGTGACTAGAAAAAAAATTGGGGCAACCTTTTACGAAAACAATTTAGGGACATAAAAAAAATAGGGACGATATTGATGCTTGCCCCCCCGGAATGACAATGCTGGCTACGCGGCTGATTATTGCATATAGCCTTGTGTTATGAAGAATTGTAAATTCTTACAACTTACTTTACAGTTGTATAGGCTTGGTTTGCCATTCTTTGATTGCTCTAACCGTTTTGCCTTGCAAGATATGACTTCAAAAAGTCTGAAAAACACCATCAGTACCTCGAGAATAGAAGAGTAGGTCTATTATATAACCCTTAGGTAGAGCCCAAAGTTATCTGCTTTGTAAAGTTCAAATTCTGCTTTGTAAATTCAACTTGCACCCGGGCTTGTGCCTTCTTCAATTTTCAATTGAGCTAAACACACTTGCACCCAGGATAAGCATTTCTTTTAATTTTGAGTATTTAGACCAAGGCATAACGCGAACGTGGCATAATATAATAACATCATCAAATCATCAAATTGTTTATCATCACTGCACCGCATAGCAGCCCTCAGCGTTTATCCCATACTACAAAATATATAATTTATAGGGGCTTTTCTTTTGTTCAGATCCGGTGAGTTAACTATGAACGCTGCATAAAGTGTATGTTACAAAAAAACAGCCATATAATAATGATATGGTTGGATGAGGAATTGAACCCGGGATTCCTGCGTGGAAGCGCTAGAGCGTGGCCACTACGCTACACTAGACTAACTGTTTTGGCATAGTCGTTGATATATTAAGTATGGAGTGATTCAAGCATTACATTTCGTACGCGTTGATGATCCCCATACTTATTTCAAAATTAAAACAATGAATCGATTAGCATTTTAAACAATGACAAATAAAATTGTTCATTAGGACTCCGTGTACAATTACGTGACTTCGTTTTCGCGCTGATTTCATTAGACTGATGTAAGTCTGTTATAACTGTATTGTACCGAACTATTAAAAGAGTAAGACTAATTACCTCTTTTGGATTACGCACAGAAACAGCCATACACTTTATACACTAAGTTTCAAGCGGGCCACTGCAACGTAGTCTAATTTAACTGGATTGACCTGGCGGTTTTTGAGGGCGTCCCAGCCCATATCAGTTTGACTTTCAAAAAGAGTGACCCCTCCTTAGTTAATTTCTCTATGGTTTTACTCTAATTGCGTATCGATATTGTGTGTGTATGCTTAAGTGACTGATTACTGCAATTGTTAATATTTTGTACACGTAGCATGCAACAGAGGTGACCGACTTGATGGACTACTTGCAACATTCACCGATTGGGAGTATACGCTATCCAGATATCGCAGTACACAACTTTATTTATATCGATAACGCTATCAAATTGGCCGACATGGGCTCGTTGAAGGCTACCGACACTAGTTGCAAAAGACCCTGTCACACTACCCTCCAAGATATCAAAAGAGGTTTTCCGAATATTACAGGTACCGTAATACAATAACAATTCTGGAATTGCGGGAAAACAATTGCACATATTGTTGGGCTAGAAAGTGTTCGCGTTGTAAAGGTTGGTTAATAAGGTTTATATTTTCACGCGATATAAGTGTGTTAGTGTCATAGACCTGACGGGGAAGTCCTCTTTTGGTCTATACACTGGCGCGTTCAACATTTGATTGGAAGGTCGCGGGTTCAGTTCCCGGCTGGTGCTCCGAAATGTTGCTGGTATATCTCATGAATTATATATATGTTTAGGGCGGTACGTGAGTTACGTGACAATATATATCAGGATGGCGCTCAGGTTGAGGTCTTATCTATCAGAATCCAGGCTTATGGCCCTCAGGTTGAGGTCTTATCTATCAGAACCCATGGGTTATGGCACTCAGGTTGAGGTATTATCTAACATAACCTATAGGGTTATGGCCCTCAGGTTGAAGTCTTATCTATCAGGATCCAGGATTATGACACTCAGGTTGAGGTATTATCTATCAGACCACACTCTCAGCAAAAATGGTTCAGAAAGGGGTTGATCTATAGATTTTGATTTTAAAGAACCTACAACTTACAGCAGCTTTCTCGATCAACTCATATATGAGTTGATCGAGAAAGCTGCTGTAAGTTGTAGGTTCTTTAAAATTAACACGCACATGTACACCTAGCACATAAAGTCCCTGGCCAGGTGCTTTGAGGTTGGCTAATTCAAAATACATAATCGGTACCAAACATCTGAGATATACATTACATGAGTACATTTCTTCTCCGAAGTTTGATACCTCATTCAACAAAATCGAATGGATACTTTTAAAGTTATGGCGATTTCAATGACCGCGCGTAACATCAAAAAAGTTGCACTAGGTATTCATTGAATTGTGTGTGATTACTGTCATAACTGTCACACAAATCAATGATTTCCTATACCTTAGTACAACTTTGCTGTTGTTATGCGCGGTCATTGAAATCGCCATAACTTTAAAAGTATCCATTCGATTTTGTTGAATGAGGTATCAAACTGCGGAGAAGAAATTTGCTCATTTAATGTATATCTCAGATTTTTGGTACCGATTATATATTTTGAATTAGCTAGCCAACCTCAAAGCACCTGGTCAGGGACTTTATGTGCTATAGGTGTATATGGCCGACATTGCTGCTGACTATTTTCTTAGCTGTCGGCCATAATACATGTGCATAAATTGGTTTTTTATGATGGAAATAATAAAATGAATGAAATGAATGAATGAACACCACGGAAAATATTTTTCGTAAGGTTTTATATATCCATTTGTCTAACAATATTATTTCAAGACGTCACTCACTTAGTGATTGTTCACAATCCAGATACACATGCATTGTATTAATAAAATACACTGCCGCCCATAAGTATTTCCCCCTCTGGAATCTTGCAAGTTATCACGGTGTTGTCGACAAAGTATTACACCATCAGACCCAATAACCATATCATTGTGTTCATTGTACATTTTATACCAATAAATTCATGTTTCCTATTCAGATTCATGAATTAAAAGCATTATAATTCATGATTTTATCAAGCAAGTCAAAATTCCAATGTAAAATCGCCGTAGTAAATCACCCCATGAATATCAATTAGCTCATTATCGGCAGTGTAACGCTATGGGAATTTTCAACTGAGATCAACTAGTTGGCCAAGATTAGAATACCCTAATACTGCTTTAATTAAACTCCCTAATAATTGATTTGCATTGTCTTTCTTACAGTGGACTGTACAAACGGCACGTGCCTCGGTTTTAACGCCAGATACAACCTTCTAGCATGCAAGCATATTTTCTTGGATCGCCTTCTTAGAAATCCACCACAAGATGTACGTCAAAACATCACGGATATATTGACAAATATAGACAATGGTCATGTCAACGCAAAGGATGTCGCTATTGCCTTATCAAAGTTAATGAAACATTCACAGAAACAAAGGACAGGTGAAGTAGACCCTGTTATCTTTTTCATTGATAAGCAATAGGGCCAAAGGCAATAGGGCGTTAGTAAGGAGGGGTTTCCATACCATATGATCAAGGGCGTCCCCAGAGGGGGTGGGGGGTGGGGGGGGGGGTGTCACCCACCCCCCATTCATCAGATCTGTCGGCAAAATTATGGTGCTGTGGGCAAATCAAAGGAAGGAGGAAGAAAAGGGAGAAAGAAAAAAGGAAAGAGAAAGGAAAAGGGAAAGAAAGAAGGGGAGAAAGAAAAAAGAAAGAAAGAAGAGAAAGGAAAGAGGAAAGAAAGAAAGGAAAAGGGGAAGAAAGAAAGAAAGCCCTTTAACAATTATCGTATGCGCAAATGATAATGTTGTGTCGGCATATATGTTATGTTAACACAAATCAAATCAAAAATGAACAAAGGCAATGTAGGCATATGAATTTGTAGGCACTGTGAACGAGCCCATTTTTAGGAGATTTTGTGTCGGCGCACATGAACAGCCTACAATCATGTTCAAAACTGTTGGGACACTTCCTGCATGTCCTGTGAAACGGTGGTCCCTCCCCCTAAACTCAATGTTGGTCCATATAAAAGCATCGTCCAGCAACGGGCTGTGTAATTATATATATCAACCCCAACATTGGTTGGGGGGGGGGGGGGGGGGGTTGAGAGGGATGGCAGCTTTACATAAACTAGTTTTGACTATCATACTTTCAATTGACAGCTTTTTACTAATTTTGAAAGATATTTGATGCGCACGTGTATAGTGTCCCAACAGGTTTTGAACAAGATTGTATTAAAGCATTGTAAAAATAATGTACTAAATTCATATAAGTCCTTGTAACTGCATTAAATAAGTTCCAAATTATCTTATATTTGGCAATATTAGAGAGCGATAATGTGCCATTAGTATCGTTTATTCAAGAAAATAATGCGTGGAAAAAGTGTACTTTAGCTCCCAGATACTAGACTGTACTAGTATCGACCAATACTAGAACACCCAGTATCGTTCGATGCTGGTACATTATTTTGTTCCAGTATTGCTCGATACTGGCACGTTTAAAATGTTCCAGTATTGCCCGATACTGGAACAAAAAATTGTACCAGTATCGATTGATACTGGTACATTATTTTGTTCCAGTATCGGGCAATACTGGTAGAATGTGTACCAGTATCGCCCGATACTGGTACATGAAAAATGTTCCAGTATCGCCCAATACTGGAACATGGAAAATGTACCAGTATCGCGCAATACTAGAACATTAAAAATGTGCCAGTATCGCCCAATACAGGAACATGAAAAGTGTGCCAGTATCACCCAATACAATATCGGTGAAGTTGGCTTGTATGGTTATTTTCTCTTTCTGGAAAATAGGGTGGCTCTGAAAAGAGCCGTTTTGTGGTATTCAAAACTGCCTGTGATGTGTCAAGCGACGGGAATCTTTAGGAGGTTCGTCTCTTTTCTTTTTAGATGGACCCGTCGAAGCTGTTGAAGTACAAACATCTTAGGCTTGACGTCAAAATGACATTATAAACATGGCCTCAACATGCCGTTTTATATTTGTGTAGCGAAATATACATGTAGGCCAACATTGAAATGTTTGCCAAAAAACTCGATATTGGAATGTTATGACATAGCTACTTGTTTGTTTTTCAATGCAAGGATGGGGTTTTCAACGCAAAAATCACAATATTTTAATCAATTACAAGGACGGCCTATAACATCGATTCAGTATCACATGGTATAATAATTTTTTTTTTGATGAACACGAAAAAAAAGACGAAGAAAAAAACCCGAAGATTTTTTCTTCTTCTAAGAGTACTGTAATTTTCTGAATAAAATAAATGATGAAAGAATTAATTAAAGTCACAACAAGGTTCGGATTGTACATGTTTTAGTGTTGGCTAACGCGCGGCGTATGGACAGCCTTATAGCCGAGAACAGCGTCTATGACCGGTGGTGCCATTGTTAGCACGCACATTTGCTCCTATGTTGGTTGCGTTCTCCCTCTTCGACGTGTATACTTTTTCTGCCAAAAACGTCCGCAAAAGGGTAATAAAAGCGGAGCAAGCAGCGCAACATCATTATCGAGCGATACTGGAACGATTTACATGTTCCAGTATCGAGCGATACTGGAACAAAATGGTCCAGTATTGGGCGATACTGGAACATTTAATTTGTTCCAGTATCGATCGATACTGGAATGAAACCGTTCCAGTATCGGGCGATACTGGAACACATGAAATGTTCCAGTATCGAGCGATACTGGAACACAATTTGATGTTCCAGTATCGACCGATACTGGAACATGTGAATTGTTCCAGTATCGAGCGATACTGGCAAAATTCATGTACCAGTATCGGTCGATACTGGTATACCAGTATCTGGGACCTAAAGTACACTTTTTCCTAATGCGTTAGTAATGTCTTCAATTTAAAGGGGCATTGTCTGAATTACGCACCTAAATGGTACTTTTTAATAAAGACTTATTTCATAAGATAATAGGTAAAATAAATAATGTCATTAAATAAACTAATGATTGTGTTATTGTGGTAGGGTGGGGGTGACCGTTTATTTCAGATTAATATACTCTTAATTGAAGCATGTTAATTGAGACGCCATAATAATTAAGATTCGTATTCGTATAGAGGTAGATGTCAACAAACACAAAATATCCATTTGACAACGTAATACATCACCTATAAATCGCATGTTATTATTAAACATATTATACCAATTCGTAAGGTCCGGAAAAATGAAATCAACTTTAGAATGAAAAGTTACAAACATTTCCAAAATAAAATACAAAACTAAACAAACGAAAACAAAACCATAAAAACAAGAACCTATCGAGATTCGAACCAGCAATCTACTTATTCTAAGACAGGAAACATACCACTGAGCTAACTGGGGAGTCAGCTTTTTGAAGAGGCATTTTGCTTATTAACTCTAGCACTGTATTGATCAACCACGGTCAACCCATCAATTTCAATAGAACCCTATGTACGGTCTACCAGAATGAATAGAAAGGAAGTATTGATCATCTTTTAAGATATTATTGGTAGACCGTGGTTAATCGTGTTGAATTCGCAAAAATGATTATTATTTTGAACAGTATGAAAGTGTATATAATGTTAACCGTGGTAGACCGATAATAATAAGTGTATTTCCATACTAAATCATCTCAAGAAGAATATTAGTTTAACAAGATAAATTGTTATACCTTATCTTCTTATACTAGTACAACGTATTGCCCTACTAGTGTAGTGGTTTCGACTGACACCGCAGACTCTGTCCATGGGTTCGAATCTCAGCGCGGCAGTTTAGTTACATTTTAATTTTTACTTCAAATGTTTAAACAATTAAGATTTGAAATAAATGAGTTGATCAGGTTTGTACAACATGTTTTTTTTCGTCGCCTTGACGCACCGCCACTTGATGCAATCGTTTGAAACACTCGCCGCTGTAAATTAGATACTTTGAAACTATGACACTTTATCAAAATACACGTTATTTATGTATTTCATTAAATGTGTATACGTAATTAGACTATGAAGTTCAACTCGTAATGTTACAGAAGCAATGTTCTTCATTTCTTAAAAAGAATGGTTAAAATCGAAGCTACCGTTTTCGAGATATAGCGATTTTTGTATTTTTTATAGCTCATTTTTCCACTCCCTTAATACAATCATGTTCAAAACTGTTGGGACACTTCCTGCATGTCCTGTGAAACGGTGGTCCCTCCCCCTAAACTCAATGTTGGTCCATATAAAAGCATCGTCCAGCAACGGGCTGTGTAATTATATATATCAACCCCAACATTGGTTGGGGGGGGGGGGGGGGGGGGGCTGGGGTTGAGAGGGATGGCAGCTTTACATAAACTAGTTTTGACTATCATACTTTCAATTGACAGCTTTTTACTAATTTTGAAAGATATTTGATGCGCACGTGTATAGTGTCCCAACAGGTTTTGAACAAGATTGTATTAAAGCATTGTAAAAATAATGTACTAAATTCATATAAGTCCTTGTAACTGCATTAAATAAGTTCCAAATTATCTTATATTTGGCAATATTAGAGAGCGATAATGTGCCATTAGTATCGTTTATTCAAGAAAATAATGCGTGGAAAAAGTGTACTTTAGCTCCCAGATACTAGACTGTACTAGTATCGACCAATACTAGAACACCCAGTATCGTTCGATGCTGGTACATTATTTTGTTCCAGTATTGCTCGATACTGGCACGTTTAAAATGTTCCAGTATTGCCCGATACTGGAACAAAAAATTGTACCAGTATCGATTGATACTGGTACATTATTTTGTTCCAGTATCGGGCAATACTGGTAGAATGTGTACCAGTATCGCCCGATACTGGTACATGAAAAATGTTCCAGTATCGCCCAATACTGGAACATGGAAAATGTACCAGTATCGCGCAATACTAGAACATTAAAAATGTGCCAGTATCGCCCAATACAGGAACATGAAAAGTGTGCCAGTATCACCCAATACAATATCGGTGAAGTTGGCTTGTATGGTTATTTTCTCTTTCTGGAAAATAGGGTGGCTCTGAAAAGAGCCGTTTTGTGGTATTCAAAACTGCCTGTGATGTGTCAAGCGACGGGAATCTTTAGGAGGTTCGTCTCTTTTCTTTTTAGATGGACCCGTCGAAGCTGTTGAAGTACAAACATCTTAGGCTTGACGTCAAAATGACATTATAAACATGGCCTCAACATGCCGTTTTATATTTGTGTAGCGAAATATACATGTAGGCCAACATTGAAATGTTTGCCAAAAAACTCGATATTGGAATGTTATGACATAGCTACTTGTTTGTTTTTCAATGCAAGGATGGGGTTTTCAACGCAAAAATCACAATATTTTAATCAATTACAAGGACGGCCTATAACATCGATTCAGTATCACATGGTATAATAATTTTTTTTTTGATGAACACGAAAAAAAAGACGAAGAAAAAAACCCGAAGATTTTTTCTTCTTCTAAGAGTACTGTAATTTTCTGAATAAAATAAATGATGAAAGAATTAATTAAAGTCACAACAAGGTTCGGATTGTACATGTTTTAGTGTTGGCTAACGCGCGGCGTATGGACAGCCTTATAGCCGAGAACAGCGTCTATGACCGGTGGTGCCATTGTTAGCACGCACATTTGCTCCTATGTTGGTTGCGTTCTCCCTCTTCGACGTGTATACTTTTTCTGCCAAAAACGTCCGCAAAAGGGTAATAAAAGCGGAGCAAGCAGCGCAACATCATTATCGAGCGATACTGGAACGATTTACATGTTCCAGTATCGAGCGATACTGGAACAAAATGGTCCAGTATTGGGCGATACTGGAACATTTAATTTGTTCCAGTATCGATCGATACTGGAATGAAACCGTTCCAGTATCGGGCGATACTGGAACACATGAAATGTTCCAGTATCGAGCGATACTGGAACACAATTTGATGTTCCAGTATCGACCGATACTGGAACATGTGAATTGTTCCAGTATCGAGCGATACTGGCAAAATTCATGTACCAGTATCGGTCGATACTGGTATACCAGTATCTGGGACCTAAAGTACACTTTTTCCTAATGCGTTAGTAATGTCTTCAATTTAAAGGGGCATTGTCTGAATTACGCACCTAAATGGTACTTTTTAATAAAGACTTATTTCATAAGATAATAGGTAAAATAAATAATGTCATTAAATAAACTAATGATTGTGTTATTGTGGTAGGGTGGGGGTGACCGTTTATTTCAGATTAATATACTCTTAATTGAAGCATGTTAATTGAGACGCCATAATAATTAAGATTCGTATTCGTATAGAGGTAGATGTCAACAAACACAAAATATCCATTTGACAACGTAATACATCACCTATAAATCGCATGTTATTATTAAACATATTATACCAATTCGTAAGGTCCGGAAAAATGAAATCAACTTTAGAATGAAAAGTTACAAACATTTCCAAAATAAAATACAAAACTAAACAAACGAAAACAAAACCATAAAAACAAGAACCTATCGAGATTCGAACCAGCAATCTACTTATTCTAAGACAGGAAACATACCACTGAGCTAACTGGGGAGTCAGCTTTTTGAAGAGGCATTAACTCTAGCACTGTATTGATCAACCACGGTCAACCCATCAATTTCAATAGAACCCTATGTACGGTCTACCAGAATGAATAGAAAGGAAGTATTGATCATCTTTTAAGATATTATTGGTAGACCGTGGTTAATCGTGTTGAATTCGCAAAAATGATTATTATTTTGAACAGTATGAAAGTGTATATAATGTTAACCGTGGTAGACCGATAATAATAAGTGTATTTCCATACTAAATCATCTCAAGAAGAATATTAGTTTAACAAGATAAATTGTTATACCTTATCTTCTTATACTAGTACAACGTATTGCCCTACTAGTGTAGTGGTTTCGACTGACACCGCAGACTCTGTCCATGGGTTCGAATCTCAGCGCGGCAGTTTAGTTACATTTTAATTTTTACTTCAAATGTTTAAACAATTAAGATTTGAAATAAATGAGTTGATCAGGTTTGTACAACATGTTTTTTTTCGTCGCCTTGACGCACCGCCACTTGATGCAATCGTTTGAAACACTCGCCGCTGTAAATTAGATACTTTGAAACTATGACACTTTATCAAAATACACGTTATTTATGTATTTCATTAAATGTGTATACGTAATTAGACTATGAAGTTCAACTCGTAATGTTACAGAAGCAATGTTCTTCATTTCTTAAAAAGAATGGTTAAAATCGAAGCTACCGTTTTCGAGATATAGCGATTTTTGTATTTTTTATAGCTCATTTTTCCACTCCCTTAATACAATCATGTTCAAAACTGTTGGGACACTTCCTGCATGTCCTGTGAAACGGTGGTCCCTCCCCCTAAACTCAATGTTGGTCCATATAAAAGCATCGTCCAGCAACGGGCTGTGTAATTATATATATCAACCCCAACATTGGTTGGGGGGGGGGGGGGGGGGGGGGGTTGAGAGGGATGGCAGCTTTACATAAACTAGTTTTGACTATCATACTTTCAATTGACAGCTTTTTACTAATTTTGAAAGATATTTGATGCGCACGTGTATAGTGTCCCAACAGGTTTTGAACAAGATTGTATTAAAGCATTGTAAAAATAATGTACTAAATTCATATAAGTCCTTGTAACTGCATTAAATAAGTTCCAAATTATCTTATATTTGGCAATATTAGAGAGCGATAATGTGCCATTAGTATCGTTTATTCAAGAAAATAATGCGTGGAAAAAGTGTACTTTAGCTCCCAGATACTAGACTGTACTAGTATCGACCAATACTAGAACACCCAGTATCGTTCGATGCTGGTACATTATTTTGTTCCAGTATTGCTCGATACTGGCACGTTTAAAATATTCCAGTATTGCCCGATACTGGAACAAAAAATTGTACCAGTATCGATTGATACTGGTACATTATTTTGTTCCAGTATCGGGCAATACTGGTAGAATGTGTACCAGTATCGCCCGATACTGGTACATGAAAAATGTTCCAGTATCGCCCAATACTGGAACATGGAAAATGTACCAGTATCGCGCAATACTAGAACATTAAAAATGTGCCAGTATCGCCCAATACAGGAACATGAAAAGTGTGCCAGTATCACCCAATACAATATCGGTGAAGTTGGCTTGTATGGTTATTTTCTCTTTCTGGAAAATAGGGTGGCTCTGAAAAGAGCCGTTTTGTGGTATTCAAAACTGCCTGTGATGTGTCAAGCGACGGGAATCTTTAGGAGGTTCGTCTCTTTTCTTTTTAGATGGACCCGTCGAAGCTGTTGAAGTACAAACATCTTAGGCTTGACGTCAAAATGACATTATAAACATGGCCTCAACATGCCGTTTTATATTTGTGTAGCGAAATATACATGTAGGCCAACATTGAAATGTTTGCCAAAAAACTCGATATTGGAATGTTATGACATAGCTACTTGTTTGTTTTTCAATGCAAGGATGGGGTTTTCAACGCAAAAATCACAATATTTTAATCAATTACAAGGACGGCCTATAACATCGATTCAGTATCACATGGTATAATAATTTTTTTTTTGATGAACACGAAAAAAAAGACGAAGAAAAAAACCCGAAGATTTTTTCTTCTTCTAAGAGTACTGTAATTTTCTGAATAAAATAAATGATGAAAGAATTAATTAAAGTCACAACAAGGTTCGGATTGTACATGTTTTAGTGTTGGCTAACGCGCGGCGTATGGACAGCCTTATAGCCGAGAACAGCGTCTATGACCGGTGGTGCCATTGTTAGCACGCACATTTGCTCCTATGTTGGTTGCGTTCTCCCTCTTCGACGTGTATACTTTTTCTGCCAAAAACGTCCGCAAAAGGGTAATAAAAGCGGAGCAAGCAGCGCAACATCATTATCGAGCGATACTGGAACGATTTACATGTTCCAGTATCGAGCGATACTGGAACACAATTTGATGTTCCAGTATCGACCGATACTGGAACATGTGAATTGTTCCAGTATCGAGCGATACTGGCAAAATTCATGTACCAGTATCGGTCGATACTGGTATACCAGTATCTGGGACCTAAAGTACACTTTTTCCTAATGCGTTAGTAATGTCTTCAATTTAAAGGGGCATTGTCTGAATTACGCACCTAAATGGTACTTTTTAATAAAGACTTATTTCATAAGATAATAGGTAAAATAAATAATGTCATTAAATAAACTAATGATTGTGTTATTGTGGTAGGGTGGGGGTGACCGTTTATTTCAGATTAATATACTCTTAATTGAAGCATGTTAATTGAGACGCCATAATAATTAAGATTCGTATTCGTATAGAGGTAGATGTCAACAAACACAAAATATCCATTTGACAACGTAATACATCACCTATAAATCGCATGTTATTATTAAACATATTATACCAATTCGTAAGGTCCGGAAAAATGAAATCAACTTTAGAATGAAAAGTTACAAACATTTCCAAAATAAAATACAAAACTAAACAAACGAAAACAAAACCATAAAAACAAGAACCTATCGAGATTCGAACCAGCAATCTACTTATTCTAAGACAGGAAACATACCACTGAGCTAACTGGGGAGTCAGCTTTTTGAAGAGGCATTTTGCTTATTAACTCTAGCACTGTATTGATCAACCACGGTCAACCCATCAATTTCAATAGAACCCTATGTACGGTCTACCAGAATGAATAGAAAGGAAGTATTGATCATCTTTTAAGATATTATTGGTAGACCGTGGTTAATCGTGTTGAATTCGCAAAAATGATTATTATTTTGAACAGTATGAAAGTGTATATAATGTTAACCGTGGTAGACCGATAATAATAAGTGTATTTCCATACTAAATCATCTCAAGAAGAATATTAGTTTAACAAGATAAATTGTTATACCTTATCTTCTTATACTAGTACAACGTATTGCCCTACTAGTGTAGTGGTTTCGACTGACACCGCAGACTCTGTCCATGGGTTCGAATCTCAGCGCGGCAGTTTAGTTACATTTTAATTTTTACTTCAAATGTTTAAACAATTAAGATTTGAAATAAATGAGTTGATCAGGTTTGTACAACATGTTTTTTTTCGTCGCCTTGACGCACCGCCACTTGATGCAATCGTTTGAAACACTCGCCGCTGTAAATTAGATACTTTGAAACTATGACACTTTATCAAAATACACGTTATTTATGTATTTCATTAAATGTGTATACGTAATTAGACTATGAAGTTCAACTCGTAATGTTACAGAAGCAATGTTCTTCATTTCTTAAAAAGAATGGTTAAAATCGAAGCTACCGTTTTCGAGATATAGCGATTTTTGTATTTTTTATAGCTCATTTTTCCACTCCCTTAATACAATCATGTTCAAAACTGTTGGGACACTTCCTGCATGTCCTGTGAAACGGTGGTCCCTCCCCCTAAACTCAATGTTGGTCCATATAAAAGCATCGTCCAGCAACGGGCTGTGTTATATATATCAGCCCCAACATTGGTTGGGGGGGGGGGGGGGGGGGGGTTGGTTGAGAGGGATGGCAGCTTTACATAAACTAGTTTTGACTACCATACTTTCAATTGACAGCTTTTTACTAATTTTGAAAGATATTTGATGCGCACGTGTATAGTGTCCCAACAGGTTTTGAACAAGATTGTAGGCCCAAGCCTTTGTTTTGCTCATTGTCAAGACACGCAAAATAATTGTGTCGGAATAGTAAAGGAGGCCTAGGCTAGGCCTAACGGGCAATCTGTGGGACCTTTAATTATACTAACTAGGCCTATTTCATTGTCGTTGTCATTGCAAACCCAAGTCAATAATGTCGGCAATGGCCAATCATGTTGGCACATAGGTTACGAAATATTAAATGATAATTCGCCTATAATTATGTAAGTTGATGTAGGCCAATTGCTCTCATTGTACTGATTGTAGACTCTGCAAGCCCACTATCAATCTAATCGCAAAAGTAAGTCCAACTCCGACGTTTAGGTGTCAATGTAAAGTAAGAACTTATAAGTAGACTCTGTCCTAACTTCGACTTGAACAATGCAAATTATCATTATAATTAAGACAATCAGCACAACTGTTGTTATTTGCGTGAGACCAGGATTTGTGTGTGCACCAGGGGCACAATCGATATCTCACGTAATGGTATAGGTCTATGTCGATGTCGGACATACAGGCTGTAGGCCTATCATGCCTATACTGAACATTTGACCATGTTTTGTTAGCATTATTCAACAAAAACAAGATGGCTTCAGGAAAGTGTTCCATGACCATTTTAGTTTAAAAACTGAAAATCTTTGTGCGCTTCACGCGCATTCTTTCTACAGGTTCCAACATTATAATGGATCTCGAACGAAACCAAATATTATATGGGGGACGTTAAAAACGTCATGCTTGACCCTTATAGTGTTAGAAATGCCAAATGTTGCGCGCTTCGCGCGTATTAGTTTCAATGTTTCATTATTCAAGCTGAACAAGATGGCTTCAGGAAAGTTTTCCCATGACCATTTTAGTTTAAAAACTGAAAATATTTTTGCGCTTTGCGCGCATTCTTTCTACAGGTATCAACATTATAATGGTCTCGAACCAAACCAATATGGGTGACGTTAAAAACGTTATACTGGACCCTTTAAGTGTTAGAGATGCAACAGTTTTGCGCGCTTCGCGCATATTAGTTTCAATGTTTCATTATTTAAGCTTAATTTATAGTATGTGAAGGCTTCCAACCAGTTTTCAATGACCATTTTAGTTCTAAAACTGAAAAGTTTTGCGCGCCCTGCGCGCATATTTTCTACAGGTTTTAACATTATAATGGCCCTCAAACCATATGATTTAGATCAGGACTTGAAATATGCAATTTTTGCGCGCTTTAAGAAAGCTTCAGGACAGTTTTCCATGACCATTTTAGTTCAAAAACTGAAAATTTTTGCGCGCTCAGCGCGCATATTTTCTGCAGGTTTTTGCGCGCTTTGTATTAGTTTGGCTAAAATGGCTTGAGGATGTGTGCCCCCTATCAAAACAGTCCTGGATATACCCTTGGCTCCCCCAGAACTATTCAATCAGCGCTATGCGCTGCTTTATTTAACATTTCAATTACCATTATCAAATTTGTGTCCCCCCCATGTCTGAAAACTGATGGACGGTTCTGACCATACAGTTCATACTAAAATATGCGTGTATGAATTCTGGCGAGCGAAGCGAGCCAAAAAAAATTGTTGTCGGCACAAATGGCTCTGTCGGCAATTGATGACCTTTACACCCCCCCAATGAAAAGGGTCTGGGGCAGGGCTCAAATTACATCGCGGCCATCGCCGCGATGCCCTCGCATCTGGCCGCGATGCCCTCGGATCAGTAAAAAAATCACGGCCATAATGGCCGTGCCCTATTTTTAACAGAGGCCGTGGTGCCCTTTTGGCTCACGGTTGGGGGTTCCGATAAACTTAACTTTGATCAAATTATTCCAAGTTCAATCCGATTTTGAAAGGTGCAATGTGCTTTAAAATTTTACAAAAATGACGATGTGACAGTCCATTCAAGGTGTAAAGTGTTTATCTATCCACCAGAACGCTAATTAACTGTGCATCCATCTCATCAAACAAAAAACTGGGCCCGAAACTTAAACAATGTCAATTACTTATGTAAACCAATTGAAAAATAGTTAATTCACCAGAGCAGAGCTGACATGAATGAGTCACAACTTGTTTTTAAACATGTATCCGCCTTGTCTCTAGCTACGCAATTGCTCACTGCTCTGCTTTCCAACAGCAACGTACATATAACATCACAAATTCACAACATGACAATGATACAATATTAAAATATGTTGATTGACAAAATAAACAGACTGTCTCGTTTCATGCTGTAAAGTATTTAATAAAAGTCCTAGTGACGTTTACATGTGAAATTATGGTATAAATAATGTAATATAAAATGGCCTTGGTGCCCTTTCATTCCAATATTGGTTTGGCCTTGGTGCCCCAGGACATGGCCTCGATGCCCTTCAAAATGTGTTATTGTTAAGGCCAAAGTGGCCGTGCCCCTAAATTGACGAAATTTGAGGCCTGGTCTGGGGACGCCCTTGCATATGATGACAATATGTTGTGTGCGGCGCAACTGACACAACCGTTAACATTGTTTTCAAACCAAAACCATATATCAATAATTATGTGACGAGTTTTTAAATGTGATGACTTTTTAAATATAGGTTTTCCCAGTTAGTTTAACACTTTTTTCATTATATTTCATATCTCGTTAAGTTAGAATTCGTCCCCAAAATCTGACTTACGCATTTTGTTAGATAAATTTCGTCAATGAGCATTATATTTCAAAGTATGACCATTTAATTTAATTCATTGGTCATTTCTTTTCGTCAAGGAAGGATTGAATTCGTATCACCTGATGGGTAGCGGGCCTATGCACAAATATAATTCGTCTTTGTTCATTATTTTTAATACTTTTATCACATATATTCGTCAGGTGTTAGAAGAATAGGCCTACATATTATTGCAGTTAGATTTGAACCACCGACATGTGTTCTTTTTGCCTTGTTGATTCACATCCGAACATACCTACATTTCATAATAAGGAAAAAAGAACGAACAAGAAAGAAAGAAAGAAAAAATAAATATATATACGTATAAAACGTATAGGCCTATAGCTGGATTTTACATGCTTCTAGCCTCTAGGCAGGACGTTCCACATGGGACGAAATAAAGCGAACTAAATATGAAACTATTTGATCAAAGACGAAATAAATGTATACATTAGTAGGTTACCGCTGTATCAGACGAAATGGAAGTGTGTTAGGACGAAATAAAATGAACATTAAATGAAATTCATTGCGCAAAATATGAATATACTTGACCAAAGACGAAATTTACTTTAACAAATGCAACCTTCAAAATTTTGGGACGAATTCAAACTTAACGAGATATGAAATATAATGAATAAAGTGTTAAACTAACTGGGAAAACCTATATTATGATGACTTTTAAATATTTTGTGCCTTCTTAATTTTTATCTGTACTCTACGGATTCATTGCCGGATTTTTCATATTATGACCAGATGCTGGTGGCCTTTTACTAGCTTCTATTTGAAAATTAGCTTTGGTTCAATGTCTGTATTTCTAAGTATTATAACATATTTTGTGGGCAATCGTGTGAAAAAAATGACAAATAAATTATTCTTTGGCCCAATACGTGCTAAAAAAAAGTTGAACTCTAAATTTTGAAAATGTTCTATTAGCCAACGACTCTCCCTCTGAAAGCTTCAAACAATGCCTATGTTTAGCCGACCCTGCTTGATTCGACCAGAAGTAAATTGGTCCAAATGTTTAAATGGCTGTAAATGGTCAATAATGTTATGTTGAAGCTATTCCAGTAATAAAGCACCCTCCCTCTGAAAAAATTAAATCAAAAGCTACTGAATTCGACCTACGTCCAATTCGTCCCGACATACCCATGCCCCTCTAATCAGTAATATTAAATTCAGCTTTAAATCTCTTTAATTTAACTTACACCCCCTCTGAAAAATTTAAATCATAAGCTACTGAACTCGACCTACGTCCAATTCGTCCCGACATACCCATGCCCCTCTAATCAGTAATATTAAATTCAGCTTTAAATCTCTTTAATTTAACTTACACCCCCTCTGAAATATTTAAATCATAAGCTACTGATCTCGACCTACGTCCATTTCGTCCCGACATAACCATGCCCCTATAATCAGTAATATTAAATTCAGCTATAAACATCATTCTTTTAACTTACACCCTCCCTCTGAAATATTTCAATCGTACCTTGAAATATTTCAATCGTACATTACAAAACTCGACCTACGTCCATTTCGTCCCGACATAACCATGCCCCTATAATCAGTAATATTAAATTAAGCTAAAAACGTCATTCTTTTAACTTACACCCTCCCTCTGAAATATTTCAATCGTACCTTGAAATATTTCAATCGTACATTACAAAACTCGACCTACGTCCATTTCGTCCCCTACATAACCATGCCCCTATAATAAGTAATATTAAATTCAGCTATAAATATCTTTCCTTTAACTTACACCCTCCCTCTGAAATATTAAATCGTCCAACAATTGACTCGACATGAAATGTTGAACAAAAAATGCACGTATTGGGCTTAGGTTTGTTAAATATAGGTAACAAGACGATTTTTTCGACAGATTGAAGGTAATAAGACATGATAGAAGTCATATATAAACTAAACAGATGTTTCTAGATCATATTTCAAAAAAATATTTGTTTTTGCACGTATTAGGCTGAGGATGATATTTTCTTAAATATCAACAATAAGACGGTTTTTTCGACAGATTGAAGGTAATAAGACATAATAGAAGTCATATATAAACTAAACAGATGTTTCGAGATCATTTTTCAAAAAAATTTAAAAAAAATTGCGCGTATGGGGCTGAGGTTGAAATTTTCTTAAATATCAACAATAAGACGGGTTTTTCGACAGATTGAAGGTAATAAGACATAATAGAAGTCATATAAACTGACCAGATGTTTCTAGATCATTTTTCAACAACAACAAAAATTGGCACGTATTGGGCTGAGGTTGAAATTCTCTTAAATATCAACAATAAGACGGTTTTTTCGACAGATTGAAGGTAATAAGACATTATAGAAGTCATATATATAAACTAAACAGATGTTTCTAGATCATTTTTCAAAAAAAATAAATAAGACATAATAGAAGTCATATGTACTTTAGGTCCCAGATTCTGGACCGTACTAGTATCGTCCGATACTGGAACAGCCAGTCGGACGATACTGGTACAAAGTCAGTGTTCCAGAATCGGCCGATACTGGCTCATGTAAAATGTACCAGTATCGGGCGATACTGGAACACAATTATGTACCAGTATCTTTCAATACTGGGACAAATTACTACTGGTAGCATGTGTAGGCCTACCAGTATCGACCGATACTGGAACATTTCATATCATTTCATTTAAACTTTATTTATTTATTTTTTTAATATTTTTTTATTATCTTTTATTGTTTGTTACTATCATTTTACATGGTTTCATCATGTTTACATTTCATAATATCGATACATGTATAACACATTTTCATATGCTTTTCAGCATGTTTACATTGCATATCAATTTACTTTCCAGCATTTTTATATGCTTTTCGGCATGTTTACATTCGTAATTTTCACATTTCATGTCAAAATACATATTTTTCACATTTCATTGTTCATGCCTACAAATACATATGCTTTTCACATTTTCATATGCTTTTAAGCATGTTTTCCTTGCATATCATGTATAGCACAATTTCATATGCTTTTCAAGCATGTTTCCATTGCATATCATTACATTCCATTGCATTACATTTTCATATGCTTTTCAGCCTTTTTACATTTTCATGTTTACATGTTTACATTCATGTTCACATGTTTACATTACATATCAGCATTTTTACATATCAGCATGTTTACATTTTTCACATTTCACATGTTTACATTACTTGCCTGTCATATGCTTTTCAGTATGTTTACATTGCCTATCATGTATAGCACATTTTCATATGCTTTTCAGCATGTTTGTATATGCTTTTCATTCACATAATTTTCATAGTTTCAATCGCATGTATAACACATTTTCATATGCTTTTCAGGTTTACATTGCATACCATTACATAACACATATGCATTTCGGCATACATGTATTTACATTCATGTTCACATAATTTTTACATTTCATGTTTACATTTCATGTTTACATTTCATGTTTACATTTCATGTTTACATTTCATGTTTACATTTCATGTTTACATTTCATGTTTACATTTCATGTTTACATTTCATGTTTACATTTCATGTTTACATTTCATGTTTACATTTCATGTTTACATTTCATGTTTACATTTCATGTTTACATTTCATGTTTACATTTCATGTTTACATTTCATGTTTACATTTCATGTTTACATTTCATGTTTACATTTCATGTTTACATTTCATTACATTTCATGTTTACATTTCATATTAATTACGGCATATTTACATTCATGTTCACATAATTTTTACATTTCATGTTTACATTTCATGTTTACATTTCATGTTTACATTTCATGTTTACATTTCATGTTTACATTTCATGTTTACATTTCATGTTTACATTTCATGTTTACATTTCATGTTTACATTTCATGTTTACATTTCATGTTTACATTTCATATTAATTACATGTATAACACATTTTCATATGCTTTTCATCATGTTTACATTTTTGGCTTTTCAGCATGTTCATTTCAACATTACACGGTATATCATGTTTACAATACATAGCATCATGTTTAGATTGTTGTAAATCTTCTTTCATTTTTTAGATCAATTCTTCCAGAGTTTTCTAATTTTAAGTTCTAAATATAAGACACTTAGTAAATCAGGATGTTTTCCATATCTTACTTACTGTTGATTTGGCAACACTAATACACGTATTGACGATATTAGTGTTCTTGTTATTATCATCATGGTAGCCAAACAATACATCTTTTTGCAATATCTTTATGTCTAGATTATACTGTTGCAAAAGTATTCTTTCAGTCTCTTTCCATATTATTTTGATTTTCTTACAACTATAAAAGAAATGTTCAATGTAATCTACTTCGTTACAAGTTTCACAGATATCATTTCCTTCCTTCTTTATTTTCTTAAGAAATACTTTTGTTGGATAAATGTTGCTAATGATTTTCCAGTTCAATGTTTTTAGTCGTGGCTCTTTGATGTCTTGAACAAGTGTTTTCCAAATAATGGACCAATCGAAATTCATATTATCGAGCTTATTTTCCCAGAAATTTTGACATCTTGGTTTCAATGATATCTGTGATTGCATTGCTATTCTGTACAGTTTTGTTGTACATTTAGATAATTTAACAAAGGCTTCTCCATAATTAAAATTTACGTCATAGATATTGTTTAAAGAATCTGTAGATGTTTTCCACGTATGTGGCATTGCTTGTCTTAAAGCAATGTATTTCAACACAAAACTATCATCATTTTTAAAATGCAATTTCAGCTCCTCCATTGACTTAAATTCCCTTTTTTGGTTATACAGATCTGAGACGTACATTATACCCTTCTTTGCCCATTCCTTAAAATATAATGTCTTACCTCTACTAGTTATAGGCCTACATTCATTATTCCAAATAACCTGATTTTCCCACGATTCTACTTGATCTATGTTCTGGGAACATTTTGTTAAAAACCAAGCCTTAATCAAATTACTATAGAACATGGGTAACTTATATATCTTTGACTTAAACAATTCGTTCATACTTTCTAAAGTACAGTTGCATTTTAAAATATTGAGACCCAAATATGTTTCGCTTAATAAATGTAGTGGAATCATTTTCCATGTGTCTGTTTCGGGAGACATCAGCTTTTTTAACCAAGAAATCTTTAACGAATCTAAAAAATATTTAAAGTTCAGCATTTGTAGCCCACCATTTCCATAGTCATAAGGTCGCTCTCTTTACTTTTTCTGAGCCTCCCCATACAAATTTGAAAAATAAGCTATTTATTCGGTTTATAAACACTTTAGGTAAGTCTGATAAACTTTATTAATCCCAAACAGGTAAATTCAACTCATGAGAGTGCTCATACATAAACACAATACACACAATAATAAAAACACAAACAAGACCCCCAACGGGGGGGGGGGGGGGGGGGGGGGGGGGGGGGGGGGGGGGGGGGGGGTGTGTGGACTCTCAGGTACAGCCTCCGTAAAACTGCCGTAACTTCTTCAATATTCATTTAATCTTTATAAACGTATTACACTTTTTTTGCAGAAAAGGGTTCAATGAATCCAACCATGATAATGAAATTGACCATTTTGGATTTTTTTAAAAATAAAAAACACATTTTTTGACCCATTTTGGGTTTGGAAAAGATAACTCAAAATATATTTTGTCAAATTTTACTGCCAAAATCATGAAAATCACCATTTTGGGCACTTTTTGGTCTGTAACTCAAAAAATAAAAAAACAAGATATTAAAAAGAAAAACGCTCCTGGGGAATGTTATCAGGATTATCATAAAACTAGTATGACAAAATTTGACAAAATATATTTTGAGTTATCTTTTCCAAACCTAAAATGGGTCAAAAAACATGTTTTTTATAATTTTTTTCCAAAATGGTCAATTTTATTATCATGGTTGGATTCATTGAACCCTTTTCTGCAAAAAACTGTCTACATTTATAAAGATTAAATTAATATTGAAGAATTTACGGCAGTTTTAAGGAGGCTGTACCTGAGAGTCCACACCCCCCTTAAATATCCCCCCGTTTACAATGTGAATTATGAAAAGCAATTGCTTGTGGAACAAAGGAGGAATGATAGCGGTTTGTCATGGCATGGGGCACGCGCATACGACCCGATCGAGCGATTAGATGACTGGATAACCGCTCGTAAAGAGGATGGTTGACATCATCCATCACATCGGTCAGCTTCTTGCCCTGGAGATCGGTGTACAGGGTCTCAAAGTGACAAACCTAATCCTTCCAGATTCCTTCACAACTCTACCAACTCTGTCTTTATCACCCTTTGAAACATTCCCTCCCCAGCAGTACCTCAAAACACTTTCAACAACGGAATCGTAAAACAAAGCAAGGATCTAAAAGGATCTAAAACAAAGCAAGGATCTTAACATCAACTTTAAAGAAATTCAATTTTCTGAGAGAGTACATTCTGGGATTTAGTTTTTTTAAACTAGGGAGTCAATAAAGGTGTGCCAAGCAAGTTTGTCGTCAATTACAATGCCAAGATACTCATATGATGACACGCGCTCAACATTACCTCGCTTCAGAACAATGGGCAGTATACAGTACCTAAACGTCATCTGCTATCTTCAGTAGATAGCATTTTTATATACAGTACCTAAACGTCATGCGCTATCTTCAGTAGATAGCGTTTTGATATATAGTTCCCAAAACGTCATCTGCTATCTTCGGTAGATACCATTTTGATCTAGAATCCCCCAAAAGTAATTTGATATACAGTTACCTAAACGTCATCCGCTATCTTCAGTAGATAGCATTTTGATATACAGTACCTAAACGTCATCTGCTATCTTCGGTAGATAACATTTTGATCTAATATACCCAAAAGTAATTTGCTATCTTCAGTAGATAACATTTTAATATACAGTACTTAAACATCATCTGCTATCTTCAGTAGATAGCATTTTGATATACAATACCCAAAAGTCATTTGCTATCTTCAGTAGATAGCATTTTGATCTAAAAAAAACCAAATAGTAATTTGCTATCTTCAGTAGATAGCATTGTATATACGTCATAAAAGTAATTTGCTCTTAGCCTAGGCCCCTATAATGATTTGGCAATTTCCTATAAACTGAATCAGACGACTGATGTCACTGTTTTAGTTTAGAGCCGGCTAACCGTAGGATGGTTAGATGTAACCATATTTCCCCTGTCTTCAGATATTGCACCATTCGGGATTACCCACCGTTCGGGATAACCCCACTCTACCCTATGCGCCCTTTGCGTTGAGTATTGATAGGGCGGGGTACAGTCACTGCCGCGCCTATAGCTAAGGCCAGTTGATGATTAAAATGCTAAGATAATTACAAGCGTACTTACTCATTG
>CM069453.1:19027749-19088658 GCA_035610835.1 Ophiura sarsii
TGAATCCGCCCTTGATCTGAGTAATGACTTTGATGCATTTTTTCAAAACAAGATTAGGGATATTTATCGGACGTTTGGAGCTGATCAATGCAAAAGTGACGTTCCATCGCCTCTTATTATTTGCTCTCATACCCTTTCTCAGTTTGATATGCTAAGCGAAGATGATGTTTTGAAGGCCATCAAAAATGCACCTACAAGTCATTCATGTATCCTTGATCCAGTGCCCACCTGGTTTTTGAAACAGAACATTCAAGCATTTGTGCCTGTTATAACTCGTGTTATTAATGAATCTCTTAGTTCTGGTGTCTTCCACAACATCTCAAGCACTCTATTGTGACACCCATTATCAAAAAGCAATCCCTTGACTGCAATACCCTCAAAAGCTACAGGCCTGTATCCAATCTTTCTTTTGTTTCAAAGCTTATTGAAAAGCAAGCTTGCAAGACCATCAATGATTACATGGAAGAGCACCAACTGAGTGATTCATTACAGTCACAGCCTACAAACGAGCTCACGGCACTGAGATAGCTCTGATCAGTGGCGTAGCCAGGTTTTTCTCAGTGGGGGGGCAAAGGGGGGGCCGGGAGTTTTGGTGGGGGGGGGGCAACAACCAAATTGAGGATTGAATTTCCTTGTGTTGTGAATAGGTTAGTCCCAAATTATTTCAACTGACATTTCCCACAGGGGGGGGCAACAGGGGGGGCAGAGAACCCCACAGGGGGGGCAGCTGCCCCCCCTTGCCCCCCCTTGGCTACGCCACTGGCTCTGATGAAAGTCAAGGACGATGTTATGAAATGCTTAGTTCAACGTCAAGGAGTATTTTTGGTACTGCATGATTTGAGCAGTGCCTTCGATACAGTTAGTCATAACATTCTTCTTAACAGAATGAAACATAATCTGGGAGGGTATGGTCCTAAAATGGTTTAAGTCATACTGTCCGATAGAACAAGTAAGGTGTACATTGATGGGCACTTCTCTGAACCCCAACCTATGGATTTCGGTCTACCCCAAGGTTCGATTGTAGGTCTCCTCTAGAATTTACTATCCATGTCTTGCCTGTCGGGAATATTATCCGGTCCTACGACTTGAAATACCATATGTACGGACGATATTCAGTTATACATACATTTCGACCCTAAAGACAATGATTCCATCAATTTTACCTTGAGTAGACTGTCATCTTGCATTGACGCACTGCAGATTTGGATGCGAGAAAGCATGCTCAAACTCGATCAACGACGATAAAACTGGGTTTTTTGTCGCTATACCATCCAATCTTGGTGCAAAATGCCTCCTGTCTCATTACGTGTTGGGGGATAAGAAAATCAATCCCAGTAGTACCGTACGTAATCTTGGCGTTATATTTGATGCGCAAATGTTGATGTCAGATCATGTTCGATCACTATATGTTCCAGCCTGACATATCAACTCCGCAACATTCCCAGGATACGGAAGTTCTTAGATTACGACACATGCCATCTTGTTGTCCGAGCTCTTGTTCTTTCCGAGATCGACTATGGCAATGGGCTTCTTCTTGGAGCTAATAAGAACGATCTACAAAGGCTTCAACGTATCCAGAACTGGGGTGCTAAGTTCATATGCCGGGCAAGGAAGTACGATCATGCAGGGCCGTCAGATGGGGGGGGGGGGGGGGGGGGGGGGGTGCGTTGGGTGCGGACGGGTAAAAATTACGTTTTTCTTAGTTTCAAAATTCCAATGATAGTAAAACTACTCATAAAACATTGACTACAGTGCTTTTTGGACTGCGAAATTTTGTGTCCGTGCGAATTTTTTTGACGTGCGAATTTTTTTGAATTCACCTAAAAAGATATGAAGTAGGATTCTTAAATCCAACCATTTCAAACGTCTTCTATGTCTTGCCATAGTTGCACTGACAGGGAATAACCTGCGTCACAGTGGCGTAGCCAGAGGAGGGGGGGGGGGGGGGGGGCGTGGGGGGGGGGGGCGAAGGGGGCGACCGCTCCACCAATATTGACGTCGTGTCGGTTGAGATTGGCACTGTCGGTTCATTTGACCAAAGGCATGGTCAAAGTTATGCTGGTTCCCTGCACCTGGATCCCCGCGCGCCAACTTATCCATAGGTGCAGGTACGGGCAAATCCATTGCCGGCCGTAACCGTAAGTTCAACACATTGCACTGTCGCTCTGTCATGGCATAAGGTAAATAACGATCACCACACTGTAGCTGAGATACCGCATCGAACGCTGAATGCATTGTCGCGCTGCCATAGCTACGGCGCGATGGGGAGCGCGATATGACATGCGTACATGTGCGTATGAAGTTCGGCGCTGTGGTTAGCGCAGATACACGTGTAGTTTGTGCCAATCAGCAAATTTGTTATCATTCTAAGCGTGACGCTGGCTTGATCAAATTTATTTGTGGATCTATTTTGTGTCAATCATGAATATGCATGACTTTTATGCCAGCAAATCAGATTTGAGTGGAAATTTGAGCGTACCTGCATCTATGGATAAGTTGTGTGGAGCCCATTGATGCAGGGAACCAGCATAGGTCAAAGTACACAGATGAAATTTGTTCGCGCGCGCGCATATGTCTTCCCAAAATGCAATATTCTTTGGTAGGCCTACAAGCTTGTTTAGAGTCAAAATGTAGCTAAATCGGGCAAAAATTGGTGTACTACTCGAAACAATTTGCGCGGTACGCGCGCATATCTTCAGTCACAAAATCTTGTCGGGTCATTTTCATTTCTCGTCACCTCCCCCCCCCCCCAATATGAATAACCTAGCTTCGCCACTGCCGTGTTATGTGACACACATTGAACCAATGAGATCGCCGGTAAAACCAATGCCTGCAGATTAACTGTAGGCCTAATATAAAGAAATGCGTTCTTTTCAATCGTGAATTTCAAAAAACTTTAAAAAACAACAACATCAAAATATAAATTATAGACCCCCCTTTATTCATTTGTGAACATTAACACACAAATATCAGCAATAACTGTAATATTGTCGCGCTTCGCGCATATTTTCTTAAAACCTATTTAAAAACATTTACTT
This sequence comes from Ophiura sarsii, assembly GCA_035610835.1. NCBI lineage: Eukaryota > Metazoa > Echinodermata > Ophiuroidea > Amphilepidida > Ophiuridae > Ophiura > Ophiura sarsii. The sequence goes on from CM069453.1 coordinate 19,030,788, forward strand.
TGAGACTACTTCTGGACAGCAAATCTCAGACAATCTGTTGGAAAAATATCTATAGGCCTATAATCATCAACGGTCGAGAAATTAGAGACACACAGGGTGTCTAAAATACGTTAAAAGGCATATTATGTGATCTTTTCCAGGGGGCGACATTCATGATTTTCTTAGAAAGTAGATTTTCTTGCAGATTTACATTTATCATAAATCATAAATATATTCTGAGAACAGATAGAACGATACGTACAATTCCTAATTACTTCAAAATCAAGAGTGATTTTTCTAGAGTGAAAAATAAGTTGGCGCGCAGACCTGACAGTTTATTTTCACTCTTTGTATGTTACAAAATCCAATTTTATGATTTAAAAAGGTTGTTTATCGCATGTTTTTCCGACCTCACCTTCTGCTCAGAAAAGTAGAACGTTTCACTGGAATTTATACGTTTCTGCCCAGAATGTTCTAACTTGTTAGGGTTATGAACTGATTTTTTTCTCAAAAAAGTAGGTCTTGAGAACTGGCCTATAGTTCAATTTTGATAGCAAGAACGCAAATTTTCGATTTCTTTTGGTTTTAGAGCGCAACATTTTCGAAGAATTGGGGCTTTGGAACACAAAATTTCGCGATTTTTTGAATTTTCAATAAAATTGGGGTCCTAAGAACTGATGGAGGCTCAAAAGGGGGGTCATAATTAGAGCTACCAGCAGAGGATGAAAAAGGGGGTCTTCAGACGGGCACATACCTATACCCTTTTCCAATGTCAGTGCCCCCCCCCCGGGGTTATGAACGACTCACAAACCACCCAAAATGTATACTGACAAAACTTCAGGCTCGCTACGCTCACCATTACTAATTTCACACAATGAAAAGAATTAAGGGGCACCATAAAATTATTTGCCGTTCAGATAGGGCACAAACAGAATTTGCCAACGTATTCGTGAAAAAAATTCCAAAGGTATAGACAGCCCCCTGTATTAAGTAGCCTATGTGACAACGGTTGATTTTTTCGGGGAGGGGGGTGTAAAAAGCTACTCAGGTTAGCAGGGGGTCATGTAATTATCAGTTTCAGCTGTATGGCGGGGGTAGGTAATTTTGACATACGTGTCTCTAATTTGTCCCCCTCCACCATAAATAAAGAACGGTCCCTAATAGGGGTGTCTAAACGACTTCTTCATGCTATCAACACCCAAATGCTGAGCTACTTCGGCCATATCTCACGTCGCAAGGGTAATAACCTGGAGAATGATCATGCAAGGCATGATTGAAGGGAAGCGCAAGAGCGGGCAGACCTCGTTCCCGGTGGATTGACCAAATAAAGTTGATTACTGGACACCCGCTCCGTGATTGTTACTCCTTTGCTGAAAATCGTTATTTGTGGCGTAGTATCTGTAAGGTCACGAGCTGTCAGTCATGACAGGACCGAACCAACCACACCCTAATAACAACAGACATCTACAGTGTCAAGTCTCGTTAGCTGGGTAGATCAGTGACTGGGGTAGATTACAGGGCTGTCAACTTTTGGGATTCGCTGGGAGGGAGAGTCAAATCGCACGGTCCAAAAAAATCGCACAGTCCAAAAAAAATCGCACAGTCCAAAAGGTAGGCCTACAGCCAGGTGCGGTGCCAGGTTATTTGTATAGGGGGTGGGGGAAAAATCAAGGTTAAAAAACTGAAATAGTGAGTAACTATTGTGAGTAACCAAAGAGGTGCAAAGCACCGCCCTCCGCGGTAACTAACGCGGACAGGGGGGAGTCTGAGGGGGGATGTGCCGCCCTCATAATTTTGAAGATAAAAATCAATTCTCGAACCCATTTGGGCAATTTGGTGTGTACTTTTGACCGATTTTCTATAGAAATGCCATCATTTCCAATCAATATTGGCTTTTTATCTAAGTTAGACAGCTATTTCATTATAGGCTATGCGAGAAAAAGGAAGTTGTGCAAAAAGATGATTTTTTCTTGATTTAAGTAGTATAGATCATTGGTTCCTAACCTCTTTGGCCCACGACTCTATCAGACATATTTGGTCAGAACCCTGACCCCCAAAATGAATTTCGAAAAAATTATCCCGATTGATTAAAACTGAAACTGTTAAGTCATATGATGCGAGCGTAGCGATCAGAAATTTTTGCGTATTTGAACGGTTCTTTTGGGTTTTTCTAAGCGTTTTTAGAACGAAATATGAAAATGGTTCCCCAAAAAGCTATATACATGTATATGACCCCTCTCTTTAGGTTCGTTATTTATTTATTTTCCGACCATGATTTTCCATACTATTTTCGAAGAATTGGGTTTTTGATTTCCCCGCTTGACGAAAGAATTTTACTAAAAACCTCTTAATTTAGTATAATCCCAACCCCACCCGAATGAATCTAGTTCCGGGTTACCTGTTTCCGGAAAACATGAGCGCGAAGCGCGCGAATTTTTTTCCTATATACTCAGTTCTGGCTATAATTAATGTGTATTTTGGTTTGAAATGGGCTTTTAGAATGATATTTCTGGACATATGCACGCATAGCACACGAATATAAATGTTCTTGCATACGTACTCATTCATAATATTTGTAAAGAATATGGTTTCGATTCCTTCGATTGAAGCCTTGAAATTTGATAGAATTAAATATATAAACCCATGCAATGTCTATCTGTCAATTTCTAAGGGGTGCATGCCCCTCCAAGCTGGATTATATCAGCCATCCCCCCCCCCCCCCCCCCCCCATTTGGACACGCCACTGATATCCCAAGTGGGTGCAACTAGGCCTTTTCAATATACCGATAGACATCTGTTTTCCTTTCCTCTCTTCTTTCCCTTTTCTTTTCTTTCCTTTTTCTTTTCTTTCCCTTTTCTTTTCTTTCCCTTTTCTTTTCTTTCCCTTTTTTATTTGACTTATTTTTGAGGCGGGAGTTTATATATGCTATGCGGGAGTGCGGGAGAAAGAGCGTCTATGCGGGAGACTCCCGCCTAATGCGGGAGAGTTGACAGCCCTGGTAAATTTTATCATTAAAATGTCAAATAAGTTTTCATTTGGAAAAACCTATTTTCAGCAAATGAATGGTCCAGGCAAGGCCACGGTCAACTGAGGGCGTGCTTATGACTACGTGCTGAATATAGCAAATCGAAAATTTGCGAAAATCCCGAATTTGGATCCTGGATGGAATTTGGTTTGCTTTGTTAAATATCATTTCAGGTCTACTTTCTACCAATTTATGGAACTGCGTTTTAACATGAAGCTGTTAACACTTTTCCTATTATCTGCAGCCACCTACTGATTTACTGTTACGTTTGATTTATATATTGCCTAACATTTTCAATTTCAATTTTGTTGGTAAGCTTATTTTATTTATCGAAAAATTATGTTTTATTAATTAATGTCTTGTCTTGTCTTGCCATGTCAACGCCCCAGAGTTGGGTGCAAACGAGCAGGATTTGGTGGTGCGCAATGGGTTGTTGTTAGTTTTTATTAACAGTAGTGTTTCAGTGCTAAGCTTGGTTATCGCGTGTTGTTTGTTGGAAGAGCTTGGCATGCTTGGGTTTCTATTTATTATAATTATATATTACCCTTGCCATGTGTACCAGATCATGGACAGCAAAGTACTGAATAGGGCTATAGGTCGGCCCGGAATGACGTCACATACCATTGATTAATTGTTACATCATGAACGAAGTCAACAAATTTCAGATTGCACCTTCAGTTCACGAAAAACGGCCAAAATATAGGCCTAGCCCTTTTTGTACCTCCTTGGGATGTTCATTATTGATTATTGCACACATCAGTTTTGGGACGTCTAGCAAGACATTGCCCTGAATAGCACCAAAAGGGAAAAAGATCTTGGAGTATGAATACAAGATGACCTGAAAATTTCCTAACAATGTGCAGAAGCAACAAAAAAGGCAAACCAATAATAATAATAATGGAAACTTATAAAGCGCAAGTATCCGACAAACAAAGCCGCTCACTGCGCTACAGACAACAGAGAACATGATAAAAAGCAATACAAATGCAGAAACATAATAATATACTACTACATCATACATGTATACAACACACACGTATGCATGTGATATACAACATTAGGCTAATGAAAGTGAATTGTTAGTTTCCCGTTACCCGACCGACTCACATTTTGGTCCCCGCGTGACTATTTCATTATTTGGTAAATATTTCATTATTTGTCTGTTTAGAAAAAATAAGCAAAGTTTGACTACAATTTTATCGTATTTCATCAATAAATAAGTACAAATACGATGTAAATCGAATACTCGACATACCAACCCGTCCATATGACATTTTTCTTCTTCATTTTTAGCGATTTCGAGGCACTTTTCGAAGCCGTACAACTTGTACAGCACCACAAAGAAATTTAATTATTGCCTCCGCGATCGCTGATTTCCATTAATCCATTTCCACCGTCGTGATCGCAAGTTCGCAACAGAGCCACTAACCACCATGCACCATATACATTTAGAATGTGCATATAAATATACCGTATCGTTGAAGTAAAATACACTAAATATGTACAATTAATAAACCCAAACATACGATATTTGCACACACAAAATGTAAAGAAAATATAAAAAAATTGTAAATTATATATTTAATTACTACGGGTAAATTATTTCCTTTTAAATTTCAACATTTATAAGAAAATACAAGCATATTTTTACCCCGCTATAAAACTGAAAGCATACGTGAACTATACTTTGAAAACTGCAGTGGACGACAGTGTAGTGTCTGCTATAACTCTTGTTCCTTCGTTCACACCGTTTGATAAAATGATAGCGACGAGTGAACGCAAACCGGTGCGACAGAGGCTATCTTTATAAAAAGACGATGCACGAGTGTACTACTGGTGCAGCTAGCTAGCTATCACATGAATGTTTTTTGAGGATTGTTTTTGTTGCTTTGACGATGCTTCTCTCGGTGAAGGTCGCTGAAGAAGGAAGAACGATAGTCCAGTGGATGATTGGCCACCACACCGAGGAGTCTACCTTTCATGACATTTTGGAGAGTGTACCACTGCATATAAATGGGTGCCTAGCAGAATTTACATAAATGTGAAAAAATGTGTTGCCCTCACAAAAACAGTCAGTTATAGTAAAACTAATTTTTCAATAAATCATGCTCTCAATAAGTGTGAAATCTTCCAGGGTTTTTATTCCTGCTTTAAATTTAATTGGAAATATTAATAAGTGTTGAAAGAGGGAAAGAAATTTCAAAAACGTGGACCAATATTCTTTGGTATTGTAAAAAACGACTTCAGAATCTCACAAATTTGGATCAGTCACATGAGGGCAACCTAACTTGTTGGGCTTATTTCATGTAATCGTATCATTATGATTTGAACTTCTGAGTTTGTTAAGATGGGTGGTGGGTGATAATGGGTGTTGGGTATGTGTGTGTTATGAAAAATCTTCTGAAAAGCATTAAGAGGAAGACAGTTTTAAAATAAACAAGACTTTGTATGCAAAATGGTCTGGAATTCATTTATTTATTGTAGTAAGGACATATTTATGCCCCTATGCACAATTAAACACTCTTGGTTCTATATGCTACACGTATTTGGGCACATATTATAAAAATAATGAATGTTTTAAAAATAATGAATAATGAATAATGAAATAGTCGCCTACTCGCTGACCCAAAAAAATGTAACGGGAAACTAACAATTCACTTTCATTAGCCTTACAAGTCATTGGCAAAGCAATTTTGAACAAGTGAGTTTTTAGAGCGGTCTTAAACGATGATAAGCTACAGCAGTTCATGACATGTATGGGAAGATGGTTCCACAGTTTTGGAGCACATGGAGCACCAAACCTTTATAAGGCTAGGAGTGTTCAAGCGAACTTCCAAATTCCAATATATACAAAAGCCAGGATATCATCTTATGCTACTCTACAAATCTCTCATCAGACCCCATGTAGACTACTGTATCCAAGTATGGAGACTTATTTTTGGGTGGGGTGTGTCATTCAGGATCTCAAAAATGGGGGCTTACATGTAGGAGCAAATATTTGAAGACAAATAAGATCCTAAGAACTGATTTTTTACAAAAAGTATGGTCCAAAGAACTGATTTCCCCCAAATATGTTTAGTAATTAAAGAATGCCAATTTTATAAAATTAGAATGCACATTTTCCAACAAATTTGGGTTTTGAAATGCAAATGTTTTTAATGAAATGGGGTCTTAAAGGTGGCTTTATTGGCTGAGTCAAAAATTTAGATTCCTTTCAAATCAAATATGTTTTAGCTCTTGGTCAGACAATTCTGGAACTGAAAATTTTATTTCAATCGGACATTTGGTTGCCGAGATATGTTAGTTCAAAGGGGCATAAAATCTACATCTTTCTTTTTATTTAGAAATAATAGGCATCAGATGGGAAGAGAAGACGACAATTATTACACTTGTATAGGCCCTAGCAACTATGGGTAATACTTGTGGCATGAGGCTGGGATATGTGGACACTTTGGTGTTGAATTTCAGATGCTTTACCATGCAAGGTTTTGTGGCCCAATGGATAAGGCACTAGCGATGTGAGCACAAGATCCTGGGTTCGATTTCCGGGCGAGATCGTTTTCCCATAATTGTCTCTCTTCTATCTACGACGGCGAACCTGTTTGAAAAAGTATTTATAATTTTTTTTTTTTCTTTATTTTTTTCAATTCCAATTGCCAGGTAGTTTCCTAATTATTTCTTAAATTATGTATGCTTAGAATATGCAAAGTAAAGTTAGATTTTGGCTAATTTCCATTTGCATAATTAATGAGACCCACAAATTAAAACGTTTAAACATTTTTTAATTAGGGCTTAATTAATTATGCAAATGGAAATTAGCCAAAAGCCAACACACGTTTTAGCTCTCCATGTGTACTAACCATGTACCGAGTCACATCATCATAGCTCATCTCATCTATCTACAAACTTTACTTTGCATATTTTATGCATACATAATTAGCCATAATTAGTAAATTACCTTGCGACTTGAAAATAAAAAGAAAGTTGTTGCCAAAGCTGTTGGTTTTATGCCCCTTTGACCTAACGTATCTCGGCAACCGAATGTCCAATTTAAATACATTTTTCCGTTCCAGAATCTTCAGACCAAGGGCTAAACATGTTTGATTTTAAAGGAAACATAATTTTTTTGACTGTGATATGATTGATTGGTGATAAATGATTTTGATCAAATCTCTTTGATTTGTTTTAGAACTGCCACCAAAAAATGTCAACCAAAGAAGAAGAGGTCAGAGGTCAGAATCACCCTCTTGATAAAAGGAAACCCATCATTGGTGCAACCATTCGTCTAGATTGTGTCTTTGCTACCCTCACGGTTGTGTCATTACTCACAAGATTATGGAGGCTGGAAGAACCTAGAAGTGTGGTGTAAGTGTTAAGTTAACATTTCCTATTCTCTCTATTCTAAATAAATGTAAAGTACTTGTTGTATTTTTTTCAATAAAAAATACAAACTTTTGGTGTAATTTATGAGTAAGATATTCACAAACAGATTAAAACGCATCATATTTAACTATTATGTTAGCTCTTCATTTTAATACAGTGGCGGTGGCGGATCCAGGATTAAAATTCAGCTCGTGAAATTCTGCTAAGTGGGGGGGGGGGGGGGAGGGGTGTGGGCGGTAGCGATGTGGTCTTCCCAAAACCACGCAAAAATATCGCATGGTACAAGTCGCAAATGTACTAACGGAACCGACCTATGCCTCTGAAAAAGTGGTACACAAAAAAGGACTTTTGTCAAATTTTACAGCCTGCCTACTCCGCCCCCTGTATCCGCCACTGTAATATTGTGATTTCATGAAGATCTTTCTCATAGAACCAAACTATTACGGTTCAATATAATGAACTCATGTCAAATCTTAATTTGATGATTGGTCATATTGGTTAAAATTTAAAAAAAAGGGTCATGACCCAAAACAGGCACCTGGTATTCCGTTCAGGGTTGAATAAATGGGGAACTCAGGAACCTGGTTCCCCGAAAATGTTGACTTTGAAAATGTTGAATTTGGAGGGAAATGTTACGTAAGAATGTGAAGGGTGGTTTTATCTTTAAAGGGACATTCTGAAAGTTAGATTTCTGAGAATTTTGCATTTCTTTTTGGCCCTGGTTGACATTTACCACTGAGAAAAATTGGTAGTCTGTACCCTTAAGCTTTATTCCTTAAAATCCTTAATTTGTGTCTTTTTGTAATAGCAACTCTTGCACAAGGCTCAAGATAAGCGGGCGCTGGGCGATTTTTACCCCTCGGTCCTCCTGCCATAGCGCCCGGTAATGCTGAAAAATAAACAGCCGAGTGCTGATATTTTGTCCAAACCAGTGCCCGTTGACGATCAGGAAGCTTGCCCAAAACATCGAAGTTCGATTTGACAATGCGATTTAATAAAAAGTTAGCTCCCGGTAGACTAAAAGTAGCTCCTGGTTCTCAATAAATCCCATGATCCTCCGGGCGCTACTTTGGAAAAAAAGTAGCTCCAGGTAAAAAACCTGTTATCTTGAGCCTTGCTCTTGCATTGCAAAATCAAGGGCTGACCCTGTTTTCCAGTGTCATGTAATTTGCAACATTCGAGGAGTTTAAAATGTTTAATAATGAAATACAAGAGAAATACAATACATGTAAGTCAGCTTCATAAATGTTTAAATCGTATCTTTATTTACGTGATGTATTGTAGGATAAACGGCAATTAGAATGAAAATACGGAACTTGTGAAACGCAAAGCAACCATAAATGTGATATCGTATTTATAGAACATGTATTAAACCAATTGTTATGGCTTGTACGGTACGCTCATTATATATCACAATCATGCTTTCTGTTTATCCAAATATCCTGATGATATTACATTCCCTTTTCTTTGCAGATTTGATGAAGTTCACTTCGGTAGATTTACTAGTTATTATTTACAAGGTATTTTCTTCTTTGATATTCATCCACCATTGGGCAAGCTTCTCATAGCAGCGTCTGGATATCTGGCTGGCTTTCAGGGAGACTTCCAGTTTACCAGCATAGGCCAAGGTAAAGAGGTTTATTTTTGATTGCAATGTTGCATAATAGTTCTAATGGCAACGCTATCTTATCCACCTTGAGAACCTTAAGATCATGGCTCTCATCCTGATGAATTTGATTGCTTGGGGTTGTCTTCTCTCCTCTTTCTTTATCCATCACATTTTTCTTAAATCTTCATCAGTCTTATAAGCTTTTCAAAGTTAAAAAAAAAAATCCAGCACAAGTTTGAGTTTGTCCTAACAGGACCCAACAGTACTTCCATTGAAATGACCATTTAAACAAATCAACAATCAAATGGAAAATAGTTTTCCTCATTTATGGTCCATGAATTTATTAAGTAATAGATACCATTTAGGAATCCTAGTTGTTGAGCAGTGGAACAGACTATGTCTTCATCACATCTTCATTAGCTGAGTGATATTGCTGCAGAGATAAAATTATTATTAACTTTTTGTAACTTTGTATCATTTTAATCTTTTTTCTCAGAATTCCCTTGTGACAGTACCATTCCTATCTGGTATTTGAGGTTGATTCCTGCTATATTTGGAGCACTACTATGCCCACTCATCTATCAGGTTTATGTACAGCTTGGTTATAAATATTGGACAGCTACTGTAGCTGCATCATTGGTGCTATTTGGTAAGATATTTTTGGGAAACCCTGCATTACAGTATTTTGCAGAAACCATTACATGCAGAAAAGATGTGGATTTTGTTGACCTTTATCTTGCATGAATAATGTCAAACATGTGCTACAAAAAAATCACCAAAATATACTTCCTACAACCTTGTGGATATGTCTTTCTGAACAAATTGCCTGTGTTTCTTTTGTTTTATCATAAATTATAGTATAGTAAGAGCCGCCCTTCAAAGAGTTGTTCTAGCATGCATTGACATTTCTTTGATTAAGTTTTATTACTAGTTTGTTATGCAGACGTTTGATTTCAACTTCCTATTCAACCAATCGTTTTGCCACGCATCCCAATTAACGGATGGACAGATGATAAGTGTGATTTTGAAAACAATTAATGATCAATGACTTTGTTGATATAACCGTCTATCATCTGTTTTTCTCTTTCCTTTTTTCCCTTCAAAGATAATGCCTTGCTGACCCAGTCCCGGTTCATCCTCATAGATTCCATGCTACTCTTCTTCACTATGCTATCTGTATATTCACTTGTGAGATTTCGTAGGTTAAGAGATAGGTAAGTGCATAGACTTTATACTATGAAGCCTGTTATACCAGAATACTTTTAATTTGATCACATAAGGTGATGAAAACCACCCAAAAATGTAGAAGAAAAAAAAGGAAATTTTTGCAATTTATTTTTGAAATGTTTGATTTTGTTGTTGAAATGTTTAAAATATTTTGAAAATATTTGAAAAGTCACAACAATTTCCAGATTTTGTTGTTGAAAACCCCACCCCAACCAAAAAAAACCACCCAACGGCCCAGCAGACCGACCCTGAGGGTCCATATGCCCGTAGAGCAAGTGTTTTTTTGTTGCCTAATGTAAGTCTTTAAGATAATATTCTGGGTATTGGTCATGTATTTGAATACAAAGTAGAATAGAATTTAAAATTGTTTTTGTAACACTCGTGGCGTTTGGGTTTAAAAAGGTATGATGTTATGAAATCATTATCAAGTTTAACCTGCAATTGCGACTCAATTTGTGGTCATGTTCATTTTATTTTATATTTTTCCTCAGGAGTTTCTCATACGAATGGTGGTGTTGGTTGATTATTTTAGGTGTGTCTATTACTTGTGCAATAAGGTAAGTCTCATTTAGAGAAATGCTAATTTACATTGTAGTCATTATAGCATCTGATTGTTAATCTAATGCAAGGTTTTACTTGAAAGAATTATTACATTAGAAGTTTATGCAAAAATATCTGTATCTGTATCTGTAATCATTATACTCCAAAAAATGGTAAAAACAGCATCCCGCTAGAGTTGACGAAGCACGGAGCTAGATTAGTTTAATTACCGGTTGGAGTTTTTGTTGCTCAGGAAGTCTGTGGTGGTGTTTTTGAAATGGTTGATTGTAGGTAGGTCTGTTGACAACTGTAGACGGTAGGCTCTTCCAGTGTGGGATCGTGGCCGGGAACATTACAGAAGAATTAACATACAAGTCAGGTTACCATGAGGGCACAGTTTGGAATTTGAAATTGAGTACGGAGGCAAAAACACACCCTACTTTACAGGCAAACAGACCTCTCAAGTAGGGTTTGTCAGTCTGGCGTCTTTTTTCTTTTTTTCCCCAATATATTTGGGAATATGTACATGAATTTTCAACAGTTTTGAAGAATTAACAAAAAAGTCAAAAACTTTTCACATTTGAAAAAAATGGGTCAATCGGCCCAGTAGAGCAGAATTTTTCCCCTTCACCTTATATTAATGGCATCCATGATAGACATACATACTTGTCAAAACTAATACTATGTATTAATGCCAAAACGTGTTTATTAAAACTTAATACAGTCTCATCTTCTGATGTGGTGTTTGTATGTAACATTTAATAGTTGTGTACTGATAACCTTGATTTTTGTGTCTTTTATTACCTTCCAGTGTGAAATATTCTGGTGTTTTTACAACATTTGTTTTGGGTGTGGTGTTATTGTATGATTATTGGCAACTCATAGGGGATAACACTAAATCATTGGTAAGTTCATTATACAATTAAGTTCAGATAAATTAAGACCATAAAAAAAAAAAATGCAGTCAACTTTAAACTTCAAATAAGCAGCAGAAATGTTTGGCTTTTTTCACTGTTTTCTTTTTTGGGCCAGGGCGGAAGGGGGGGGGGGGGGGGGGGTGTTTTCTCCATCCTATATCTCAACAATCACACAAGACATAAGCATGGACATCAATGTACAAGGAAACAATATAGATGAAATGGTTGAAAGGCCAACAAACAAGGGCCAATGATGTGAATAGAACCTATTCCAAAGGAACACCTCCTGATGAGACTGCCCCTTGTTTTAAGACTACAAAGTCTAATTACACATTGTTGCTGTCAGTGATCTGAAACAATCGATTGATTGTTTATCAATTGAACAATAAACACATTTATGTTTGTGTATACTAGCATTGATTTGATACTTTCTCTTTGTTTTGAGGCTACAAATATTGACAATATTTGAATATTGTTTCATTTCTTTTGTTACAGAGGACGTTGGTTTATCACCTGCTATCTTATATAAGTATCCTGGTAGTGCTACCCATTGTCCTTTATCTGGCTATATTCTATGTTAATCTACAAGTACTATACAAGACTGGACCACATGATGATCGTATGACCAGTGCATTCCAGGCTAGTTTAGAGGTATGATATGGTTGATGGTGACAGTGTGAAGTTAATGTCCTATCTGTATATCTTAATCACCATCAACACTTTATTCTTACTATGTGAGGTTAGGCAACGAAAAAAGAAACCTTGTTGTGTACGGGCAAATTGACCTCTCAGGTCGAGTCGGTCAGTCAGGCTCTCTTTTTTCTTCGTATTTTCCCTTGAAAATGATCGTAAAAATCCCCAAAAAGATTACCCAAAAACCTGTAGAAACCCCAGAAAATCTGTAAATATTGTCGGTCGGTATTCATTTGCATGTGAACATTTTTGTCACCAGTAAATATTGTCGGTCGGTATTCATTTGCATGTGAACATTTTTGTCACCAATTTTTCCAAAAAATGGGTTGGTTGGGCCGTAACAGGCTTTCTGTTATTGTCGCCTTATGGTTAATTATTCTCAGTGATCAATATGACTGAGGTTGCATAATGAATTGTTAGCATCAGGTTACAGCGTATGATACCATTACACATGTTTTTCGATTATACTTGAATCAGCTTCCGAAATTATTTGAAAGTGCTGAGAAATGATCTAAATAATAAGAACTATTTTTAAAACAAAGTTACATTAAGAAGAAAAAAGGAAAGGCTTTTTATCTTTATGCATTTTTATTGTTTGCATGCACAGGGAGGACTGTCCAAGATTACGAAAGGACAGCCCCTAGAGGTTGCTTTTGGCTCCCAGATCACCTTACGTCATACACACGGTACCCCATGCTGGTTACATTCCCATAAAGCAGTCTATCCAATACGCTATGGTGATGGAAGAGGTAGCTCAGCTCAACAGCAAGTCACATGCTATTCATTCAAAGTAAGTAGATACTAGAAAAAGAGAGATTTTCCTTCACTATATACCACACAATTATTATATTAATCCTAATTCCCCCAGGGTGGATCAGGGATAAATTATTAGGGGAAAGACATGAGGCTAATGGTGAGGGGAAAACAGCTTCGCTGGCAGTAGGATTTGAACCCAGTCTCTAAGCATGAGAGTCTGTCTGTGCCAAGGGGTGACACTACCAAAACCAACCTTTTCAGGGGAGATGTTCTATGCCCTAGACCATTGCACCAGAGGACCACAGTACCAAATACATTTTTTGTCCATATATTTCCCACTGTGATCACCCAGGGAAAGTCTGTGCCCTATTATAGTCCACTGCGATAATAGTTGGGCTACCAAATAAAAATTCTCTGTTCGCATATATCGCCTCCTTTGATTTCCTTGGGAGATAGACTGAGTGGTTTTCAAATAGGGTTTCCTAATGATTGGGGTTTTCAGAATTAAATCTATATGTGATGATCACAACAAGGAGTCTCCTGTCACAGCTTATATTTGTATTTATTTATACTTAGCCTGTAGTAGCATCAGTGTATTATATATACATTATAAATGACCTTGAGTCTCTTTTTGCAGGATACCAATAATTGGTGGATTGTTAAGAATCCCAACCATACTAGTATACAAGTATCCAATATGCCACAAGTCATACATCATGGTGATGTAATACAACTCATACATGGCATTACTGGCAGGTCACTCAATAGGTAAGATATCCAATATACCACAAGTCATACATCATGGTGATGTAATACAACTCATACATGGCATTACTGGCAGGTCACTCAATAGGTAAGATATCCAATATACCACAAGTCATACATCATGGTGAATTAATACAACTCATACATGGCATTACTGGCAGGTCACTCAATAGGTAAGATATCCAATATACCACAAGTCATACATCATGGTGAATTAATACAACTCATACATGGCATTACTGGCAGGTCACTCAATAGGTAAGATATCCAATATACCACAAGTCATACATCATGGTGATGTAATACAACTCATACATGGCATTACTGGCAGGTCACTCAATAGGTAAGATATCCAATATACCATAAGTCATACATCATGGTGATGTAATACAACTCATACATGGCATTACAGGCAGGTCACTCAATAGGTAAGATATCCAATATACCACAAGTCATACATCATGGTGATGTAATACAACTCATACATGGCATTACAGGCAGGTCACTCAATAGGTAAGATATCCAATATGCCACAAGTCATACATCATGGTGATGTAATACAACTCATACATGGCATTACTGGCAGGTCACTCAATAGGTAAGATATAACAAGTTACAATCGTTCAGAATCCACAGATTCATTCAGAATTTCACAATGTAAAACTCTGAAAACAACTTCTCCAGGAATAATTGAGTGCAAAGCGTGCCTTGATTGCACTGAAAAAGTGTCAGCTACACTGTGTTGATGTTAGATTTGTTGGTGTTAGGCCAGGGGAATAAAAAGTAATTACATGTCCTTGATTTTTGTTTTAATCTATTTGTCGTACTTGATACAGTCATGATGTTGCTGCCCCAGTATCGCCACAGTTAATGGAGGTCACCTGTTATATAGATTATAACATATCGCATGAAGCACAAAACCTATGGAAAGTAGTGAGTATTTAGAGAATCATTAAGTATAAATTTAGTCTACAGAATCTGGACACATGTGGAAGGGATTTCTTTTCTTGCACATTGATAAAGACAGAGTTTGCTAAAATTGTCAAGGGACTTACATTATCTATCTCTTTCTTAACACTTTCCACGCGGCTATTGGTTTTACCATATACAAAACAGATTTGTCAAAAATCTGTCTAAACTTTCAAGGTCTATCTCTAGGTTTACTGAACCAATATTAGGTATGTTTGTACTTATTTTAATGCATTTCTCATGGTGATTCTAAATACGGTAATGGAATTCAATAATTTGACACATTTGAAACATTTTGTGAACTTTTGGAATGTTGTCTGAAGACGCTTGCCGCTGGGAAAATGTTAAGTTTATTTTAAAATAGAAAGTGCTATAATTCTTTAATCAGTAAGCTTATTGTTAATGTGTGCATGATCTGTACCTGAATCATTTGCAAAGACAAACTCACCAACATATAGTATTAAGGATGTCAATGTCAAAATTTCATTTAGCAAAAGTATCACAAAAAGGAACATTTTAGGTGTTAATCTTCATTGGAGCTTGGAAGCCGGATAAAAATATATCTCTTGTTTACCTTATAAATTTGTATTCCTCACAGGATATAGTTAATGCTGAGGTTGAAGGAGACACATGGCAAGCTATTAAATCACAAGTCAGACTTATACATATGAATACATCACAAGCATTAAAGGTAATATATCATAAGTTAGTAGGTGAAGCAGAGGTATGATACAGGAAATCATTATGTATGCGAAGTATCATACAGTGTGATGACTGAACCCTGTATGATACTGAGGTGTTTTTTTAAGATTTAAATTTTTCTCAAATTGTCAAAATATTACTATTTCTGCTTGAAATAAATAAGTTTGCTTGAATAAATTGTTTTAAAACTATTATCACACTTAAAACATTCGTCAAATTGATATTTACCAATCTTGTCTTGATATTTAATCTTGTCTTGACATAAACCACGGTTTGTCATAATATTTGTCAGCAAAAAATGAAAGAAAAAGAAGGAAAATTGACCGACCGACCTGATTTTTGGCATTTGAGGGCAATACGTACACATATTTTCCTGTCACATACCGACAAATTTATCAAACCACTCAAGTCATTCTAGGGTTAGTGGCATAATTAGTCACCTTCAGAATTCTGAGCTGGTAGCCAACTAATATGTGTATTGGTGCGAGTGGGCGGGGCAACAAATCCTGAGCTATTGGGGCGAGTGGGCGGCAACAAATGTGCATTTGAATCAATTACACATCTGGTTTCATCTGGCACATAACTAAACGTATGGTAACTTCCAATCAGTGGTTATGAAGGGATTTATGATTATCACCAACTTCCTTCCTTGAATTGTCTTGTCTTCTGTGTTAAATCCAGGTGCCTGGTATCCAATTACCTGATTGGGGATTCTATCAGTACGAGGTTGCCACGGACCGTATTATCAACCAAGATGCCACCATATGGAATGTAGAGGAACATAAATATACAAGAGGTATGGGTTATGAAGATATATAGTCTATAAGACTTATTGTTCATAGTGTTGAGACATAGTGCCACACTCAGGGAAAACTTGAATAGTTTAAATGCATTACCTATAGGTGCAGCCCCACCCTGTATGTCTGGGAAACTCTACAGTGGGTAACACATAGGTTCTCCATCCCAATGGTATAACAGGACCTGGAGCCTTTAGCAGATTGCTTCCCTCATGGTTTAATATGTAAGAAAAAAGGGATTTATTTGTTGTTGTTGCTAAATCAGCCCTTTTACCCTCGTAGCAGAGACATCTCATTCTTTGGTCCTGAAATACATCTATTTTAAAATTCAGCAAGGACATCCACCTACAATAAACCAGAAAAATCTACTCAAAACAGGATTTGTGTGCAGCTCAGGTAATTAATGGGACATGTTGAGCAACACTATGCTTCATTAAATGTTAGTGCACAATTATATAGATTCCATTTCTGAAATCAAAGTTACTACATTAGGTGGTGGAAATGATGGTAATAATTAATCTTTCCCTTGTGGTGGTCGAAAAGTGAAAACAAATAGTTTAATTTCTGTTTGTAGCTGAGCTTTTAAAATGCACGAATCAACCTGAATTATTCACACACAGTGGACATTCTACTCTTATATCTTTTTCTCGTCTAGTTGGCGATGATAAAGATGGTGATATCAGTGATAGTCTCAATCAGCTGCAGAAAGATCAGATTTATTCAGTAGATTCAAATCATCAGCTGGGATTCTTTGATAAATTCTTGGAATTGCAGGTAAGATTTAAATATATTGATAGACACACCTACTTGCCAGGTAGAATGAGACCCAAGTAAACCAATTACAATTGCTGCCTATTTAGTATGACACCTATCTATCTATCTATCTATAACGTATACTCTGCAAAGTTGCAAAATGCAATATCTAACAGAGGAATGCTTAATGGCGACAATTGAAAATAGACATTAGAATACATAATCTTAACCCTAACACTTTTGAAGGATTTTCCACAAAAAAAAATTTCAAGCAAAAAAAACACACACAACAAGAGGTGCCACGCCCCGGGGTTTGAACCCACGACCTCTCGGTTACAAGTCGAACGCTCTACCAACTGAGCCACGGGGGGAGCTTTGTAGCCCGGGGCCATTATTTCACCCAAAAACCTCAGCGCCAGGTGGAACCGACAGGCTGGGAAATGGGATTTCATGGGGTGCGGGGCTGTAAGGGTTAATCAAGGTGAAATTAGAGAAAAAAAGTGAAAATTAAAAAGAAGAAAAAAAATCGTTCCTTAACCCTAACACTAATCTACAACTACAACTATGATTGGCACTGTCGGTTCATTTGACATGAGGAATCATGGAATTATGATGGTCAAAAGTACCCAGATGGACATTTTTGTTTTTGCTTGTTTAGAGCCAAAATGTACCTCAATCATAGCAAAAATAAGTGTAAAGTCGAAATTTTTCACACGCTACGCGCGCATTTCTTTAATCACAACAATCTTGTTGGTTCACTTTCATTTCTTGTCCCCCAATATGAAAACTCTACCTACGCCACTGCCTACTTGGCAGGTAGAATTAGACCCAAGTAAACCACTTACAATTCCTGCCTATTTAGTATGAACAAACATATTCTTTTTATTCAGTACCATTTATTTATCTGTGCACAGAAGGAATCCCTGGCGAAAGAATTTTTCCATTTAAGTGTGTGGAGCACATCATCCCTTGCACATGGCATTTAGTCATACAGCTTCATATGCGACCCATCACGTCAAAATGGACATGTTGGAGGCCCGAGTCAATTCTGAGTTATTGGTATGATTTGAAAGAGAACATTCTAAGCTTTGAAATGATACCTTGTTGAATGTAATCGGACTTTGTAATCACAAGATATGAATTGAAGAAGCATATTTTTGTCTATTATTTTCTTTATGTTTCACCAAATATATTGCCCTCTATCTCAAAGCTGTGTTGGCCGACAACATGCCCTTTTTTACGCGACTGGTCACATATGTTATGCACTCAATATAGATGCATAATGATATGTGTTCCTTACACTTACATCAATGAATGTGTGCAACAGCAGGGACAAATACAAGGTTCACAATTTTCCCTATTTAGATTGAACAAAGTACATTAGTTATTTCCTAACTGATGAATGTAGTAGTGTGGCAAGACAAATTTAATTTTCAAGCATCTTGTAAAACAGTCAATGCCAAATATACATTTATGGCTTTATTATATGTTTTATATGGTATCAGTGGAAGATGCTTGCAGCCAACCAGGAAGTTCACCAGGAACATCGCTATAGTTCAGAACCATTGGAATGGCCCCTAATGGAGAGAGGTATAGCGTATTGGATGAATCCGCTAAATAATGTGAGTATAAAGATAGCACATTGTATTTTAAGTTTGTTAAAGATTTGTTTCCAAACTCTACTATCTATCATTGCATTAGAAGAGGTAATCTGGTTCAAGGCTTTCTGGTATCACAGGAACATTTTCAATAACATAAGTGGATCACTTATATACATATTCATCAGGTATGTAGTATAAACACGATAGAAGAGGATGCTCTTTCCAAAACAACAACAAAACATTGACTGACTTTGACAGTTTCGTGCTTCCTGGTCGCAGTTTATCCTTAGAATGATGATGTTTCTTTCACTGGCCTCTAGGTGGCATCTTATCAACAAGGAAATGTACATAGAATTGACTAAGGATAATGATAAATTATATAGGAGTGTGACAGAGGTGCAAGATACACAAGTGAATGAGAGAAGAGCCTTGAACCAGCCATCTTCATCAGAGACAAGGAAGCTTATTTATTTTGTCACTGTCTTCTTGATAGATACTGATGCTTCGAATACAACCTGAGACAAATATACCTAAACGCACATCCTCATCAATTGAGTTAGCACGCTATATTGAATCCAGTGTTATTCACACATGTATCACAATTTTCTAAATAACCTGAACACACTTTAGTGTGGGATGGTCACCAACTTACAGACCATGATAGATTTTTAAAATGATTAAGCATTTATATCGCTTGAATTCTGGCATTTCAAAATTAGGATGCCAATTAAAACCTTTTATTAACATTATTGGACATATGAACAATGTATTATAATAATCAGAGTTCATGGTTTGTGTTTAGATTTAACATGAATTGAAACACAAATGTACTATTTTTTTTTTATTCATAAAAACAATTCTACTCAGGTGAGGTCGTGCTACAAATTAACCTGAATGATGATAATCGATTGGCCATCAACTATAACAATGCCGTGGCAGACCTGGGCGCTTCTTATCTCTTTAGGTATATTTGTCTCAGATACAAGTTCTATTACAGTATATGTCATTTGTTGTTTTATCCATTCAGGCCCAGATACATTTCCTAGGCAACCCTGTGATATGGTGGTCATCTTGTGCAGGAATAGTAGTGTACATCTGTGTCTTATGTATCTTTGTAATAAGATGGTGTAGACAATGTCAAGATATAGACCAGGGTAAGTAGTCATAACTGCATAGAATGCAAAAAGTTTGTAGGGTTTAGGTTCCTTCCAAATCAAGAATTGCTCTCAATTTTACTGTTTTTCATTTCGTGAGATCATTTTAAATGGTAGGTCTCTACAAATTATAGGGGACAATCTCTATCACTAATATTTCAGACAGTACATGCCTCTGTCCCACAGCTGTAATGTTTATTTGCTGGTATATTGACAAATGCTTTAAGAGTTGAACAGATGATCTAAAATGCTTTAGACTATTTTGTTGTGTTATAGTGAGACTATATGACATGCAGCATTTTCTCGCAAGTGTTATAATCATACCACTATACTGGTGTACCTTTTGTGTAAGATATTCATGAGTTAAACTTGTGTGAAATCGCCATAACGGAAAAAAGCTGTATAATCCTTAATCAGGTAGTTAGTAGAAGATTTCTTGCCAGGCTAAGTCCGTGCAGTCTTATACTAAAGACCACGTTCACACTCCTGTCACTGTACATAGCCAACGTCGGCAGATATTGGTACGCGAGTTGAAACAATGTCAACTACTAGCAACTGATGTCAGCTGATGCGCAATGATGGGGGTATGAAATCACCTTAATAATAAACCAAGGAACTTTTATTTGAGGGTTAATAGACACTTGTGGGGTTAATGAATATGCTGTAATTGACTAAACATCTACATCTACATTCCTAATAACGTGATATTTGGGTTCAAAGTAACATATATATGTAAAATGTTGCATTTCATTTTGGGACACCCTGTAAATACCATTTCCACCCTTTATTATTTGCAGATGAGTGGGAGAGGTTCTTGTTAACAGGTGTTTTATTTGGAGGCGGATGGTTTGCTAATTATCTACCTTATTTCTTGATGGAGAGGACATTATTCTTACATCATTATCTATTGGCATACATCTGTAAGATAGCCTTACTACCAGCAACAGTACAACTTATTTATTCACATGTTTTAAGGTATGTTATTGTTTAAATACATCAAATATAGAATTGGATTTCAATTGATCCTTTTATCTCCATGAATAATGCCCTGAAATGTTCATTCGTTAGTACTACAACTTTCATTGGCAAACTTATGACTCAATATAACTTTTAGGAGTTTCATGTCAGAATTGAATCGTAGACTTGTGGTAATCATCATAAGCCTTCATCATTGGCCTTTATCAACTGTCTGTGACATGTTGCTAGTATCAATCATGCTCCTGAAATATCAGGACAATCGATTCTAGTCATAAGTATCTATTTTTGAAAGATTAATTTAATGTAAAACCATATTATGACCAACATGGATGAACTTCTATTTAAATTGTAGAATTGCTTGAAAATCTCACATATGTATGAGTTACATGTTGCACTTAATTTTAAGTAAGGTTTTTACTTCTTCCAAGATTTCAGTAACATAAAACTTGTTTTGGTTCTGATTCATAAAACATAATTTCTGTAAACCTACAATTAAATAAGAAAAGGTATGTTTGTTTGTTTTTCGTTGTTGTTGAAAGTTTAAACTATTTTCCTATTTTAATTCAAATTTGTAATGGTTTGCTGTCAGACTTGGTTAAAACAGTCATGCTTTCATCTGGATTAGTTACTAACTTACTAAGAAAGCTTGACAGTTTCAATTTAGTTTGAAGTCAGACCATTAACACCCTTTACTTGTACTGTGTAGTAATTTTCAATTTTAAAAATTAAGTTTTTTTGGTGAGATGTTAATTTTGTGGAACTGTTGTGAGTTCGTTCTAATATTTTTTGATGTGAAACATTGATATTTGTGTATTGTTAGTCTTACCTTCCACATCCATGCATAAATTGTGTGGAAAAACCTCTATCAAAAACCATAGTGTATACATCATGAGTATTGTTTTATATAATCCTATTGCATTACTCTCATTATGCCCAGGAATGGATCATTGTTAGAATTATGATGAACACGTTTCTTATGTAATTTAAAAAACTGCCACATATAATAATATATTGCAACAAAATGTGTGTGATTCCTGTTGATTAAAAGCTCCAACATTGTTAATATTTTTAAACCAGTATTAGAGCAGATACTTGCTGGTAGGTCATTATGAAACCTGATATTTAGATCTTTTTATAATATTCATCAGGTGATAAGTGTTTCCTTTTGATAAATCTTTTGGGAAATTGTATTCTTTAGGGGCAAAGACTATGTATAGCTTTACTACTACTACCATAATTATTACCCGTCTAACCCTACCTCTTGTCTAACACTGTCTAACCCTATGTGATGTGATGTAGATATTATATGTAATTTTTAATGCTTGGTATACTTGCTTGCCACTATATTCTTTCTCCTATCCTATTATCCCTATACTAAAAGTCATATGTCAGACTTTCATCTTATTCTATTTGGATCCTGGTAAAATTGATGGTAAATAGCCTATGTCAAAGTGTTACGCAGGGGTGCGTGTATTAGTACCAATATTATAAACACAATTATTGGTATATTTGATTATTTTGTTGTGGTTGAATTATCTATAGAGAAGCAGGGGGGCATGGAAGTTAAGGTCGGGGGGTCTAAACAAACACCCCAACAAACAGATAAACAAATACCCCAACAATCAAATCCATATGAATCCCTCGTATCAAACAACAAACAAACAAACAAACAACTAAACAAACAAACAAACACCCCAACAATCAGTATGGCATCTGACAAAGCCGTAGCCATCCGTCCCCCGCTGCATGACGAGCTGATAATTCAACCTCAACTGCTCTTGCTGCAACTGCCCGTGCAAATAGATGTTTGGACAAACAGGTAAATTTGGTTGTGCAGCAAAGAGGGTCACCAAAGACAAACGAAAAATGCAATCGACTTCATTTTTTCACACAAAGTTAGGATTAAATACATCATTCTTGCACCGTTTAAAATTTTTTAAATTCATTTTGGTTTTGAAAACAAAATGGCTTCTTTCCACTATTGCAGTCTTTTTGACTCACCCTGTACAATGTAAATAATGCATAACTGGAATTACACCAAAAGTTCACTTCATCCATAAAACCTGCATTTTCATATGAAATACTCAAAATGATTACACTTTATTTTTAACCATTATACCTCTTACTTTTACCACCGTTGATTGAACTATTTGAATCACATCATTAATTGATTGTACTGACTGTATTACCCATCAGACCGAATTTGCCACCTTTTCTTACGACCTTGAGCAGTGTTTATAGTCCATATGGATTCCATCCAGACCATGGTTAATATTTCACTTTAATAGGCTTCTAATGAAGCATATCATCTCATATTATTTTAATATCTGATCGGTCTTTCTTGAACTACTACGTTAAATGTTAATGGTTGTGGATATATATATAGATGGGCAAAGTGGGTTATTTATAACTATATCAGCCTAGGGAATTGGCGGCTCTGAGAAGTGTTAAATAGCATTAGTAAAAGTAATGGTATTTTGGACAAAAGCCAAGTCAATAGTTTCCCCTGAAGTTTATGCATTCAAAGCAAGCAATTTGATTGGTTTAAATACTGTAAAACAACTAAATTTTGCTAGCAATTTAATTTTGCTAATTTCACTAGGAGATCCATCCAATTCGTCTAAATATAATTGCCAATTATATTATTTATTATGGTTATATATAGGAAAATGATACAAATTAGTGAAATTAAATTGCCGCAAAAAGTTGACTAAATGCTAATTCGCTAAATTAAGTTGCCGTGAAATTAAACTGTTTTACAGTAATTTGGACTTTGACAAGTGGTTTTGAAATTTAAAGAACCTTGCTCAAAACTTCATGTGAAATTTATTTTAAATTGACTAAGTACAAAATGTGTACTTATGATTGAGTCATTCATTAGACCTTGACACAGATACAAAGTACTGATATTGCCAGGGGTGTTCTCATTTATTTTGTGTGTCTTTTTACCAAATCGAACATAATTAATATAAGGAAAGTCTGATTTTCAGGATCTTTAAAATTTCTATTAGTAGTGAAGTCACATGTATTGCCCAAGAGGTGATCAAATATTATGATAAAGCTTGTTTTTTCCTGTGGGTCTTGAGGGTTCTCAACAATTTAAATGCATTTAGAATAACTGTAGTTGACTACTTTCATGGTAGTAAAACAAATTGAAATAAAAACAAATTCTATGAAAAAAATCCCTTTTAAAATGTCAACTTTTAATGACAGATTCATTTTTGTACTTAAATAAATCAAAGATATCCCTGTAACAGGTTTGATTTGCCAACCAAATCCAAGTTAAGGCCCACCTTTTCTTTGATACAGTGGATGTAGAAGCATCAGTATTGAGGGGGCGGGGCATATTTAATAAACATTTTCTTTGGGATTCTTGGCAAATTGTAGAGCTGGGACGTAGAGGGTGTCGTGAAATTTAGGGGGGGGGGGGGGGGGGGGGGGGGACACACAAGTCCCTGCTTCCGCTATCTTTACTTTACTTAACTTAACTTTACTTTCATCATTTAGTATTTAACATACCAATATATTGCAGCCCTGAATCCCATGAAATTCTATTTGAAAACTTTGTTGGTAGCATGTGTTTCCTCAGTCTATCTCTCCCAGGGTGATTACGGCGGTGTTAAATGCAGATAGAAATCTGAATTATGGTGCACGCCACCCCCTGGCAAAATGGACTAAATAAAACCCAGACTCCCATGATGGACCCGAGTTTGAATCCCCCCAATGGAGGGCCTTTTTCCCCCATTACAATTTTGCCAATTTCCACCTTCTGATCTGCGATTCCACACAGGAGCATTAGGATTAAGCCCTTCACAATCGATTCTGCATTTCATGTTGCAGGTTTAAAAAAAGTGACGTGGTAATTTTTAATTATTGATTGTCTTATATTTTCTTTATTTTGAAACTAATTATTTTGTGGTCGCAACAAATTTCAACCCCTAAAACTCTGCATTTAATTATTTTCCTAAGTATGATTAGTTTGATACCCAAGTAATAATGCAATCATGTTCTATGTATCATCATAGCTGATATGATTAAAGTCAGAAAGTAGCAAATAAAGTTTATTGAAAGTCATTTTAAAGGCAAAAATCCTAAATAAAAATTAAAATAATAACATATTTTGTAATTCTCAATTTTGGACGCGGGCAGCAACAGGAACAGGAAACTCAAAATCAATTGTAAAGGGCCTTAAGTAAGCACCAACATTTGACATCATACACTGGATTCTGATAAGGTGCCTGTCCATCTGGGTCCAGGAATAGTAATGGTTATGGTGGAAAATCATAGCCTAAATACCACTAGACTGTTGAATATGCAACTTATCTACTTTTATATGCTCGAAAGGCTTAACCTTTACACAACTTTGATTAATGACGATATGATCACTGCACTTAGTTCCATCTCTCTTCTCTAATGTCATACATGCTACCTATGGCTACAGACAGTTACCACTAAACACTCTTTGCTATAATTACGATGCCATGGGCTGTATCATAAAGACTCCATCGTACTCTCCCCATGGAATCCTACAAACTATTTTATGAAAATGTCTCCCCTTTCAGCCTCTAATGACACTTATTTAAACCAAGTTAAGGCATCTGACTCCAACAATGCAGCTATAATTGTGTTACCCAATTAGATGTAGGTCTTTTATGCATGTCACTTGACTATAAGAGTGTCCCGTGGGGCATACAGGTAGCTTGTCCCTTCCTATTGCTGCAAGTAATTTATCAATTTTTGAATGATGTAATGCTTGGTTTAAGTAGTCTACGTGCTGTATGACGCATATATGTTGAATACCCTTATGACCATGTGGAGGAGTACTTCAAATTTTATTTTTAGTATTTGAGCTATAAGTATAAGTATTTTTAGGTCATATGTGACATATTTAGTATATGCAGCATTTCTTTTACAGCATGCCAGTGGAGCTGGGATCTCAAGTAGCCCAACTTATTACTCGACAACATTTACAAAATTGAAAAATAATTGCACAGTGTGATAAAAATGCATGAATAGCAGTATTTCTTCGCATGCATGGCAGAACATGGCCGTTTTACCTTTTTCAGACAGTTTTGCTATTCAACAACAATCCCTCCCTCCCAAGACTGCATAAAAGGCTAATTGTGAGATAAGTTTTTAAGACTGGTATTCATAATACCCAGAGCTAATCCTGACGAAAAGCTTGGCAGTTTTAAACTTGTCCGCCGGCGAACCCCTTATACTCTTAACCTCTATAATGAAAGGCTAACTTGAAAATATACTGTTGATTCCTAGGCAATGTGTTATCTGATTATTTATAATCTATGATTGGAGCAAGTAGCAGAAATGTATGACATTTAGTGCTGTGTTTAAATTTTATAACAATAATTCAAATATAAGACTTCATTGAAGTCTGCCAGATTGATAGCAAAGAGGTACAAATATAATATTCCATTCTCCGGCATAGGACCACTAAGTCGCATGACTTTGAATCAGATTTTAATTCAGACCCTTGATATTAATGAGTACAAGAAATTGATTGAAAACCAATATTTTACTCATCTTAACCCAAACTAAACCCACTCATGTACTACAAAATACCATAGCCTCATTGCGTCATCATGGAAGCGTATCATTGGCGATGGTAACAAACAACTTCAAGCCCAACTCAGTGGTGTTGTGGTCTTATCACTCTCCTGTGAGTTAAAGGTAGATGTTCCGATTGCTGTCCTGATTTCAACTTGATGTTTTCTATTTTACATGAAAGGTCATTCATAAAAGTGTCACATTCCAAAGTTTGAGTGGCATAACTCCATTGGTTCTATTTTTAGAAGCACAAGGTCACAAGACATTTGCCCATTGAGTAGTACACGAACTGGTTGGTGGTTAACCACCTTTGGCAGTAGTTCACCACATATTAACCTATAATTTCTAAATGGAACTTTTCTGGCCCCTAAGATTTTACAGACATAATGAGAAAAATATGGGGATTCCTCTAATATCAAAATATCTTGATGTGAAAAGTGAAAAAAAAATTAATAGCCCCAAAAAAGTGATTGGAACATACACCTTTAAAAGTTCTGGTTTTAAACCCTTTTCTGGCCAAGCAACTTTTTCCATAACCAATCGACATTAATATTGAATGAGAAGCAATCCATCTGACCTAAAGTGATACGTTGTTGACCATCTCTCTTTAATAAGGTGAGATTGGACAGAACTCAGGTGTCGAGGATAATGACCCTAACACTATAATGCCAGCTGAAGCTGAGAATGGGAGTGACGATGTATATATCACCCTCATAATTATTGTACTTACAGTCCTGTATGCTAGTATGAATTCTTTTGCAGCAAGTGTCCTGCTTAATTTTCTACTAATTAATTTTTAATAAGTTGAGAGGTTTAAGGTAGTAAAGCGTCTGTTTAATTTAGTAGTTGTTAATAATAATCAGATATCCAATTAATTGTTAATTAAGAACAGTTTATAAAATCGATCAATAATATATTTTGCTGGCATCACTTAGCTACTGTGAAGTGGCAAAATATTATTTCACAGGTTGATAATTGCATTTTGTAATTCTTAGCTTAACAACATACCACCATACATAGAGAGATATTTTGCGAGTTCAGGTGTTTAATTTCGGAAATTAGATTCCTTGTGATATTAAATACCTTCTGAGATTGAATATTTGTTTACAATGGGGTTAATTTTATTTGTTTGTCTGATTGTTTGTTTACCCTGTTGATCAGTGGGACCCATTCCAGGGTCCTGATGGGACCAGCCTTAAGGGGGCTCTCAACCCTAAACACATGAAATTTATCAAGCGCTGTAACTTTTGAACTATTAATGTGATGTATATAAAAGTATGCATTATTTGAAAGGAAATGAGTCGGAGAATCCATTTTGGTATCAAATTTCACTAGAAATGCTGATTTTTAAATTTTTGTCAAAAAAATCACTGTTTTTGCGCTGCAATCGTAGCAAATTCAGTTTTTGGTAAAAAATCTGAAATTGCACCAAAATCATCCAAAGACGCTTCCCTAGGAAAGTTTTGGTTTTTTTGACATAAAAATGTCAAGTTTTTAAAATGTGATTTTATGTTTTTGGAATGAAGACAGTTTTTTTTGTTGCCTTATTTGGTCAATAATTAAAAAGTAGGTCCGATATCAAAAAAAAATCCTTCCTAGGGAATTTTATTAACATTACAATAAACGTAGGATGACACATTGTGATAATTTATTTTGTTTTGTTATCTTGACAAAACCTTAATTAGGTCAAAAAATGAGATTTTTATAATATTCCTCAATATGGTCACTTAAGTAATTTCATGTTTATGGTAAGATTTATTGAAGCCTTCCATTCGATAAAGTGTTTTTTTTATATCTAGGCACCCATAAAAGGTGGTTTTGTTACATTTTAATTATTTTTTTGTCTTAAGGCTATTGTTTTTGTGTAACCCTCTATTAGATTGAATTGAATTGTATTTAACAGCAAATTTAATACCCTTTAATAATCTGAAGAACGAAACAATGCATCAATTTTGATTGAATTAATACAGCTCGTTAAAGCATAATAAGTCAGGGTGGTTGAGGAAGTGGAGGAGGAGGAAGTGGAGGAGAAGGAGGAGATAATTGTCTAATATATGGATGAAAATGGACCGTTGTCCTGTAATATAGCTTTCTAATTCTTAGTCTTATGTCAGTTTAGTTCTAAATGATGAAACAATGTTTTACATTATTTACTTAAAGTATCAATTAAGCTAATTAACTCATTTTCAAATCTGATTAACGAAGTAGGATGAACCATGTGCATATATGATATACAGTTAAGCCCACAATTATTCATACCCCTTGAAAAATATGAGTTTTTTGCATTTTTCTCATATCTATACCAGCTGGAGTGGTGGAACTTTCGCTTTACACTAAAGACAATTAGTTTGCAAGTACAAATCAATATATTTGAGCTCAACATGTTTTGCATAACAATAGAATTGAACAAGAATTGTGTTTTTATGCCTGTCCAAAATTATTCATACCCCATACCAAATCTCAGGATTGAGGCCACTTTTTGTGATAATACACATGTTTTTGACATTCCAAACATTCTTTATATTGTGTGATAGGCTTTTATATTGTTATGCAATTATTCCATGATGTGTGCATACAATGTGGATGCATTACAAATGTGTCCTATTGAATGTACATAGAGGGATATTATAGGACAACACTCTGGCTCTATGACAGCATGGCGAAGGAGATCAAATAACTCAGTGGGGACCTTTTTGTGCATTGTGAATGCTCATAAAGAGGGGAAAGGCTACAAAGCTATTTCGATGCAATTTTAAGTGCCAAATTCCACCATATAAAGCATAATTAGGAAGAACAAGACAGTTAAAATCAGTTAAAATCAGTTAAAAACCCTGAAGAACACGGTCGGAAGCCAACAGTGTCCCCTTGTTTGACAAGAAAAGTATGGTGAAAGGCCAACAACAATCCACATATCACCGTCAATGCTCTCCTGAACAACCTTGGTGAGTCTTGGACCAAGATATTAAGGCAGACACTCCAGCAGACATAGTACACAAGAGTTCTCCATGGACTCCGACCAAGAAAGACTCTACTCCTGAAAAGAGACAATGAGAAACTCATCTAGCATTTGCAAGAGCACATCTGGACAAAGATCCAAGTTTTTGGTCTTCAGTGTTGGGGTTGTTTAAGATGCAAGACAAGTTTCTCTGTGTCTCATTTAAGGAGTAGAGTCTTTCTTGGTTGGCCTCCATGGAGACCTCTCATGTGCCATATATGCTGGAGTGTCTGCCATGATATCTTGGTCCAATAATTGCCAAGGTTGTTCAGGAGAGCATTGATGGTGATCTGTGGATTGTTGTTGGCCTTTCGCAATACTTTTCTTGCCAAACAAGGGGACACCGCTGGCTTCCGACTGCATCCTTCAATGTTTTTTAGTGAATTGAACGTCTTGTTCTTCCTAATTATGCTATGTATGGTGGATTCTTGCACTTGGAATTGTTTCGAAATAGCTCTGTAGCCTTTCCCCTCGTTGTGAGCATTCACAATATGCACCAAAAAGTTATTTGACCTTCTTCGCAATGCTGTCAAAGAGCAAGAGTGTTGTCCTATAATATCCCTCACGGTACATTCAATAGGACACATTTGTAATGCATCCACATTGTATTCACACATCAGGGAATAATTACATAACAATATAAAAGCCTATCACACAATATAAAGAATGTTTGGAATGTCAAAAACATGTGTATTATCACAAAAAGTGACCTCAATCCTGAGACTTGGTATGGGGTATGAATAATTTTGGACAGGCATAAAAACACAATTCTTGTTCAATTCTATTGTTATGCAAAACATGTTGAGCTCAAATATATTGATTTGTACTTGCAAACTAATTGTCTTTAGTGTAAAGCGAAAGTTCCACCACTCCAGCTGGTATAGATATGAGAAAAACGCCAGCAACTCATATTTTCCAAGGGGTATGAATAATTGTGGGCTTAACTGTATATATATACATGTAGTCACAAATCCGTTTTTGTCTAGGTTTCAAAATGTTATTTGCAGGAAAATTAGAAAGAGTTATCAAAGCTCTGATTTTGATGTAAAAGCAATTAGTCCTAATTTGTATTTGCATAATTCAGTTATTTTGTTCCAGTATTTAACATTCATATTTTGACCACCCTGTATATATTTCTTAATAAGCTGACTAATTTATATTGTATATGGCTGGATGGGTAATTTAGTCAATTACAACATGCCTAGCCTTTAAAATTGGTCCTGCATTTAGACAATGGAAGAGAAAAAGAAAATCATCATTTTGTATACAAATTGTTACACCCTGTATAATGTTTGGGTAATCCTGTATATTTGATTTTGAGGTACCATATTTTCAATCCTTAGATTATAAGCTTTCCAAACATATTTAGTTTCGTACACTTTAGATGTAAATATGTTGATATATTCTATTGACACTGCGAAAGGATGACCCATGTAACACAAATGTAGCCCAGGTTAAAAAACATTACCCTTCTAGAAAATGTATACTTTTATAAATGGATTATATGAATAGTGACAAAGTTACAGCAGTTTTACGGAGGCTATTCCTGACACTTGACAAACCCCTTAAGCAAAATGCTTGTGGCCAAATCTAATGATAAATTAATAATAAAAAGCAAAGTGAAATACAATATGTTAGTTTAATTACCCCGGACCAGTGAGTTGTCGTCAAAACAAAATAGATTGGCCAGGGTTCAATTTCACTGGAGGACAGATATTATTTTTGAATGATTAATTAATATGAAATCTAAGATTAAACATCATCCCGGCATTTAAACGCTACAGATGAAGGATATGCATGTAGATCACCACCACTGTATTGTTAACCTATTGCAGGCTGATAGAGATCCTCATTTAACTACTATTTATTAATTGTATTAATTGTACATATCAGAGGATAATACTTGAATTGAAGCATAAACCCTAATTCTCCCAGTCAGGCTCCAAAAAATGTTGCGATGCCCTCAGCGCCCGACGCAAAAATCTCAAAAATTAGGGTCAATTTAAAAAAATAAATTTACCCAAATTGTCAAAATATTATTATTTTCTGCTTGAAACGAATAAGTTTGCTTGAATGAAAAGTGTTACAACTATTATCACACTAGAAACATTAGTACAACACAACAATGTTTTGTGTTGCCTTATTGAGTGGCGATAGAAAGTGAACAGAGAAGGGGGTCTAAATTAGAATTGTTGTGGTCCCTGAGAATTGAACCCCAGTCACTTTGAGTGGCAGTATTCAACCTGTATACCCTGAGAGCTTGGTGTGCTAATCGGTACCTATTTGCAGCTGGGGATCGCTGCAGCAGTGGATAGACATTGTGTGCATGTTCTGTTGGTGGTATGATTTTATTTGCCCCATATGGTCTATATTCTTGAAACACCTTGCATCTTTAGCAAAGTCATCTCGAAATGCTTCCATTGAATTGTGTGCCTATGTCCTATACTCTTATGTTTTGAACACACTTTGCACTTTTAGGAAAGCTATCTCAAAATCTTTCTATTGAATGGTTCCTATATCCCATATTCTTGTATTATGGTAACGTCTTCCATTTTTAGGAAGCCATCTCTTAATGCTCCATTGTTCTTGGCAGGAAGACTTATAGCCCGTAACAAGGTGTTTTAAGGGGCTGTTAAGTCGCAGGAATAGCTTCCCTACAACTGCCGTAACTTCTTCATTATTAATTTAATCCATATAAAAGTATATAAGTCTAACCATGAATATGAAATTGCACTAAAAGTGACCATTTTTGAGAAAATTATAAAAATCATGATTTTTGACCTTTTTAGGTTTTGCCAAGATAACTAAAAATCTATTTTGTCAAAATTTGTCACTCTAGATCTATTGTAATCTTATCAAAATTCTCTAGTGTTGTTGATATTGGACCTACATTTTTATTTTTTGACCAAATAAGGCAAAAAAGGAAAATTCATGAAAATTGCGAAATTGTGACGTAATAACACCCATAGGGAGGGAGGAGCTGTTCTTGTCAAACTAGACCCTTCACAAAGGGAGGGGACATTATAAGGGTGGATCTTTTATCAAAATTTTATCTTTTCTTGATAAAAAAGAACAACCATAAATGCCTTGTTTGAACAGCTTTGCTGAAAAAATAACATTTAAAAACCCCTAATTTGAAACCAGTATAATGGACATTTTGGGATCAAGGAGTTTGCTACTTCCCCTTGCCCCCTAGTTATGGGCCTGATGGACTTCAAACCTGCTCCAAATTCCTTCATTAATGTAATGCATTGCAGTATTATATGACGTGACACATTAACAATTTATGTCCAGTGCAAAGTGGTCTTAATGACTGATTAGTATGTTGAGGTTGAGTGCTATATGTTGGCCTAGTTTATACTGCTTTGAGTTGTGTAATTGCATACGTACCAATAGTTGTGATGGACTTGTAGTATACCTGGGAGAGATAAGTATAAATTATTAACCAAAGAAAGGGTCAGAAATATGCAGACATTTCTTTCTTAGTATTGGTATGTGTAAGTGATAGGGAGTAAAATGAGAATTGTTACAAGGTATTTTTAGTATTTTCCTTTGAAAGTTTGAAAAAAATGCCTGTACATTTTGTCATTATACAATTACTAAAGTGTATTTTTACAGGTAGATGAACCTTCGAAATAGTGTCAGTTTGTTAATCTTTTTCATTTGAGATGATTTTCTATCGAAATTTTATAACATTAATATTATTGTATTTGAATTTTGTTTTTGTTGGGGGGGGGGGGGGGGGGGCAGGTGGGGATTTTGGACTTAAAGGGATATTATGTGATCTATTCCAGGAGACACCCTCAATCCTCAAATTATTTCTGATCATAAATCATAAATATATTCTGAGTTACAGAGCGATACGATTCCTAATTACCTCAAAATCATGGTTTTAGAGTGAATTTAGAGTGAAAAATAAACTTTCGGGTTATGTGTAAAAAAGAAGAAGTTTGTTTCCGGTAGGTCGCGTGCATTTCGTTTTGGCGACGTTAATTACCGTATTTTTAATACTTTTATTCCCATTTTTGAAAAATACAATTTTGCACAAACAATTAAATCTGACTGCTATGGGAAGCCCAGTAACTATGATATGGGGTACAGTATGATACTGGCTGTGATTATTTGTGTCTTCAGGGTTCGCGGCGTATGGTAAATTGCAAAAATTGCCTTTGGAAAGTCATCCAACCACACTTCTCCCCCCTGAAAACCCAAACCCCCAAACTCGCGTCTTGGTTTTCAGAACACCAGCCGGAAACATTTTATTTTTTTTGCCTTAACCCGACAGTTTTTTTTCACTCTAAAACCATGATTTTGAATGTAATTACGATTTATGATCAGAAATGTAAATCTGCAAGAAAATCTGCTTCAACATTTTTTCTCGAGGACTGAGGGCGTTCCCTGGAAAATATCGCATAATATACCTTTAACTGTTGAATGTATTTCCCCCCTTGGCCTTATTTGAGATTTCTTGAAAATTAGGGCTTGAAAATTCAAGGAGCCCCAACTTATTTTTCACTGTGTATCGTTGTTGGTATATGAACTGACTGTTTTGTGTTTACATTCCTTAAACACCTGTGCAAGAATCAGGTGTGATATAAAGTTCGGATAAGGTCATCTATTAATAGACGTCCCAGGATAGATTCATGCTCCATGGCATATCTAAATTGAAATAGATATAATTATAATTTTCACCCTGCTTAAATTTATGTTCTGGTTTTGTATACTGCATCTTGTTTTTAGTTGAATAAATGAAGTTGTATGAAGTATAGAATAAAGATTATAATATTGAAACATGTAGAAAGAATATGCGCAAAGCATTCAAAATGTTTCAGTCTTTACAGAAA
The DNA here is from genome assembly GCA_035610835.1 of Ophiura sarsii. Taxonomy (NCBI): domain Eukaryota; kingdom Metazoa; phylum Echinodermata; class Ophiuroidea; order Amphilepidida; family Ophiuridae; genus Ophiura; species Ophiura sarsii. The sequence goes on from CM069453.1 coordinate 19,065,041, forward strand.
AAGTCCAGAAAAATGTTCCTGAACCATTTCTGTGTGACAAATTGAACGTATTCAAGCTTAAATTGGCATTGTACACTCAAATCAATCAGTATGACATTAAAACACATCACATGTAATTTTTTAGGGGAATGTTCCCCTCCCTCACATGGAAATCCTCCCGCTGGCGCCACCAATGCATTTCTACATAAGTCCAACCAAATGTTATTTTTTCGAAATAAACATGAAATGTTAAAAAATGAGCTATCCCAATGGTAAATTCATTTTAAAATGTTGTTTGGAGATGGGGAGGTTGAATAACAATCAGTATCAATTCTCAAAAATAAGGCTGATAAAAACAAAACACCCAAAACAAAAAGTCTGTCATTTTACTTAAATAGGTGTTGAGGAGGGGTGGCAGAAATTAAAGCATGTGTTTGCTCATGTAGCGATTGATACGAGCTGCAGATGTTACTTTACAAACACCTATACTGTATTTAGTATTATCTTGAACTTAATCAATCATTCCTATATGCTTTCTCTATTTTTTGGCTCATTAAGTGATCACATAGCAATAGTCATGTCATTTGTCTCTTGGGATACCTCAGTAGGAAGTGATTATTAACAGTTGTCTGCTACAGAAGGATATACTATTTGATAAAATGGGCTGGATATTTCAGTTAAATGTGTGTGACCCAATGCTAATGATTTAAAATACAATGCCGCGCAAAAGTATTTCCCCCCTGGAAGCTTGCAAGTTATCACTGTGTTGTTTAATAACAAAGTATTAAGCCATCAGATCCAATTACCATTTCATTGTGTTCATTGTACATTTTATACCAATAAATTCATGTTTCCTATGTGCTTGGTAATGTATTAAACTGATTATCTTTCACATTTCTTTGTGTCATTTACAGCTCAAGAATTCAACGCTCCGTCTTTGCATCTCTCTTTGTAGTTTGGTTGACGACGGTTGTCATGGTATTCTACCAGTTTGCTCCATTTAGTTATGGTCATACATCACTTAGTGATGACGCTATTGAATCAGCGAGGTGGATGGAGACATGGGGATTTCTTATACACAGTAAACTGTTGGCATCATAGCATATTGGAGACCTGGGGCTTTCTTATACACAGTAAACTGTTAGGATCATAGCATATTTATAATAGTATTTATATTGTACAGACTAGACATTTAATTTGGAAGATTATAGAATTTGTTTTAACCCGGAAGAGTCCCTTAGGTGACCAAAAAGCAACCCCGCAAATTTCAAAAATTGTTGAAAATTTACCAAAATACAAAAAATGTTGAAAAGCCCAACCATACAAACACACCAATTCAACCGACCCTACCTGAGAGGTTCCCTTGCCCGTAGAACAGGGTTGTTTTTGTTATCGCCATATATATATGGTTATATCATGCATGTGGACTTCAAACCATGCACATTTTTGTGAAGGTCTTTACTGAATTCACACAAACAGTTGCATATATTCAACGAGGGTAAAAAACACCTCACAGAGGCTATATCTCCCCAATCAGTGTCTGTTATCATCATTGTTCCTTTTTGAAAAATGATATCCGAAGGGGTGTAAATGTATAAAAATCTGTTCTTTCCTTTTTGTGATGGGACCTTACCTTGCAGAAGACACTTCCGCCTCCTGGTGTAATTGGCTTAAGTTTGACGATTGCTCAATTTATGCCCCCTGCTCCAATTGGATGGATATGCCCCAATTGGACCTGCTCCTGAATTAACTCAGTAGCTATAGACCATTTCAAATTGAGATCGGAAATCTTCGGAAAAATAGGTCATGTGGAGTAGGTGGGTCATTCTTCGGTAAATGTCACATTTCATGTCCCGACACTTTGATATCCTATATCTGGTAATTTCGTTACACTTGAATACTTCTTTTAGTATATTTCTGTTCATAAACATATTCCCCATCATAATAAAATCATAAAAGGCTGAAGAATTATTTTTTTATATAACATTTGTCAAATGTTTGATGCCAATACCCTACAAACACCTATGTCCCGATGGTTACACGTAAAATTTCCGATTGCCATATTAATTCGGTGGAGGGGATTTTTTTCATGAAAATACTCATAAACGCTAGTTACATACAATGTAAATATATTTCATCCATCTAAATACGGCATAATATGCCTATTGGAGCTCAATTCTACCGTTTTTGTCGGGAAATTTCTGTCCCGACGATTTGCGTCCTCTCCGTCACACACCGTCGTGGGCCATGCCGTCGCTCGTAATAAGAGAATAGAAACACCGCGTTGACCTTTTGAACTAGCGGTATATACAAGGGTATCACACGTGAGGTAAGTGTGTACAATTATTTATTAAATATATCAAAAATCATGCCTTTTTGAAACATTCCATGTGCGTATCTTTATTCAATGTCATCTCCGAACGCTATAGAATCAATTGGAAATATATATTTATTGAATTTTTAAGATTACTAGTAAAAATAGCGTAGTGACAACTAACGATACCCCGCGAGTAGACCGCCAGACGTACTTTTCCCGCGATGATATACCCGCTCAAAACTTTGGGTCGTCATCTCCGTCACGTCATCTCCGTCACATTTTTGTGTGACGGAGATGACTTTCAATGTGACGGAGATGACAGGCACCGTGACGGATATGACTTTTTAGTAAATGTTTGTCATTGTTTTTTAAATCTAAACAATGTGTATGATTGGAATATGTTTACAAACTATGTTTGTTTAATAAAAGGATTGAGTCTATCACTTAGTTTCTCAACAATGAAATAATCATGTTTAAAGACCAACTTAAGTAGATTAAAGGTACTGATGCCCGAAAGTAGATTAAAGGTTGTACTGATGCGCGTAAGAGCTGTGACATAAAAAACTGTGATTTATTGATTTCGGAATGATCAGTATCGTAATTAGGGTCTTCAATGGGGGGGGGGGGGGGGGGGGGGGGGGGGGGGGGGGGGGGGGACAGGCCTGTGATGTGATGTGGGGGGGGGGGGATAACCATCTAATTGTTAATATATATTAGAGTTCATCATTTCATGGGGGCATCAGGAAGGCGAACCTTCTGACTGGGGAATTAAAATGCCCCCGGCCCCCTCTGGTTACGCCACAATTATTGATTCATGATTTAGGCTCTTTGCTGGTGTGGGACTTTTACGTGGGGACATGAGGGGGACAGGCCTGTGATCTTTTTTTTAATATAGATAGAGTTCATCATTTCACGCTGGGGGGGGGGGGGGGGCAATCAGGGCCAGGAGGCGAACCTTCTGGCAGGGGGAAATGCCCTGCCCCCACTGGTTACGCCACAATGCTTGATTGAATGATTTACTCTTTGCTGGTGTGGGATTATTGTCAATGCCACTGATAGTCTATATGCACTTCGCGTACGTACCCGTGCGTAAGACTTCGCGTACCCAGCACGGCGTGCTTGTTTGAGATAGCAGCCGCACTTATTGGCCCAGGACCATTACGGAAAGCTATGTTAATATATTGTACGGCTCAGGACCACATAGCTTGATTCCATATTGGTCCTGGGCCATTAAGTGCGGCTGCTATCGGCTTTCGTAGGCCTATTCATATAATTATAGCAAAACAAGAGCATATTGCCAGAAAATAATTTGCTTTGTCTATGGGAGGAAATTGAGATTATGAGTCCGGCAGAAAGCTTCCTTGTAACTTATTGTAACATTTTAAGCCTAAATGATATTATGTGTATCCGTGGGCTAAAACAGGGTGTTTGTTTTCAATTGTCTTATTACAGAATGGCTCTCACAGCGGCAGAACGGGCCAAAGGATACCGGGATCGCTGCAAAAGTAATCCAGCAGGGCGAGCGAAGTTTCTAGAAAAAGACAGAAATCGAAAGAAAACGGAATATGTCCCTATTGTTGAGAGAAATGACAGGTGTCAGAGAAAAGCAAGACGTCATTGGCGCGCAAGCACGAAGAAACGCCGGGCGGCCATGAAACATGCTGTTGAGCTTCCCGAAACTCCCCCATCCACTCCCCTTCTTCGTAACGCTGGAGACACGCCTCCATTTGTTCCACCCCCACCAGTTGATCAGAGAACCAAAAGAGGACGTAAAAAGGTTAAAAAGATGCGGTCCAAAGCCTTGAGAGACTTAAAAACCACACAGAGCAAATTACATAATCAAGAAAAACTGACTGGAAAATGGAAGAAGCGTTTCAATAGAATGAAAAAACGAATGATGGATAATGCACAGTCGCCACGATCAAGAACACGGAAGCTCCTAAGACACTGTCATGTCAATGATGAAGTAAGGAAGAAACTTATGTTTCATCACGTCATTTGCAAGGAAGTTGGGGAGAGATACAGACAGAATAAATCACAACGTGATAAACAGAAGATGCGGCGCCTCACTGCAAATGGTATTTGCAAAAAATACAGAATGATGAACCGCACAGCTAAAGTCATTGGAAGCAATAGACGCGACATTCGGAAGGGCGTCAACAAAGACCTCGAGTACGAAAGGGCCGTGAGAAGCGACAAGGTCTGTACAGAAACGCAGACTCTACTCAACAGCTTCTTCGAACGCGATGACATAAGTAGGCAGATGCCTGGAAAGAGTGATACAATAACTCGAAATAAAATCAAGAAGCAGAAACGGCTTTTAAATGAAAACCTATCCGTTCTGCACACCAAATTCATGTATGAAAACCCAAATATCACCATGCACTATTCGACATTCTGCATGATTAGGCCTTGGTGGGTCGTTAAACCAACACTTAGCGACTTGGACTCCTGCATGTGCAAAAGATGCACAAATATGGACCTCATACACCAGAAGTTAGCCATCGAGAGGGTCACAACGACTCTTGAGGAGTCCATGAAGTCCGCCGTGTGCGACATAAAAAGGAAACAATGCATGTACGGAGAATGTGGCACCTGCCGGGAGAAACGAGTCCCTTTCCCACAGGTCACGCGTGGTGACAAAGAAATCGAGTACCAACAATGGATAACTCAGGAAAGGAGTTATGGGGATGGGAAATCCTCTAATGTGACTGTCAAAGCCACATTCAAGGCTTCACTATCTTCCCTCTGCGACAAATATGAAGCTGAGCTGAAGCACCGCTATACAACGCATCACTTCAATATTTATCACCAGTATGCAGAATTACGAAAGTTGAAGGCCAACCTTGACGAGAAATCTGTTATTGTGCATATAGACTTCTCTGAAAATTACATCTGCCGATACGCCGAGGAAATCCAAAGTGTCCACTTCGGAGGGTCCCACCAACAGGCATCATTGCACACCGGAGTGTATTATACTTCAGATGGAAGCCATGCATTTTGCACCATATCGGATTGTACTAGACACGATCCCGCTGGAATTTGGGGCCATCTTGACCCAATATTGCAGGATATTCAAAAACGTTATCCAGTCGTAACAACAGTACACTTCATTTCGGATGGTCCCACAACTCAGTACAGAAATAAAACAAACTTCTGGCTGGCATCAACATTCCCAAAGAGCATGGGTTTTGAAAAGGTGACATGGAACTTCATGGAGGCAGGACATGGTAAAGGGGCCCCTGACGGTATTGGTGGTGTTTTGAAGAGAACTGCAGACTCCCATGTGGCACAAGGAAAAGACATCAGGAATGCACAAGAACTATATGAGACCCTCAAGCCATTGACAAGTATAGATCTGATTCTAGTGACAGAAGAGGATATCAAAAGGTTTGATGCTGAAGCTGTAATACCAAAAGACCTGCTCACCGTACAAGGGACAATGAAAATACACCAGGTGAGGTTTTGTTCCTTATTATCAGTGGCATGGATTTTTGTTTGACATTGAGGGAATGGTATACGAGGGAAACTCCTAAAGCAGCTCTTTGTCACTGGATATCTTTTATGGTATAAATGCGCGCAAACCGCACGATCTTTTTGACATTTATAACCTAAAATTGTCAAATACAATGCAAAATGGTACAAATTAGCGCGAAGCATGCGAACAATTGCTTATTTTAAAAGTAAAATGGCCAAATATAAGGTTAATTTGGTAAAACACACACCCTTGAGCACCAAAAGGGGCGGGGTGGTGGTGATTGTATGGGCCATCCTCCTCATCAAAATATTAGGGGATGCATCCCCCATCCCCCGGGATCTACGCCTATGCTTATATGTTGGATGTTGGGGGGGGGGGGGGGGGGACTTGTGTCCGATGTGGAGGGGGGGGGTATGCATGCGATGGGGTGGTGATACCAAACAATAAAATGATGCTATAATGTTTTCAAAGAAACATATATTACACACCCACACCCACTCACCCCCCCCCCCCCCCCCCACCCCACCCCCTCACACGCAAACAGTGGGCTGTGACACTAATCATCAAAAAAATACTTTCTTTGCAACGAAATAATAACATTTTTATTATCTGATATCTTTTATATGATCCACAGGTCCTGTTCACTGATGATCCAAATACAGTTAAGCACCGAGAGCTAAGCTGCTTTTGTGGTGACGATCTACCACCGTGCTTCAAAACAACTGAGGCCAGGTTGAGACAGGAAATGAGACCGCACCAAGCCAGAGTTAGACAAAAAAGGGTAACTGAGGAAGTAAGGGCGACTGAGGAAGAGACGACTGGAGAAGAAACGGCTGACAAAGAAACGACTGACAATCAAACGGCTGACAAAGAGACGACTGAAAAAGAGACGACTGAAAAAGAGACGACTGAAAAAGAGACGACTGAAAAAGAGACGCCGACGGAAGAAGAGACAACTAACGATGAGACGACTGAAGCAGAGACGACTGAAGAAAGGGCAACGAAAGAGAGTACAATAAATCCAACAGTTCTGAAGCCTGTGACATACCAGAATGCAAAAATTGGAGACTATTGTGTCGTTCTGTACAAGGGTAAACCCTATCCGGGCGTCATCGAGGATATAGACACAGACTCTGTGGAGATAAAATCGATGTCAAGAGTGGGCAACAACCGGTTTTTTTGGCCAATGAGAGAAGACAAAATTTGGTACACCTACGACAATATTGTTACCTGGATTCCACCACCAGAAAAAGTGGCGAGCAGGCACCACCAGGTGGCCTTAGCATTCTGGGAGGAAATTATAGTTCAACTTGGTGGTGAATGAATGGGCCTAGGGCATAGGCATCTCCAATGTGCTGTAAGATATGCACTATACGTGCTCGTAAAATGTTGGCCCAGGATTTGCCCACTCTCTTGACATGTTGAGAATAACTGCATATAACATTGTTGTAGTGAAACTGTTAAAACTGTTGCATTAAGGAACATTGTTGCGGCCAAACTGTTAAAACTGTTGTATTGAAACTTGAGGAAAATCGTTTAAATATTGCAATCAAACTGTTAAAATGTTTGCATTAATTGAATGGGCCTTGGGCATCTCCAACGAGCTAAAATGCGCTTTATTAAAACTACGTGCTCGTAAAATGTTGGCCCGAAAAACCAGGTTTTGCCCACTCTCTTGACACATAGACGTTGAGAATAACTGCATATAACATTGTTGCAGTACTGTTAAAACTGTTGCATTAAATACAGGAAAATTGTTGCGGCCAAACTGTTAAAACTGTTGTATTAGACTTGAAGAAAATCGTTTAAATATTGCAAGCTGTTAAAATGTTTGCATTAATCAAACGGGCCTTGGGCATCTCCAACGAGCTCAAATACACTTTATATCTAAGTGCTCTTAAAATGTTGGCCCGAAAATCAGGTTTTGCCACCTCTCTTGACACATAGATGTTGAGAATAACTGCAGATAAAATATTTGTTGCAGTGAAACTGTTAAATCTGTTGCATTGAAAACAGGGAAATTGTTGCGGCCAAACTGTTAATTTGTATTGAAACTTGAGGAAAATCGTTTAAATATTGCAATCAAGCTGTTAAAATGTTTGCAATAAAAACTGTTGAAAATTGACGTATTGATAACTTGTGCACGGAACACATAAACATCCATTCATTAAAAGACACACTGCACGTAAAGAAATTATAGTATAATAACACACATGTTTGCCAATTTATTAGTGATATATTCCAGCGCATTAATACATGATTTGTACATGTTCTTAACCTTAATAAACTGGTGGCCTTTGGCATATGTCATCTCCGTCACATGATATCTACACTCGTTTAAGTCGCACGAAGTATGGCGCTTTATATTATGTGTAATTGTAAAATGACACAGCAATGAACCAATTATATATTGTAGTTGATAACTGAACGTTCGTCCGAAAACAATGCTATCTTGACGTAAGTTCATGGACATAATAGTTAAAAGTCATCTCCGTCACGTGTCTGTCATCTCCGTCACATGGCACAGTCATCTCCGTCACGGTTTGTCATCTCCGTCACATGAGTAATTGATGCTCATAATGTGTAAAATAATACAGCATTGAACACGATTATCAGTTGTAATTTATAAATTAATAGTGTTCTCATACTAACTTAACTGAAAAGTATATTATCTAAGAGGGTGTCGATGAAAAATAAAGTGACAGTCAACATTTTTACCAAAAATCGCTATTTTGTGGGGTTGTAAACTTTTGCGAAGTTATAAAATCGGTATGTTATACTGAAACACTCAAATATTTGAATTTATTTGAGCAGAATGCTCTTTTATTATATAGTTTGAGACATGAATTGGAATTTCTAGTCTTGACTCATTTATATTTTCTAATCAATTTTTATACTAAAAACGTGACGGAGATGACTATAGTATGTGACCAACCTGTAAACATAAGAGAAAAAAATCAATTAAATATCCGTAAAGATTGCGCCAAACATGTTTTTCATATCCTACAGATGTTTATCTTTGGGGGAAAACATGCAAAGCTAGACAATTTGGAAATTTGAAACCGAGTTTCTTGAAACTTGAAATGTAACATTTACCGAAGAATGACCCAGGTGCGTTGATCGCATTCATAGTATTGGTTGTCCGCCTAGTGATTTACAATGTTTACATACACGGGTACACACATGCGAGGTAAATCGTTGAACGAGACTATTTTGTCTTTTTATCAACAATGTCGTTGACCGGCAAATTCCAAATGTATCGAGCAGACGATAAAAAGTGAAAATATTACTCCAAATCTCTTTCATCTCACAGGTTTTTTTTACTGAAATGCCGAAACATTCAACTTTTTGAGGATACAATCTATCACCACCACAAGCGTAATCTACCACACGGGCAGACGGGTAAAAAACACGTTTGTTTTTCTCCGGCACATGGACAATACCTGTGAGCTGACAGGTCATGAAAAACCGAGTGTCAAACACTCGGCTAACAGGAAACATTCAGAACCGATCGTATATTTTCGGAATTGAAATGGTCTATTCTTATAAGTTATTAGTTGAAGCAAATTTTAAAATAAAGTCTTGTATTTTTACTTGCCAAAGTTGGTGTGTCCAAATGTAAATGTAATTATCAGAGAATAAAGGTATTGTCATAAAGAGCGTACCCATGCTATATTGTCTCACTCTAACATAAATGTGGACAGTAGTATTATTTTAAGTGGAACAACGACGCCCATATAACACTGGTACGCTCTAAAACACAATACCACATTCCCATTATTAAACACAGGATTTATGTTTTCAGGCTTTTGCCTTATTACAAGCCTAGTACATTTTCAGGCTTTGTTATCCAGGTTTTCCCTGTACAAAAGTATAGAAAACTCAAAATTACCAGGCTTTTCAGGTATATTCAGACCCTCAGTGAAGAACTTTCTTACATCCATGTAAACAGTGATACTTTATCATTATCTCATAAAATTAGTACCTTTTATTGAAACATTGCTGTTTTTGACGGAAAGCTTGAAGCCTTTCCTCAACATGAATAGCTCCTCTACCCAAGGGCAATGTTGACCCGTAACAACAAAAAAAGGTTTCAACATTGATCCAGGGGGAGAGGGGGAGTTTTTAAACACAGGTATAACATTGTCCCAACAATATTGTCCAGGATTGTAGTGTCTGTCCATATTACAGACCCCACTTTTTTATTAAGAAATAATTTTGTTAGTCCAAGAAAAAACTTCTACAAGCCAGACTCACTCATATTTTCCGTATTTTGAGGATTTCTTTTATTTTCAAAAGAAATGTTGAAAAATGATGAAAATTTCAAGAAAATGGCAGATCATCTAAGGATATCCGACATGTCTATGTGCCCATATAACTGATTATTTTATCACTTACTGGTATTCATGTGGTCATATAATGGAAATGACTTTTGAAATGTTGTCATTCTGTATTATTCTCTGTGTATATATTGTTTGATAAGTCCGGTGAAATAAATAAAGTCCATCTGATAAACGTAAAGAAGAGATTTGCTTTGGTTTTATTATGATATACATTTTAAAATATCATGTGTCCATTAAATAACTTAAAATAAAGCTACTTCACAGAGGTGTAACCATTCTTACAGTGCAACACCAAACGAAGAGAAAATTCATGAAAAACGCAAAAAGTGGGTCAGTCGGGCCCGTAAAACATTGGTTTTTTCCCTCGCCTTATGGTCAGTTCTGGCCAAACAGTACCCGTTTATGTGTTGTATTGACAAATAAGGTATGGGTTAATTTTGTACAATATGTAGAATTGGAATCATGCAAAAAGAGAAATAAAATAAAACTTCAAATACTTGGGTGCATTTAAGGGGGGTGTGGACTCTCAGGTACAGTCTCCGTAAAACTGCCGTAACTTCTTCAATATTCATTTAATCTTTATAAACGTATACAGTTTTTTGCAGAAAAGGGTTCAATGAATCCAACCATGATAATGAAATTGACCATTTTGGAAAAAATTATAAAAAACACGTTTTTGACCTATTTTAGGTTTGGAAAAGATAACTCAAAATATATTTTGTTAAATTATGTCATACTAGTTTTATGATAATCCTGATAACATTCCCCAGGAGCGGGTTTTTTTTTTTTTTAATATCTTTTTTTATTTTTTGAGTTACAGACCAAAAAGTGCCAAAAAACGTCACATTTTTGGGCACTTTTTGGGCTAAAAAACAACAACAAAAAAAACAACTGCTCCTGGGGAATATTATCAGGATTATCATAAAACTGGTATGACAAAATTTAACAAAATATATTTTGAGTTATCTTTTCCAAACCTAAAATGGGTCAAAAAACGTGTTTTTTATAATTTTTTCCAAAATGGTCAATTTCATTATCATGGTTGGATTCATTGAACCCTTTTCTGCAAAAAACTGTATACGTTTATAAAGATTAAATGAATATTGAAGAAGTTACGGCAGTTTTACGGAGACTGTACCTGAGAGTCCACACCCTCCTTTTAAGGCATCAGCAGCAAGGCATCAGCAGCAAGACGAGCATGCACTCAAAATATACAACATTTTGAAATCCATCCTCGAGATCAAATAGCATCTTTTCACTTCTTTCAGTTGAATCTTAGAGCGTTTCATTGAACAATCAATAATGCTATAGAGATTTGATTGGATAATTACAGTGAGTCATCTGATATCTCATCTCAATAATGAAGATTTCATCCTTTAAACCCTTCAGAACAAATCAGTAATATATCTCAACGTCACGAAAGCAAAAAACAAATGAGGAAAAGAAGATGCTGGACCAATCTCATCTTTCATCATTTCAGCGCGACTTGCATCTATATCCATATAAATTAGTATAATAATAAGATACAATGGGTATCAACGATGGGATTAAGCAGAGGGGGAAGAGGTTGATTTCATTATACCAAGAAAAACCCTGTGCAAAGGCCTGACCTATCAATATTATTTCGAATGTGAAAATTATTTAACAATTAGTATGGAAATTGTTTATATACTTTTTAATTTTTTAATTTTTAATTTTTTAATTTTGTTCTCGAAAAGTGTTAAAAATCCTTAAACATTTACCAACATTCTGACAACAATTTTGAAAAATAATAAAATCCCACAGCCAGACCCGCAGACCTTACCTTCAAGTGTATAATTAATCTTGTCAAATTTTGCAGGAACTCAGCATGGGTCTATGAATTGAGTTATAAGAAACTAAGTTATTGAAAGTATGAGGATTTACCAAGATCGACCAAATGATCGGTATTTCATATAAATTTTATTATGGTTACTGGCCTGTACAGAATGTCAGTGAAGGATTTCATTAGTCATGATATTCCAATCAATTAATCCAAGTGCCTTTTAATTAGGATATGACTTCTACTGATAACTAATTCAGGTAAGATATGCATTAAAGTACCGCGGTTTAAGGAGCTAAGGCTATTGCCCTTTGGGATGGCGGTGTTGTTATAGTTTATCTAGGATTTCACTGAATGGATTTCAGGGGAGAAAAACCTTTCTGTTAACTACAAATGTATTCAAAATTACCCTTGGAGATATATTCACCAGTCTCATTTTAGTTAAGAAAAGGAGCCTGCAGCGCTTTGAGTATATTAATTTTACCAATTTTACGTACAAAGTATGCGATGAAAGGGTATACGTACGAACCTGAAAGATTTCGCACTAGGCACCGGCACCAGTGATTTATTCGTAACGTAATAAAAATATGGATGGCACTATACTAATGCTGGCACGATAACGGCAGTTCGAATTAACTAGTTTTTTCTAGGATTATATAGACTTCATCGCGTGTTCTCACTTAGCAGATAACATTTGTAGACTAATGGATATTACGTGATCACACAGAAGAGATTACATTTGCCGAACAATATAATTATAGTGATATTACGTGATCGCGCCAATAAGGAGATCACACTTAAAGAGCATTTGATATAAGTGATCGCACTAAGGAGATTACATTTGTAGATCGATGGATGATACGTGATCACACACACAAGATTACATCTGCCGAACAATAGATAGTACGTGATCGCGAAAATAAGGAGATCACATTTTGTAGAGCAATTGATATTGCGTGATCACGCTAAGGAGATTACATTTGTAGATCGATTGATATTACGTGATCACGCTAGGAGATAACATTTGTAGAGCGATTGATATTACGTGATCTCACTGAGAAGATAACATTTGTCAAGCGAATGATATTTTTAAATTAGCTTTGTAAAGAGATTCAACTTGATATAAGCGGCAGACACACATGGTCTTCTTATAACATTCCAACGCACTCATTTAAGACATTGTTGAAGAACATACCAGTTAACATCAGGTAAATAAAATACAAATCCAAGCACCATTTAATTACGATCAGTATTTTGAAGATAAGTAATTCAGATATGAGTTATATTCAAAGTACCGCGGTATAAGGTGCTATGGCAGTACCCGTGGGATGATGCTATTGTTAGTTTATCTAGGATTCTCAAGACATCGACCTTTGTGTTAACTACAGGCCCTATAGCCAAAATTACCCTTAGAGATTTCCTTTCCTTTCCCTAATATTATTAGTTTGGACAGTGAGCCTGCAGTGGCTTGGAGTATATTAATCTTACGGACAACGTGTGCATTTAAAAGGATATCATATAAACCGTCTGGTTGTGACGGTCGGGCACCAAAGAAGATTTTAAAGACACCACCACAATGCATTGCGTTTTCGCAAATTGCCTTCATTCTGGTCTCCAAAGTTGTCTTGGTTCCCATAGACATGAAAGTGATTATGGTATGGGATGCGCGAGTAATTCCATTCAGAGATAGTGCGATCAATACAAAGTATGAACCTTTGTCTTTCAAACAATGCACATTTGGATTACTTAGAAAGAACCTTTGTCTTTCAAACAATGCACATTTGGATTTCTAAGTATGAACTATGATGTCATAGCATTAGCTTAAAGTAATATTAATAAATAATGATGATTATTAGTATGATTTTAATAGTGGAATAGGGCGAAATAATTTCGCCTTAACGTCATTTAAGCAATAGATTTCGACCTAACGAACAAAGAACGGAATAAATCGCATTATTGAATGAAATGATGAATAGACTGCTAGGCGAATGAGTCAAATTGATCACATGTAAAATAAGCTAGTGACAACTGTGTTGCTATATTTATGTTATTATCATTATTATTATTATCAGTATTACTAGTACTAGTATCCATTTTATTATTGTTTTTATACCATCATCATCGTGTCGGTCGAATGTGTAGGTTATAGTCTGGATAGTTAATCTGGAAAGAAAAGAAAAACAACAAAAGCAAAAACAAGTAAATATACAGAATAATTTCAGAATGTACTCTAGATTCCTTACCTAAAATAAATATATAGTATAGCAAAATAAATCATTTAGTGAATTCGGTACAAGTAGGCCTATTGTATAAGGATCTTTTTTCTTTTGTTTTCACTAAGGTATTGCCTGATTTATTGCAATTTCTTAAATTCTTCTTATTTCTCCTCTGTTCTTTACTTTATTCATTCCCCTCTGTTCCTTATTCATTCTCATCTGTTCTTTATTACTTCATCTCTGTTCTTTATTCCTTCTTTCTTCTCTGTTCTTTATTCATTCCGCCTCTATTCTTTATTCCTTCTTCTTTATTCCTCCTCCTGTTCTTGATTCATTCTCCTCTGTTCATTATTCCCTTCCTTCTTCTCTGTTCTTTATTCCTTCTTCTCTGTTCTTTATTACTTCTCCTCTGTTCATTATTCATTCTTCTCTGTTATTTATTCCTTATTGTCTGTTCTTTATTCATTCTTCTCTGTTCTTTATTCATTCTTCTCTGTTCTTTATTCATTCTTCTGTTCTTTATTTCTTCTCCTCTGTTCTTTATTCCTTCTCCTCTGTTCTTTATTCATTCTTCTCTGTTCTTTATTCATTCTTCTGTTTTTTATTTCTTCTCCTCTGTTCTTTATTCCTTCTCCTCTGTTCTTTATACCTTCTTCCCTGTTCTTTATAAATTCCGTCCGTTCATTATTCCTTCTCTCTGTTCTTTATTCCTTCTTTTCTGTTTTTTATTCACCCCCTCTGTTATTTATTCATTCCCCTCCTGTTCTTTATATCTTCTCCTCTGTTCTTCATTCCTTCTTCTGTTCTTTATTGCTTCTCCTCTGTTCTTTATTCCTTCTCCTCTGTTCTTCATTACTTCTCCTCTGTTCTTTATTCCTTCTTCTTTGTTCTTTATTCCTTCTTCTCTGTTCTTCATTTCTTCTCCTCTGTTCTTTATTACTTCTCCTCTGTTCTTTATTCCTTCTTCTCCGTTCTTTATACATTCCTTCTCCTATGTTCTTTATTCTCCTCTGTTCATTATTCCTTCTTCTCTGTTCTTTATTCCTTCTTTTCTGTTCTTTATTCCTTCTCCTCTGTTCTTTATTCCTTCTTCTCTGTTCTTTATTAATTCTTCTGTTCTTTATTTCTTCTCCTCTGTTATTTATTCCTTCTCCTCTGTTTTTGATTCCTTCTCCTCTGTTCTTTATACCTTCTTCTCTGTTCTTTATACATTCTTCTCCTCTGTTCTTTATTCCTTCTTCTCTGTTCTTTATTTCTTCTCATCTGTTCTTTATTCCTTCTCCGTTCTGTATACATTCCGTTTGTTCTTTACTCCTTCTTCTCTGTTCTTTATTCCTTCTTCTCTGTTCTTTATTCCTTCTTCTCTGTTCTTTATTCCTTCTTCTCTGTTCTTTATTTCTTCTCCTCTGTTCTTTTTTACTTCTCATCTGTTCTTTATTCCTTCTCTGTTCTTTATACATTCCGTCTGTTCTTTATTCTTTCTTCTCTGTCCTTTATTCCTTCTTCTCTGGTCTTTATTCCGTCTTCTCTGTTCTTTATTCCTTCTTCTCTGTTCTGTATTTGTTCCTCTATGTCCTTTATTCACTCTCCTCTGGTCTTTATTTATTTTCCTGTTCTTTATTCATTCTTCCCTGTTCTTATTTCATTCTTCTGTGTTTTCTTTTCATTCTCCTCTGTTCGTTATTCATGCTCTTATGTTCTTAATCGCTTGAGGTTAGCCTAAACAGTGTAGACAATCAGTTTGATTGCTCTCATTTTTCAGTTAGTACATAATGATACAATTGGAAGCAACATTGGCCCGGTGTAATCTCTTACTTGATGAAAATTGCTACTCACTATGACCTATAATTGTCATGTTCGATATCTATGGCAGTAGATTTGTAGTTGTCACATTCACATTTTTATATTAAAAAGGTTGGTATATAAAACTGTGTTTGATTGATATTAACATGAGTTATTAAAAAGTAATTATTTTTAACATCCTTACTCTCCAAGGGTTGTGGTAGTCTGCTCCAGAACCATCTTAATATTTCCACCTCCGGCTGCTAGCATACCCATAGCTGAAATGTTAATGAATATCGGTCGAATGAAATGATGAATCGCGCCAGACTTTCATCCCACTAAAATATCGGGCTTGTAGACCTATACGTATTATCTAATGTTCGTGTCGCGTCGCGTCGCGGCACGACACGTCCCGGCACGACACGCATATTCCTCCGCCTCATAGCATGATTTATACATTACATATAATTATTCACAAATTCAGAAATTAATCCATGTTTGCATCACGTAACAAAATCATACAACATAACAAATAAGATTTTTTAAAGATTTGTATGTTGTTGTACGCATGCTCACACAACCTGTGATGCACACAGGTAAATCATAGACGGTTACCGTCTATGGGTAAAGTGACTGACATTGACGCATCCATTCATCAATTTTATGACGTGCCCTGGGTTAGAATGGGTTAGAATATTTTTAATAAACAGTCCCTGCCTGTAAGAGCGTACCATGTGGTGATTCGTGGGTCCTCAGATCAACTTTAAACATGTTAACCAAGAACAGTCCTTAAAGAGGACAATCTTTCCGTATAGGCTTTAGCATGGTGACAAATGATTGGACAAAAAGTGCACCCCTTTATACTCAAACAATCAACTTCAGTCGATCGTGGGGCTTTGTTGGTTCAATCACTGAATTTTGGATATCAAATGGTCAATTGCCGGTGTCTCATAAACAAGCAATTATATCATTAATTCCCAAACCTGGCAAAAATCCAAAACTGGCGTCCCATATCTTTGTTGAACTTTGATACAAGATAGGTACAAAAAGTATTACTAAAAGGATTGAATGAATTTTACCCAGTATTATTGGTGAAGATCAAACAGCATTTGGCAAAGGTCATCATATTGATGAAAACATTAGATTAATTGATGATATCATATAATTTTGAATCCAAACAAAATATCATTTGCTGACCTGGAGAAAGCTTTTGATTCTGTGGAGTGGAATTTCCTGTATGTAACTTTAAAAATAAATAAATCCATTTTGGTCCTAACCTTATATCTTGCATAAGAATGCTTCTATACATGTTGTAATCCACAGAGTTGTGTAATTATTAAGGGATTTTCCTCTTGTTGGTGTTCGCCAAGGTTGTCCTTCATCAACAACATTATTTGTTTTTGTCATTGAAGTTCTAGCGTTAGTAACACGAAAATGTGAAAAAATTTAAGCTATTACTTTGACCAGCGGGAAAAAAAATAAAATGTGTTTTTTTTTGCTGATGACGCAACTTTTTTTTCTGACTGATGAAAAATCTGTAAGTTGCGTAATAGTACTCATGAATCAATTTGGTAGACTCTCTGGATAAAATGTAAATTTGGAGAAAACTGAGCATTTAAAATTACGTCCTAATAAAAATGATGACATTCCTACTGGCGATATTAGACCAGCTAGAGGACCAGTTAACGTAAGCGTTTCCTCAGCGATGAAAATGCACCGTGGAAAGATATGCCAAATTATGACATTAATAAGTTGGGATGCATTGAATGAAAGAGAATGCCTTTCCGAAATATTTTCCTAAGTTTTATAAAGATACTTTTTTTCATGTTGGCAGATGTTTAAAGATTGCGATAAAAAGATTTACAGCTGGATGATATCTGTAAAAATCATTGATGAGGACAAGAGCCATTTGTGTTTAGAAACCGAAAGTATTGAACATATGTTTTGACTATGCCCAATTTTAAACAGTTTTTTGGCAAAATGTTGAATTATGGATAAATGATACACTGAAAACTAGCATAAAAGCTGATTGTAAGGATGTGTTTTTTTAGGATTTTCAAACCACTCTAGATATAATAGTGAATTAGTGATGCATTATGTGTTATACCACCCATATACTATAGAGTCATCTGCACTTACTCTGCACCTTTTTCATGCGTCACACTATGTTACGGTTGCCAAGATACTATCTTAGGTATCTTGAAAAAGCAATTTGTGGAGCTGCCTGCAATATATTATAGATTAGCTCTTATTCCATTATAGTGCCCTCAACGGACAAAATAGTTTAAGAATGTAGGATATCCAATATTTACTGTTTAAGAATGTAGGATATCCAATATGAATTGTTTAAGTTTCACCCGTCCTTAGTTTTACCCCCTGTTTTACCTCCCTGACCACCAACCCCCTGAATGTTTTGACATACATCTATTCATGAATATCGTTTCAGAGGTGTTTTTAATTACAATTAGATAACAGTGTGACTATATGTATCCTAGGGTACAGGGTACTAACTTGGTCATGGTTAAACGGCGTACTTTTTCACCGTGGTACACTGTTTATACTGATGACTCTATAGTACTGTACTAAGTATCATTTGTTTCAAAATCGGAGTCTAACGAGCAAACCCGATATTGAAAGATTAACAAGTATTATTGACTCAAAGATTAAAGATGACAACAGCTATTTCTATAACACAAAACAAGCAAGCAATTCTGAAAACAAATGACAAGGATTTGTTTAACGATGGAACCCCACTTCCTCCTAAATGACTGCATATATTCATGTTGTTTGCATGAGGTTGTAAATATCTCTCACATATGACTGTCTTGTATAGTCTTGACTTGTCATGTCTGTATTTGTTTTATTGTCTCTTGTTAAAAATCTGCGCTATCTTTAAAACTGCTTAAGATTGCCATCTAGTTCCAAAGATGGTTAACCTTGAAAACTGCTTAAGAGCAACTTACACTGCATGCGTATACGTTATAGTCTCACGCGTGCTTTGTTCAAGTTCCTTTAAATCAGTGCATCAACAAAATCCCATCAAATATTTGATTTATTTGCTCAGATTGGCAGTGATTTTGATAAGGGATTGCCCATAAAATCATTCCCAATCTGGTGCTAATTTGAGCCATTTCGTTCAAACCGATCTCTGACCATTTAAACTAAAACATGGGAATTTGTTAATTAGCTCCATTTTGAATCATGCTTTTGACAATATCAGCATCAAGATTGCCAACCTCTTACCCGAATTTTCATTCATATGTACAATCACAGTTATTCTGTGATATTCAAGAGGGTAAAGGATTTACCCATTTTCAAAACAACAATTAACAACTCCATCCTCATTGTGAAAATTAAATCTTATAGCCATTACTAAATAATTGACCCAATTCCACTTCATTAGCTACTTAACAGTCCCTAAACACCTGTCCTATAGAAATTAAGCATGGGGTTGGGGCTCAGTGACGAACTTATTTTACCCTTCAAATTAAATTTAAAAAAATAAATTTGTTAATGATTTGAACAACCATAACTTATAACAGTTAAAAATAGACAACAAAACCAAATATTAGATTAGTAGACATGAAATCATATTTGAAAAAGTGTACTTTAGGTCCCAGATACTGGTATGCAAGTATCGTTCAATACTGGAACATAATAAAGTTGCCAGTATCGCTCGATACTGGTACGATTTTACTGTTCCAGTATCGGCCGATACTGGAACCCCAACTTATGTAACGTGTTCCAGTATCGGACGGTACTGATACACATGCTACTTATGTAATTTTCCCCAGTACTTAACGATACTGGTACATATAATTTTGTTCCAGTATCGCCCGATACTAGTACATTTATATGTCCCAGTATCGTCCGATACGGGAACACTGACTTTGTACCAGTATCGAACGATACTGGGTGTTCCCTTGTCGGGCGATACTACTACAGTTCAGAATCTGGGACATAAAGTACACTTTTCCCCTATTTTTTTCTTCTTTTCATTCAAACAAATTTAACACACATTATATTTTCACTTTGTCGAAAAGGTGAAATCACCCTGTCCTATACAATGGAGTGTAACCTCAATTTGATACGTCCGATATTCATGAGCTAAAAGGCTAATGAAAGTGTACAGTATGTCGAAGATGATGAAAAACAACGAACCTAGTGTCATTGATTTCCACGATGAAAACATTTATATATCGATGGGTAGTTATCATTTTGGGACAGCATATATTCATGTAAAAAATCGTTTAGGGTGTTTTCTAGCCTTTCATCAAGACGTTGTGGTGGTGGTGTGTGAGCGTGATAATAATGTCATGATATATTGGGAGACGTCATCGATATCAAGTGCTATCTTTAAACGTTATAGGCGGAGCTAATCGTGTGTTACGATGACGATGGTGTTTGATCGACATATACTGCTTACACGGTAGAATAGCTATTCCTCGCTCCGCTCGGCCTCCCTCTTTCGGCGCACGACAGGTAATCTTGCGGATGTCTTTGACAAAGATTAGGAATGTGTCTAATCATTTGACTATACAGCAGATGTTTGATCACGTTACTTTATTGGCTTCTTACCTGTGGTAGAGACATTGAGTGATCATGGTGATACAGCTGATGTAAAACATGGAAACTATGGTTACGTTTGGGCGTGCGCGGAACAGCGACGACTCGAGGAGGAGGGGCTTAAACATCTAGGATTGAAGAGTCCTTGGTGGCGAGGTTGATGTAGAACGTTTGGGAAAGGGATAGAGTTATTCACTATAAGTTTTTAAACCCTGTTTAAAACCATACCTTTTTCTGTCAGATGTTTTTTTAAGTAGGCTATTTTTATAATGAATGAGAATGGCGGACCCCCTTCACCAAAAGGGGTTTTAGCCATTTGTAGATCACCTTTATATAATAATTGCGACAAAACCTCAGAAAATTCGGGAACAGAATGCAAAATATAAACCTTTTTTAGCTGTGAAATAGATATAAATGCCCTCAGAGAGCATTGAACAATCAAGATTTTATCGGGCTATTAAGCGGGCCCCGAAACCCCACGCAGTTAGTTAGCCGCTCCGCTTGCAGCGCTTGATGGTGCAGATTTTTGCTCCATAACCAAGCCAGCGTGGGGCTCGGGCCAACGAAATATCGTAAAGTTGATGCTCTCTGAGGGCATATTATATTTCACAGCTCAAAAAGTTCATATTTTGCTTTCTATTTCAGTATTTCTTCTGAAGTTTTGGGTAGATTCTCGCTCAATGACAAGAGGATCGGCCAACTTCGGTTAAAATTGGGAATCTCGTCGATAAATTGTGCATGATGAATTGAACGAATTAATATTAATTAATGACTAAATGAACGAATGAATAACAAATGAATAAAGAAACATGATTTCGTGGAATTATTGAGAGCTCGTTTTGGTATCGCAAAATTATCTTGATGAACTCAACCCCCTCTAAGCGATATTTTTCCATGGGATATCATTGCTTAGTGTGTGTTACGCAGTTCCAAATGTGTGCGTTAATTAGTAAACTACTTACCATTTTCACCAATCTTTGACACCGCCATATTGATTACGGAACCGAATTCGACGTCTACAAAGGAAGAGAAACTGAAAATGTATCTTGATCGATTCATTATTTAATCATTTGATGAATTGAGGACCCTAGATCTAAAAGGGGGTTAAGTCACATTGAGAAAAATGGCAACAACTGGGTTTCATTGTGTCCATGTGTGGACTTGACCCACTCAGGTTGTACCTCCCATGGACTCTTACATAGCTTTACCACATGACTTAACTGTAACATTTGAACAGAGGGTGCAGAGATCCTCCTTGTAGCAGAAACTGATACTTAACTACAATTTCACAAGATTGTGACTTAACCCCCTTTTAGATCTAGGGTCCTCAATTGATGAATAGATGAATTGATCGATTGATCAATCAGAACGTTTGCTGATGTATGAAAGATGTATATCTTCTAAGTTTAGGGTCCTTTGGTAAGGTGTGTATTATTATTATTATTATTATTATTTAGTATCTTTACCCAGTATAATAATACTTACCTAAATAATTCTTAAATCCTGAAAGCGTTGCTTAAGTGACGTGCGTTTAAATGTTTGCGAGAAATAAATCCTAATGCACGAGATGTAACGACAGTAATGATTTTGATCACTCTGCTGTAAAGTCGAAATGGTTCGAATAAATAACCCAGGCACGTCGTCAATTTGAGTTGATATCAAAATTTCAATCAATATTAATTATTAATATTATAGATTATCTACATTCGGGGAATTGACAAGGGAAATGACATTATAATAAAAATTCCTTTAAAAAGGAAAAGAGGCGGTCATATAAATTTAAAGAAACAGACAGCAGAGTGTGATATAGGTAACAAAATGAGTGGTTATGTCATAAGTTTTATTTATCAATATAACATGAATGGAAATCACTAACTAATGTTGATAATACTACAAAAAGTCAGGACAATGTTGACGAGTAAAAACATTAAGGCTTTTGGAATCAAGTATGTTACATCTTAGAGCTGGTTTATCACGTTGGCATTTTACCACAGATAAATTGGTCATAACCTGTTACCTGATGACTGACAGTTTAATGGAGAAATTGTAACTTTGTCAATTCCCCAAGAGAACTGGGTATGGCTAGAAACCCAAAGTGGTAGCTTGCCTTTAAAAGGTACTTTATTTCTGATATGCTTAAAGGTATAGTATATTGATCTTATAAGCATATTTTGTTTTTAAAGGGGCATTGAGAGATGTATCGATATACTATATGAGCAAATAACTTAAAGATAATCATCAACATAGCCCAAATCCAACATTTCATACAATTCCGACATCGCCTTCATGCCAAAATAAGCAAATAACGGCACTTCCGGGTTGAGATTTACCGCGAAAGTCCGTGTGTAAAAGATAGCATTCAGCACCTTAGTTTCGATATGATCATATCAAAAATTCAGCACCTTAGTTTCGATATGATCATATCGAAACTAAGAAAATCATGACATTTTATATGATAAACGGCAAATGTTGGTAAACTGTTTCAGATGGTAGTTAGTATATGCCTAAGTATTACTTTGATGCAAAAAAACTAATTTCCAGGATAATTGAGGGCGCACTCCCATAGGTATCTCTCAATGCCCCTTTAAAGAAAGTAGATTTTCTTGCATATTTACATTTCTGATCATAAAGCGTGAATATAATTATTCTAGACAAGTTTTATGAATCTATATGAGCATTATACTTGAAAATATGTGTTTTTATGGTTTTTAAGGGTTGAAAACAGATTGGTTGCACGACAGTTGAAATGTTGTCTAACAAATATGATTTTGATTATGATTGTTTCAATCTGTAACTCGGAACGTCAAGTGGAGTGTCTTTGTTAAAGATTGTCTACAACCAATAAATTTGCGTATTTCTATTTAGTTCTGTATATAAAAATGTTATTGTTTACATCCTTAAGCATTATTTTAACAGTAACAATAAGTACATATTACAGATGTTCATATAACTTCATTTTTTGTTGTTAATTAACAAAAAAAGCCATCACTTTTTAAATTCAAATGAATATTTGAATACAGTCCAATGAATATTTGATACACAGTGAATTCGTACAACAATATTTACTTAGGACAAAATCGTGAACAAATAACGTCGCAAAATATACCCTTTGCATGTAATTGATTCAATATCTTTT